>CM046814.1:22773547-23355099 GCA_025617385.1 Murraya koenigii | reverse complement strand
ATTTTAGAATATTTCAAAGGTATAATATCAGTTATATAATAATTAAATAATGTTATGCTATGTTATTTAAATTTTATTATATTAAAATATTTCTTAAATTAGATTTTAAATTTTTTAATGGAGTGACGGTAATTATAAATTTTTCATGTATCCATAAACAAATTAATTTATGATCTTATTTTCATTTGTTTTACGTACTGAAACATTTTAATTTTGGGTGATAATTCAAAGGTTATTGTATGTTACATATGTAACTATCACGCCCTTCATTCACATGCACGAGAAGTCGAAAAATTCATGCCATCACAATAGGTGAAGTAAGCATGCATTTATTTATTTTGGAATGAAAGCATGCATTTTCGATGACTAATTTGTTTATATCAAGAGTCTTTCTTGTATTGTAAAATGCCTCGACACATTTCTTTCTCTCAAATTTGTTTTTTGGCTCAATTTGATAATTTTATTCCTAATAAATTTAGATAATTCAAATAAATGACGTAATTCATTGTGAATTATTTAAATAAGTAATAATTAATAATTAAAAAATTTACACTTTAATTTTTATTTTAATATTTCATCTATATTTACTACAAATTTTAAAGTCAATTCTTGGCAAATGGATTTTAGTACTAATAAAATCATTAGATATATTAATAATAGTTTAATATTTTATATTTCTATTAATATTGTATTTGTACTTATTATAATAATTTTGACTATAGTCTAAGTGTATCTAAGCTTTATTTGGACAATTGCCTGATTTGGATTCCTGCTCCGTACATAGAAGTTGAAAAATTGATTTCGACTTTACTTTTTAAAGAAAAAATTATTTAAGAAATGGGTATCGTAGTAAAAAAGTGTCTATTTGACCATTTCTTATATTAAATATGTGTGATAATTTAAGCAAACATTAAGATGTCAATATTTTTTCATTTAAAAATAAATAATTAAACAATGGCTTATCATAATGAAAATTAATTTATATATAAAAGATATTATCTAATTTACTAATTGTATATTTTGTAGTATATGTGATCAAAAGTTAAATAATTTTTATAAATAAAAACGAAAAATATGTCTATACACAACATTTACATATACGTTAATTATAATTTTTTTTTGGTTGATTTATGTTTTATATTTTTAAAATTTGTAAATGAAAATTAGTATGTAATGTGGTTGTCTTCTCTTTTATAAGCTTAACGATAACAATCTCATCAACCGAAAATCCATAGTGATCATTGATGTGTGAACTTTATAGCTCACACAAACACGCTTTGAAATAATTTTCCTGCTGTTGAGCTTAAAACAAAGCAAAAGGGTGGGACAATAATGGGAGAAACATGATAATCATTTTTTTTTTTTTCTAAAGGAGTAAGGGGTTGGTAAAGAGCATAAATAATATAAAATAGTACGAATCAAAAGACCCTAATTAAGACAGGTTGCTTGAATGCGTACAAATAATTGAGTTCGTATCACAACTCAATTAATCACCACAGCTCAATCCTAAGACAAGTTGCATGAAAACATACATGCACCATAATTTTTTCTTCAGTCATGAAAACATATATGCAACAAAATTTATTGCTTTCAAGATTTAACCAAATAAACTAATCGACATCCATTAAAAGAATATGGTTCTTATGAAAATAACTATTATATGTTCAAAAAATTAAAAATTTTGACTTTTTCTGATCATACACTTCTAGCAATCGTTTCGAGGGTTCAGTTAAAAATAAATGTATTTAAAACAACTAAATAACTGAAATTGAATTTTATTCAACGTCCGGTTAAAAGACAAAACAAACTCTTAACTAGTAATTTGGACCTTGTATTTTCCAGTCCGTTATCTTTATATAATGTAAGTTTTAATATACACATATATTATCTAATTCACTAATTTTATCTGTGGGTGTCATTATTAATTGAGTTGATAAAACCTCTTATATTATAATTAAGGGTGCGTTTGGTAACGTTTTATGGCTGGGAATTCTAAAATGAAAAATAAAAAAACATGATTGGTTGAGCTGGTTCTTGATAAACACTAAAAAAACTAGAGAATCAAATATTTTCGTTCCTAATCTCTTGTCAGGAAAATTGGCGTTCGTGCTTTTTCGTAGAAGCTTGAGAAAAAGCGAAGACCAAAAGCTATTTTGGGCCCACTATTATTATTTATTAAATTATTATTTTATTCATTCTGTATTCAACTTTACCTGCACCTTATCTTTTTCTTCACAAACGCAAATACTTTTACGACTACGCTGCACCACTTTTACACTACACGACCTTTAATTCTGGGAGGGGCTCCCTTACAGCCCCTCACATGAATAGTACCCGTTGTGGGTCTTGAGTAGGACCCACAGCCGGAGTGTGAGGGGCTGCACCTTACAGTTTGCTGTAAGGTAGCAGCTCCCTTAATTCTGATCTTCTTCTCCAATGTAGTCTGTAACTGCTGAATAGAGCAAGACAGGATTCAGGTGCATTTTTTTTTTTTAATTTTGTGGTTTTGTTTTACTATCCAAAATAATTATAGTATGAATTTTTATTTTTTATGTTCTAATTAATTCTATATTTATTGTTTTATTTTATTTTAATTTCTTAAACTCAATAAATTGTGAGAGGATTTTCTAAAAATTATTATTGTTAAATGAAATTTGATTTCATGTTGATTAAAATTATAATAATAATAGATAAATATATAGATAAATTGAAGAAAATTATTTTATAAAAAAATTTATATTTTCAGGCAAATAATTAAACACATTTTTATTATTTTTCACATTTTCAGACAAACAATCAAACGTATTTTTACTATTTTTATTTTCATATACTTTTTTTTTTAAAACTACCAAATAAATTTGAAAAATTTACACAAATAGCCCCTTAATTTTTTTATTTTTTGAAAAATAATTACGCCAGTGACGGAAATACCCCTCTCATTTTCTCTCTAATCTTCTATTCTCTCTCTCACCGAACTCTCTCTCCGATCGATCTGACATCGCCTACGACTTCATTGGAGTTCAACCAGTGACTATTATTCTCAAAATCACAATAAAAGAGAGATAAAATCTCAGGGTAGCTCAAATTCTCTAAATTTTTAGTTTTATTTTCTTGTATATTATTGTTATTGTGTTGTGTTGGTGATAGTGGTGGAGGATTGTTGTGGGTGAGGGTTGTGGGTGAGAATTGTGGGCAGCAATAGGCAGATCAGGTGCGACAGTCATGCGTGCACGAATAGGGATGGCAAAAAAGCCCGGCCCTGATTTTGGCCCGATTAGCCCGACCCTTATTTTTAGGACTTGGCCCTAATTTAAGGCTCGAGCTCGGCTCAGCTTATACATATCAATGCCTTTAAATTCGATAGGGCTACGAGCTTTATATAGTCCTACCGTCCGTACCATGTACTTAAAAAAAAAATAAACGTATGTCCATAAGTATTTAAGTAATTTTTTTTTCATGTTGGATTATGAATTGTCATTTTAAACTAAAGAACTTCTTGTTTAAATTTTGTAATCGAATTATGTGTTTTTATTTGTTTGTTAAATTAATGAAATATTTAGTTGGATTATTGAATTAAATTGTGTTTTTATTTGAATTAGATCTAATTTTTGTTTGTGTTTAATTATTTATATAATTTATGGTAAAGATGTTGATTAGAATAATTTTTATATTTATGTTATTTTAATTTATTTGTTTGTTAAATTAATGAATTCTTTAGTTAGATTATTGAATTAAATTGTGTTTTTATTTGAATTAGATCTAATTTTTGTTTGTGTTTAATTATTTATATAATTTATGGTAAAGATGTTGATTAGAATAATTTTTATATTTATGTTATTTTAATAAGGTTTTAAAGTTTTTAAATATTAATATATTATAATATTTTAAATTGAAATTATTTAAATATTAAAAAAAAAATTTGATCGGGCCCGGATAAAGCCCGAGCCCGGCTTTAATTTTGAACATTCGGGCTTTTATAGGACTCGGGCTTATGTTTGTAATGTCGGGCTCAGGCTCGGGCTTGGCCAAGCCCTGTCCCGACCCGACCCATTGCCATCCCTATGCATGAAGCTGTCTCTCAGTGGCTCAAAAACATAACCCAACGTTGCAAATGGCCTATTGCACTTTTTTAACATTTCATTATACTGACTACATGAGAGAAATTTTATTAAATACCTAAAAATTATAAAAAAGTTTATGTAATTAGCTTACCTAGGTTTTCGGCTATTGAATTTAATTTCTTAGATTTATACAAAGATGGCCGATTTCGATGGATTCTTGTGGACGATATTTACTTTTGCTGTTAGACTCTTTCGCTCTCTTCATTTCACATAATTGGGGAAGCTTGAAATCAATAAGTTGATTACGTCTTCTTCTGTGAAGATGATGCAATCTGAAATAAGGATGAAATAAGGAGGGTAATTTAGGGTAAACTTTTTTGTTTGGCTAATGTCAATAGAAAATAAACAGAGGGGTTAATTTTAAAAATTTGAAACTTTTAATGGTTATTTGTGTAAAATTTCCCAATAAATTTTCATTTTTAAAATAAACACAAAAAAGATCATTCTCTTTTTCTAAAATAACAACAAAAAACACTAGTTAAAAAATATTATCAATCGCACACTAAAAGTCTAGGTTTTAAATCCCACTTACATGGGTGGAAGCGTATTGTATTTTTGTTAATTAAGCTAAATGATAAAAAAAATACTAATATCATATCTAAGTTCGTATATGTGAACATATAAAATAGTCAAATAGTTTTAATAAATAGTAAAAAAACTATCTATACGTTAATGATGTGTTTCATATATATATATATATATATATGTTAATGATGATTTTATTTGAGTTACTTAAGTTTTATATTATTAAAATTTGTAAACGAAGGTTAGTAACTATATTAACTATTACGAGTGATGTCCTAGTCTTCTTTTAAGCTTAGCAATAGTGATCATCAAACGAAATTCCCTAAAGACCCTTCATGTGTGAACTTTGTTCACCAATCACAAGCTTTCAAAGAACTTTTTCTGGCTTTTGAGCTTATAAGAAAACAAAAAGGAGGCGAAAGTAATCGGAGAAACATCTTTATCATACAGCAAAAGTCTTCTAGTTCATATTGGGATTGAGTTACGTCGTTGATGATCGAAGACTTTAGGTCAATTAGCATCACAAGATAACCATTATGAGGCAAACAAAAATTGCGGTTGGATGAAAGTTATGGTTGACGAAGACTTTAAGGTCTATTCTGTTAAAATATTCGTTACACTTGTTACTATAGTTTAGATGATTTTTTCCACATTTAGATGATAAAAACTTATATATATTTATTATTTTTTAAAAATCATACTTAATTACGATATAATATCAATTTTAATTTTAATTACAATTTTTTTTATAACAATTGTATCTTAAAAGATACAATATCTCAAAAGATATAATATCTCAATACCACACAAAAACTAAGTCAATTAACACCCTAAGATAACCCTAAGACAGAAAAAAAGCTCTAACTGATTGAGGAGTTTGAAACATAGAAAATATGAATAGAATTTATGCAGAAGAAAATGAGCGATATAGATAAGATGATCAGAAATTTAATTTAGATTGAACATGGGGAAAAAAATGAAACGGTAAGTTTAAATGAAGCGATTTTTAAAAATTTTAGCCATCGTTGAAAGCTAAGTTTAAAAGGAGCAATTTTTTAAAATTTGAAAACTAGTAAAGGCATTAATTTTAAAAATGAATGGGGCTATATACAACTTGTTCTTATATAATGGATTTACCATCACTTTAATTGAACTCCATTAATCTCTTGAATTTAAAAGTCTTCAGTTGTTCATTTCTTCAGTTAAATGATGTCTATTTTCACTATAGAAGGCCACGAGACTGTAATATAAATGACACAACTTCAATGCAAATAATTTAATATAAAGAAAGAGTTAATAATCTCTATTTTTTTTTTCTTATCAATGTTCTTATTTAATATTTCATTATCAATCTAATTAAATTATAACATGTTATCAAGATGACTAGCTAATATATGAGGTTCTATTGGTAAGTACAGAATTTTGCTTATATAATAGTAGTCCTTATAACTATGCTCTAGGGTTGCCTCTAGGTTTGATCTTCTATATCGGAAAATAAGGATTATGATATTGGTATAATATTATTTAAATAAATGTTGGTTATGATTATGTTGTGTTTTCTTTCACATTTATAATAAAAAGATGTAAATTGGAACTGGTTTAATATCACTACCAATTATTAAATCAGAACTTACAGTTCTGATAACAATTTTGAGAATAGAAACTTTAGTTCTATTTAACATGAACTTGAAGTTCTAGATATACAGTAACATATATGAACTTAAAGGTTAAAGTATAGGCTTGAAATTTTACATTATGATTTATTTATTTTTTTATGAATGACATACTGTAATGTTAATCTATGACACTAATTCTCACATTTTCATACTATATAAAGTATTTATATTAATTTTTGGTTACGATTCTTTTAAGCTATTATATCAATATTGTTAAAGCAACCTGAAACGAGAAATATCTTCAAATGGAAACCTAAAGTTTTGATTTATAAAATTACAAATTAGAACCTAAATAAAGTTACAAATTAGAAACTAAGGCATAATTTAGGATTTAAAGTTCTAATTTGCAGCTTTATCAAAATTTTGAACTCGAAGTTGTGAACATCGTGATAACTTAATAAAAACACGAGTTCCCGTTTCCTTCTAAATTAGAACTAGAAGTTCTAAATATTTATCATAATTGAAAGTTCTACCAATATTTCATACATATGAACCTGAAGTTCTATAAATAAGTACGAGAATTTCCACTCGTAATGTCTTATTATATAAATACTTGTCATAGATTCTACATTTTGAAATGGTCCTTCAAAGTATAGGCCTAGAATCGCACTATCAAGAAAAGCTAAACGTTGATCTTGAAGGATGAATTGAAAGTTTTAACTTTTTCATGGTCATATTTTACAGGTGAGCTTGAAGCTTAAGGTTTGAAAAATTATGACTGCTGAAGTAAGTTATGATTTACCTCACAGCTGAAATTGTATAGTGAAATTGCCTCATGAAGTAAGGCGTTAAAGTGCCTTCTGAAGGAAGACGTCAACTTCCTTCGTAAAGTAAGGTGTGAAGTTTATTGAAAAGCTCATTATGTTTTATTTAGATCCTTGTACCAGTCTGTGAAAATGAACAATGAAAGACAGCTCTTTTGCAGCAAATTGCAAATCAATCACTAGATGCATTAGTAAATGCAGAAAACGAAAAAAATTACATATTGCAGATGTTGTTACACTAACCCGGGTGTTCTTATCGTATAATCAAGTGTAATGATTGTTAATGAAACATCTGTTACACGCCAGAAGTGTGGCAAGCACTTGGTTCTAAACATACAATTCCTTAAAAGAAGAGAATGAAATATTATGATATTGTTGAAAAAAATATTCAAGAATGAAATATTATGATATGTCCCAGAACAGACATGTTCTATGAGGACATGTCTCTGAAGAGACAAAATTTTCTGAAGAAACAAAAGTCCCGAAAGAGATACATGTCCCTCAAGTGACACAACTCGCAAAACAGGCGAAAATCCATAAAGGGACATAAGTCCTTGGAGCGACAAGAGTCCGTAAAGAGACACTAGCCTTTGAAGAGACATGAAAATCCAATATTGAGAAATTGTCTTGCCTGAAGCATGATAGATCATTTGGTTCAAAAATATTGTTCTGCAGAAACGAAAAAATGATGATCAGGGTCTTGCTAGAATGATGCTTAAAATAAAAATAAGTAAATTGCTACAAAAGAATTAATGGTCTGTGAACAGACCAAAGATCATATAAATTATTCTATCACTTGAATTAATCAGATAGTGATAAATCATTTGCCACATCAATTGAGATATAAACTAAATATCCCAACTAAGTAAGTATAACATTATTATCAATATAGTGAATAATAATAATGATGTCAATAATAATGACAAAAATTAACTAAGTGCTTTTTAATAACCAATAACAATTTTAATTTCCGATTCTAAAATAAAATAAACATGTTAATGAGATTACAGGTAATTATTGATCCAATTCATGTAGCTCAAGTAAACAATTTAATTTAATTTTTACTAGCTCATTTCGATTACTGATTGGTAAATGCATCTGACAAAACGGAAACATAATAGAGTCTACTAATAGAGGAAACTAGGTTTTTGAATAGTGATAAATTATATTGAAAAGTTTGAATGAATAAAACTAGAGTTTTGATCCCCTTTTATAACAAGTCTAAATATAGCTGAATTTATCAAAATATATAAATATGAAATATGATATGATAACTAAATTCTCCTAATCAAAATAAGAAAAAGAAAAAAAAGTACTCAAATCCAGGTTTTAAAAAAGATAACAATTCTATAAAAACAAAAAAAAAATAGAAAAAAATCTTAAAACCTAAAAACGACTAGGAAAGAAATATAATTTCCAGCTTAACCATAGACTAGAATAATGCAAGTTATTTTATCGTTGCAAACTTCTAAATGATATATTATACGCCTAAAACAGACATCTGTAACTCAAGTTATGACCTTTGGAAGATACCATGCTCGCGACACGCAACCAACACTACTAAAAAATGCCCTTTAGTGATACTAAAATAGTGTCACTAATTACTTTTAGTGACACTTATTAATAGTATCAGTGATCTGGGAGTCGGAAAAATAATGACACTTGAAAGTGGTGTCAGGAATTATTATTACTATAGTATTACAGATTTTATGACACTATAGTAATAGAGGTTACTAATAATTATTACGTGTCAAAAGTTCGTATCACTATAGTATTACTAATATAGTGACACTCTTGTAACAATATTTACAAACAATTATTACATGTCCATATAATACAAATAGTAATACTTTAGTGTCAATAATTACTATTACTATAGTATCACGAGTTAGTAATATCAGTAAAACAATAATTTCGAAGACAAGATTATAGTATATCTTCGGATCAGTGTGAAACGCATGTAGAAATCAATTTCCAATTAGTAAATCCATAACCATGAATAAGAAGATATAAAAGAATCATAGCATTCGCCAACAGGACGACAGCAAGACTACAAAGAAAATGTAAGCCGTCACAAATGGTCTAAACAAGTTGCTTCTTTACATTCTCATTTCCACACTAGTGTACGGTCACATAACCGAACAAAGGTCACCTAGTTGCGAGATCTGCTCTACGCCTTTCAAACACATATAGCTAGAGATTTCTGACACTTCACATGCTGAAGAATAGGCTCCTTAACCTGTAAAGATGATAAAAATAAAACCAACAAAGCCATTAGAATCATCGTGTCTTATCACCTGGTTTATCTTGGTTCTGCAAAGAGGACAATCACCTTTCTTGGCCTTAACCTCACTTAAACATGACATGCAACCAGCCATATGACCATATGGGATGCATGCACCTTCGACAGGAGCTTCGCAGCATATTACACATGAGGAAAAATTGCTATAATCTTTTACATTTGATGCGTAAGCTCCATCCTCTACAACAGGAACATGCAAGTCCGCAGATCTGTTTTCAACCGATGGATAGCAGATTGCCATTCACCGATTCCTCCTCGGGAATGGGTGGAGTCGATGAAACCGGTGGAGAATTTCCATTGCTTATTTGAAAAAGAGGCGGTGGTTCTTGAGGGTTTGGATATCTTGACTTTGTTTGAAAATTGGCTCAAAATTAGGCACACTCCACCCATTGTAGTATTCTTTTTCTGAAATTCACTGCTTGTTTGGAGAACAGGCGGGGTTATTATGGGTGTGGCCATCTTCTCTTTGTTTACAAACCGGCTCGTAATTGACTGCACCCCACCCATTGTAGTCTTCTTTTGCTGCTTCATCTCCCCATCCTTTGTAGTCTTTTCTTTTTGATTCATTTCCCCACCCTTTGTAGTCGTCTTTTTTCTGTTCATCCATCCATCCACTACAGCTTGCCTCCGTATGTGCAGCAGCTCCCCAACCACTGTGAGTCTCAACACTTGCAGAATTTCCCCAAAGATATATTCAATAAAAATTTGCAACATGCAAACCAGGCAATAAGTACATATCATCAAGTACAACTATTATCTATATGCAATCGCCTCAGTACTTGAGAAGTTCCTCCTGCATGCATTATATAACCACTGAAGTCGTTGTTTGTCACCCTCATCGGCAAATGCAAACTTATATTGAAGTTCTGGTAAACAAATACAAGATCAAAGAGAAGATCCAACAAAGTGAGGGTAACAGAATTTTTAATATCAGAGGTAAAGACCACTATCAAAAACAAAAGAAAATGAAGAAGGATATGTGACACCTTATGCAATTTGTATGACTAAATCACTCATGCCCAAACTCCTTAGTTGCCTTATCAATTTACAAAATAGGCTCCTGATGAAATTTGTTGCTCACTTTGTTGATATATTTTTGGTAAGAACTTGATCAATTAATATGAACTTACTTACAGATCGGTCATATATAGTGAGTGAAGGATCGAGTTGATGAAAATTGGGTTCATCAATTTTGGCCTTCAAAAGGCAATGATCGCACGAGGTCGGACATCCTGCTCGCAAGATTTGGCAGATCAATAAATAATACCAATAGATATTAAAAATAACAAAGTAAAGGAATTCAAAGCCTTAAGTTTAAGGCAAAAAACTATATGTGAAGCCAATTTTCACAAGGATCTATTAAATAACATCTACCGGTTGGTATCCAATAACTATGGTCGTTATAAGGGTAAGAAACAAATCCTAGTTAATTGTTAAAGAAAAGGTGGATATGCACAGACACAAAGCTATAAAAACTATCTCATTGAGCTTTAGAACAAGTAACCATCGGGAACTTTGACAGTTTGCTTAAAACGAAATACTGAGACATAGATTTTGGTAAGCATGCACCCTGAAATTGATGACGAAAAATCCAAACCGGTACATACAAGCAATAAATCATCATCGAATCTTAGCAGTTGCTGTAATAGTAAAATTTTGGTAATCTATATCCTACTTAAACCGACACATAGAAGCATCTATAAGTCTGTCTAGAAAGCAGATTTTTTCGTAGCCTCTAGTCATGAAAAATTCATCCACAATGACAAATAAATCTTAACAATTTCGTGCTTCAAAAACTCTAAAAATTACGCATAATAACATAGTACTCGATGAAGTTTTTTTTTTTTCAACCAAGAACATAGCACATAACACTTCAAATTTTCTAGTCACAAGTTTACAAGGGAAGATTAACCAAGTTTACAAAGGCATCTCTATGAGCTCCTAAGACTACCAAAAATGCAACTAGAAATCAAGCATTTCGTGATTCAAGCATCAACTATTTAACAAGAGCAACAAATATCAAACAACGAAATAGCATTTTACAATTTCCAACTGTAAAACTTCACCACATATCATTGCTAATGTAAATTAAAACTATGGCAATTAAAACAGAAATTAAAACAATGAAAATTCATAATTAACACAACCGAAAATTGGCATCAATGAAGCAAATTACTGCCACAACTGGAATATGGCAGTCGATGACAGGGTAGAGAGAGGCGATGGCGGATATGGAGAGACCCACGGAGAAAGAGAGAGAGACCTGACGGAGAAAGCATAGAGGTGAGAAGCGTGAGAAACGGAGTTGTGTGAGTTATGTGTTGCGTGTGTCAACGACCAAAGAGCGCAGAGATATCGACGGTGAGAGAGAATGAAACATAGGCCAATGAGGGAGAGAGTGAAACACAGACCGGTGAGAGAGAGAGAAACGCAGTCTGCATCGATGTAGTTAACAATAGCAGCATTAAGGGAGTACCATGCTTTGATTTCTTAAAGCCGCCATTGCCATTCGAGGCACCTTCATGCGAGAGAAAGGACTGGTGATGAGAGAGAGAGCTTAGCGGCCGTGCGTAGGATAGGTTTTAACTTTGACAAAAAATTTTCTATTTTAGGTTTCATATACTTAACTTACTTTAATTTTTAATTGTTATATACTATTTAATGTAACTTAAAAGATTAAAATGAAACTCTTGGCCTAGTGGTTTAATGTTTAAGATTGAATAATTTATGTTTTAGAGTTCTTGGGTTCGATTCGTCATAGGTACAAAATTAAAATTTTATTTTTTAACTACTAATACCTTAGTGTCACAAATTTCTAATGTTTAATTTATTGACACACTAGTATCAGTAATTTATGACACTTTTTTGTTAAAAGCGGAAAATAGTACATATGTATATAATTATTGATATTTTTTACAAAGTGTCAGTAAACTAAGTGTCAATAATGACTATTTTTTTAGTAGTGCAACCTACATCGCCACCATTAAACATACGTTAATGATGATGTTATTTTTGTTAATTTAAGTTTTTTATTGCTAAAATTGTAACTGAGGGTAGTACTGTAGGAATGAATTAAAAAAAAAATGTTTGTTTCTTCTTTTAAGATATCAATATTAGTCATCATGAAACGAAATCCTAGTGACCCATGACGTTTGAACTTCACCTCATACAATGACAAACTTGGCTGCTTCACATAATCTGTAAGGTGATAACCCTCACAAATAGGTAATTAGAGGCCGGCCTAAATAGGCCGGGCGCCTCATTTTGTCGACAATGACATCCTTTCAAATAATTTTCCGGTTGTTAAGCTTAAAACAAAATAAAAGGGAGACCACAGTAATGGGAGAAACATCATTTTCGTATAACATAATACCAAATAAATGGGGTCGTATGGTATTCAACTATTCAAAAAGCCCTTCACTTCATATTTTGATTGAGTTGTGATTGACGAAGACTTTAAATAAATAGATAGTATTGTAGTGGATAATTGTAACGTAAAAAATATAATATCTAAATGTTTTGATAAATATTTTTTACTGTAGTTTGGAAGTAGAAGTTTATTTTATCTCTCACTTGTATGACAAAATATTTATAATATATTTGTTCTTTTTATCAAAATTATATGTAAAAAATATATTTACCATACATTATTAACATTTTTTTTGCGTTGTACCGTGGTCTGTGCTTAAGAAAAAATCAAAACAGTTTTTTTTTCTTTTTTCTTTTTATTTTTTAAAAGGGCGTCCCAAACTGTTGGCATGTTTTTTTTTTTTAAAATCCATATATGTGTCTTTAGTAAAATTCAATATAATAAAATATTCAAAACTCAAGTCCATATTTAATAATAATAAACTAGTAATAGTAAGAAAATGTAATACTAACTACTAAGTTAGCTCCTATAATATTATAATCCTTTTATAATACTTAATAACAATAACAACAATAATAAATTTTTCTTAAATGTTAACTTGGGTTTATATAGAATTATAGATCATAGTCCATAATAATATTAATGCGTACATTATAAACTCATGATACTTATAATTTTATTTGTTAAAATCATGATACTATTTATTTATTTAATAAATTATAAATATAAAAGAATCAGAGTGTTTTTAAACTAAAAATTAAATGAATTTAAAAAACTTGCACTAATAAAATACATTAAAAGATTTCAATTTTATATTACTTGAAAAATCATAAAAATTGTTACTTTAATTAAAACATTTTACTTTAATATACTTTAGCCTATATGCTATTGATGGTTCATGAGCAACGTGTTAACTCACTAGTAAAACATGCTTATTGTGTGCTTTTTCACGTGCCGTGTTTTAGCCTATTTTTAATAGTATAGTACTTTTAAGGCACTCATGCCTAAAATTCTTAGCCTAGTACAGCCCGTGTGCATCCTGTGATATAAGGACACATGCATGCCCTACCAAAATATACTCATACCATGCCATGCTATATAGATACGTGCTATGCCATGTGCTGCTCGACCTGAGGCCATGTCTATCATCATCCTTTTTTTTAAAAAAATTTTTTATAGCTCTTTTTGTAAACTTTTAAATTTAGTTACACACGCTATAATTCTTGTAAGGAGTTAGGCTCACTATCTCCCCCTAATTTCTCAACTATTGTTTCATTTTCCTTTATTGTTTATAAATGTCTCTTTTGAGAGGTCCCCTTATTAAAAAAAAAAAAATCCTTTTATTATGATGAGTAATGCATAGGAGCATCTGCAAGAATTTCATTATTTTCTTATTAAACAACAGCAATAATTTAAAAATCGAGGCCATAGCTTTGGCGGGCTCATTGATGGTGGGCCATTTTCCTACCCTATATATAACTTATAATTAAGCCAGTTACATAAATATGCATGAGAGGTAGCAAGTCTAGGATTGTCTAAGATCTGAAATCCCAATTACGTAAATAGAACATAAATATGGATCAAATTCTTTCCTATTTATATATTTGGATCCAAAATTAAGACCCATTATCATATTTTCATCCTAACTAGGCTTCACCAAAACAATATATGACAAAATGGAAGATTAAAGGTTGTTCATACGAAAACAACAGTTTCTGAATAATAAAAATTTTATTAAAAACATGAGTGAATCAAAACTACGGTCTTGAATCTCTTTTATAACAAACTTAAATATCACGAATTTATCAAAATAGGCAAACTTAAAATATTATTCTATAATAAATTTTTTCTATTCGAAATAAAAAATTTTAAAAAAATGAAATCCAAATCCGAGTTATAGAAAAAAAATGAAAATCTTTGAATAATCAAGAAAAATAGAAAAAAATCTTGAAAACCTGAAAATGACCAAAAAAGAAAGGGAATTTTTATTTGAGCATAAACTAGAATGGCTTGTGCTATTAAAGATTTTGTTTATCTCATCGTAAGCTTCAAAACAATATATTATACGCCTAAAACGGACACTTGTACCTAAAGTTATGCTATCTGGAAGGTACCATACTCGCGATACACAAGACTCTACATCAATTCCTCTCACTTGAAAAAGAACTCGTCATCGAGTTTGGCTTGTATAACTCCTTATCATTGGGATGATATTCTAATTGTCAGGCAGCTGAAGTACACAAGCATTATCATTAATTTTCCTAGCCACTCAAAATGGACCATACTTGCGTTTCTCTACTTTAGTGCGAATACTAGAAAATCGAATCCATCACAGGTATGCCATCACTAAATCACCCACAGTAAACACATTCTTACGATGGTGCTGCTCTCTTCTTCAACCTTGTACTCTGCATTGGCATTCTAAATGAGTTTTAATTTCAGCTTGAATCTTCAAAACCTTCTCTGTTGTATTATCTATTGATTTGCATTCTCCAACTCTAGTTACTATTGGCATGACAGCCAAGTCACAAACTTTTCATAGGGAACTAGTGTAGACAGCTTTAAAAGGTGTCTTGCCAGTGATTGATTTACCATGCTATTGTAAGCAAATTCAACCTAAGGCAATGCAGCTTCCCAGTTCCGTTGCTTGTCACCATAAACACAGGGAAACATATTGCCCAAAGTATGACTGACCACTTCTATTTGCCTATCTATCTGTGGATGGAAAGCACTACTAAACTACAATTGTATGTGAAACTTATCATAGATATGACTTCAAAACTTGCTGATAAACTTCACGTCCCTGTCAGAAGTGATAGTCTTTGGAATACAATGAAAACACACTACTTTCTGAAAGAATAAATGTGACATGGAAGCAACGTCTTCGGTCTTCTTACACGTAAAGAAATATGCCATCTTCTAAAGCCTATCTACCACAACTAATATAGAAATCTTGACCTGTCCTTGTGCACGATAACCTAACACAAAATCTATGGATAGATCAAACCAAATATTTTCTAGAATAGGTAATGATATGTACAAATAGTATTCTACCCATATCCTTTGCTCTTTTGGCAAATTCAACATTAGGGGTGGGCATTTGACCCGACTCAATAAAAAAAAAATTTGGGTTTGGATCAGATTCAAATAAAGATTTTAACCAGATCAGGTTAAGTTTTAGCCAACCCGATCGGATCATGTCGGATCAAACCCGATCCGATCTTAATAATCAAAGGAAAAAAATAATCACAAACACAAAATATCCAATTCAATTACATGTTTAGATTGAATTTGGGCTACATTTATCCGAACCCGATAAACCCAAAATCTTATGCTCATAAGGACTCATATGATACTGGGTAAAATTAAGTAAACTTGCACCAGGGACTAGGCCTATATGATGTTGGATATCTCATAGAGGTGGTAGACCATCCGACATTTCCAATGGTTTAATTTCAGCAAACTCAACCAACAATAGCTGTACTACCTCAGGAATAGTCTTTACTTGAGCTTATCCTCTTTCTGTAGTTTCTTACACCGATCGTAATCTTCATCTAGATGGTTTTTGACAATAGCTAGAAATTTCTTTGTTTCAACTTTAGAATTTTTCTTCTTGTTCGTTAAAGGCACCAAACGAACCTTCTTGCTATTCCACCAAAACTTATACACATTATCTCTTCCTCTATGGACTGCATCTATATGAAATTGCTGGGCCTGCCCACTAATAAATGGCACGCATCCATATCTACTACATCGCACACTACATCACTCTTATACACCTTCTTAATAGAGAAAGAAACACGACACACCTCTGTCACTCGTGTTTTTGTCCTTTTTTTCTTATTTACCCTATTCTATAAGTGTTGGATATTTTTCTGTTGAAATCCCTATCATATTAACTATTTGATACTATATTCTTACTACTACTATTCTCAACTATCATGCTGCACACTTTGTCATTGATTGTGCCACGTGTTCTGAAAATTTTATTGCGCTGAATATCCTCTTTAAACTTTAGCGCTAATAAAATTTTCTACACAATGCAATTCAGTATCTCTCCTTTATCTGCCTTTAACTTCAAGGCTTCTTCATCATCCCTATTATCATTCACCTTTACCTTGCAACTTCAGCATCCTCTAAATTAAAATTTTTTGATGATATTCATTCAATCGATGTCCTGATTCCTTTTACTTAAAACACTTATTCAATATTGACTTTACGTATAGGTTGCTCTACATCTGTGGAACTCCTACTGTCTAGGTGGTTGCGTTTGACTATTATTACCCCATATTTTCTGCTTATTTTCAATTCCAACATTGTTTGCCTTGTTCTGCACTCTTGTGAATTGTTGTTGCTGGGTTCTAGAAATAGCACGTTGGTTCTTTCTTCCAATTTCTTTGCCCTAGAATTCACTGTACCCATGTCTTAAATTATGTCTACAATCTATTCTTATAATTCTTATTTTAATCCAGTAGGATACTTCGAAACTGTTTGAAGCTCTGGCTCATCTATGTTATTCTTTATATGTAGACGATAAAATTATTTTGTAGATTCATCTACACTGTGATTTCCTTGCTTATAATTATGATATTTCAGATATAACTATTGCTGGTAATCAATTGTAGGAAATATTCCTTTATCAACATCTGCAATCTAGGCTATGATTTGATTAGTGGCTTCCGTACAACTCTTCTTTGATTCTGTAAGTTTTACTACTATGCACATGCTGCACCCTTCAAGTTGAATGCCACAACTTTAACCCATTTATCATGAGGAACATCCATATGCTATAAGAAATTTTCTACATCCGACATGCAGTCTAAAAATTCTTCAACATGCATTCTACTATAAGAATTTGTGATATCGATATTAATCTTATAATTTGAACTATTTCTGCTTCTTGTGTTATAATCCTTAGCCTCTTCTTCCTCTCAATCACTTCTTAACTCTTTATGCACGTGTGATTGCACTTGCCTTGTGGATTCTAAATTATAAAGAACTACTTCACGATTTATGCCCTGAGGCAATACTATACGATTTACACCCTGCCCTACATGATTGACACCCTGCCGTATCTCTTCACAATGATTATTTCGAGATTATTCTTGATGATCAATTTCTTCAATAACTTTCTCGAGGTTAACTTTTTCCTGCTATTTTCTCATTATGTTATTCATGGAAAGCGTGAGACCCTCGATTGCTTGCTCTATCACTGCCATTTTAGTGTTAACCGCGTTCTCCATGTTTTACAAGACTATTTCTGCAACTATTTGCTTGATAGACTCCGCAGACATTGTTTGCATTCCCTAATCAGTATTATCAGAACGGTTACTCCTTTGTTTGTGTGGTCATAACATGATGATAAGCAAACTAACTCTGATACCAACTGATGAAATGAAAACATTAAGGTTATTGAGATGGCAACAAATGTTTCTGAGTAATGTAATTTTTATTGAAAAATTGAATGAATAAAATCTAGGATTTTGAATCCATTATATAACAAACCTAAATACGGTGAATTTACCAAAAAAGGAAAACTTGAAATATTATTCTATAATAAAATTCTCCTATCCAAAATAAGAAAGACAAAAAAAATGGAATCCAAATCCAAATTGTAGAAAAAAAAGATAAAAATCCTATAAGAATAAGGAAAAATAGAAAAAAAAATTAAAACCTAAAAATGACTAGGAAAGAAAGGAAATTTTCAAACTGGTCATAGATAAAAAAAAAAACTTATGTGATTTTAAATTTTTTTCGTCTCGTCGCAAGCTTCGAAATGGTATATTATACTCCTACAATAGACATATGTAGCCAAAGTTATACCATCCGGAAGGTACTTTGCTCACAATACAGAATACCCTATGTCACTATGAGTTAGACTCCCATGTCCAGGTTGCTCTCTAAATATCTTCATTATGTTGTAAACCATATGTCAACACATTATAAATAAAAATAGGAACATTATAATCATTTATATATATCTTTTAAAGTATATGTTGAAAATAAAAATTATCTAGAGAATCTCTAAGCACTTTTAAATTGTTATAATGAACCTCAGAAACTTTGGAAAATGCAAAGTACACATTAATACTAACCACATTAGGATTTTGTTAAACTTCATTAAGTATATCTATCACGGTTAGAAAGTATAGGGTATTTTTATAAATTATTGAAAGCATCTGTCATATGATTTGTAAACAACTAAGTAATGTATATTGCTCGCTCCACAATATATTTGTTAAATAGATAATATCACATTGTATGACAATATATAATTCTTAAGCTAAGCTAAATGTAATTTAGACAAACTATTTGTCGAGCTTGACACACAATAATATTATTAGCCAAATCATTAGCTACAGAATTGTCGTTACGAGAAATATGAGACTAGTGAAACTCGATCCATTTTTTGAATTTGTTAATTAATTGTAAGTAATTTGTGTTGGATATTTAATCTAATATTATTGGATCCAACGTTAGGCTTATATATGAATAGTTATGTATTATGGATTGTCATATAAGGTAAAGCCTAATTAAAAGTGATCTAATTATATTTTCGGTAATTTATGCTTTAATGTATCAATATAGTGTGAGCTTTTAATGTGTATAGACCTAATGGTATTCTAATTCTATGATGGGAAACAATTATAAATGCCTAGTGACAGCAAGAAAGAATATTTATATAAGTGGTTATAGTCCTCAGGTCGCATGTATTTTTCTAGGATAATTCAGTGTTATGGATTCAAGTACGCTTCCATATATTTTATTATTGGTTATTAGTGATACAGCATGAATGTTTCTGGATTTTAGGTGATGGACTTCAGTATAAGATTTAATTATTCTAACAAGTAGAATCAATGAAGATTGCTCACGATGCCACTAGGAAGAACGAGTCGTGCTACTAGCTTGCATGAATCTCGTTGTTGGTGCAAGATCTGTGCTGCTACAGCACAACTGAGCACGCACTGGAAAGGAAGAGTTAAGGCCAAAAGTCGTAGCGAGAAAAAAAAAAAAGGTGTTGTGGTTGTTGGCTACGAATGGTACGCCCATAAGTGCACCAGAAAGTCACCCCCTATCATCATAGTACCATAGCCCTAGTTAAAAGCGGCGGCCCAAAGAAGAAGACACAATTCACAAAAAAAAAAGGAAATTAGGATTAGGTTCGGTTAGGATATGAGTCAGTTCAACCTAACCCAGTCCGCCCGAACCAAGGAAAATGGATGGTTTTAGGAATTAGGATCTGGTTCAAGTTTGATCTGAACTGCTCCGGCCCAGACTGGTCAACGATTGATAGGTCAATGGTCAACCATTGAATTTGACCCCTATTTTTATTTTATTTTTTATTTTTAAGGTTTTAAGGAGTAATTTTTGCTACAATTTTAAATTCAAATATTGGTATGGTAATATATATTTTAAGATAAATTAATTGCAGCAACTTGTCATCAAAGTGACTTATTTTATAAAAATTAATTTATTTTGGAATATAAACAGCTTATTTATATATATTTTCTATAAATATTGATTGGCCCAAATGAAGGTCCATATTTGATAAAGTTATATATGTATTAGTAGTAATAAATATGTGATGATTATTTAATTTTACATATGAATAATAAATCAGCTTAACGGAAGATTTATTTTGACATGTTCTTATTATTAGTGTTTGATTACTGCATTAAGATATCACTTACAAATTAATATTTTGTCCAAAGATAAAATATTAATGGAGTTCCTATATCTTGAGATGTGGTTTACCTTTATTTGAATTTATTTTTGTTTTAAGACTAATGAGAGTTTATTTTATTTATTTATTTTTATCTAGATTCAACTATATTTTCTGCTAATATTAATGCCAATATGAATTCAATTTATATGCTAAATGGCTTAAAACTTCAAATTCTGGCAAAAGAACCTTTTAATAGTTCTCGTAGTTATGGATCTCGACTTTGCGTTAAGGGTCGATTCTCCTCCAGCTCTTACGAATGTGAGTACTTCTTATGACGAAAAGGATTTGAATAGGTGGGAGAAATCAAATCACATGCGTATGATGATCATGAAGTAGGCCATCTAGAAGCATTCACTGGGAACAAGACAGTTAAAGTTGAAGCAATAAGCAAATTTAGGTTATTCTAAAAGACTGGATTTTATTTGGATCTTTATAAAATATTTATTGTACTGTTATTTAGATGGAACTTGATTTCTATTATTGTTTTGGACAAATTTAGTTTTTCTTGTTCATTTAGGAATAGAAAATTTAGTTTGTTTCATGATTTAAAATTAGTTGGGTTTAGTTCTTTATCAGGCTATGATAATCTATATTTGATTGATATGATTGCTTTAGTTAATTAATCCATGCAATTAAGTATACGAGGTATAAAGAGAAAATTAACCAATGAGAATTCGACTGTGTTCTAGCACAAGAGATTGTGTCATATCTCTAGACGGAGAATAGAGATACTTGTGTCAGACTAAATTCTCGGCCCCTTAGATTTTACAGATTTTGATGTTTGTGTTAACTGTATAAAAAGGAAACAAATTGATAAAAGAAGATTTGAAGCCAACAGAACTTTGGACGTCTTAAGATTTATACATACAAACATTTGTGGGCTATTCCCTACAGTTGCTTGGAATGGTCAATAATATTTTATAACGTTCATTGATGATTTTTCTAGATATGGCTACATATATCTCCATCATGAAAAATCACAGTCCTTAGATATGTTTAAAAATTTTAAGACTGAAATTAAGAATCAACTCAAGACTAAAATTAAGACTGAAATTAAGAATCAACTGAAATTATAAGCGTTAGATCTGATTGTGATGAGTGTTATGGTAAATATGACGGTTCTGGTGAACAATGTTTAAGACCATTTGCTAAGTTTCTAGAGAAATGCGGTATCGTCTTACAATATACTATGCCGAGCTCACCCAATATAAATGACGTTGTTGAAAGATGAAATGGGACACTTGAAGACATGATGAGGAGTATGATTTGTCATTCGACATTACCTGAATCACTTTAAGAAGAAGCACTTAAGACTATAACATTTATTCTAAGTAGGGTTCTAACTAAAGCAAATATTAAGGGTTAATGAGAAGAAACTAGACTCCAAGATGGTGAATTGCTATTTATTGGATACTCTAAATGATTTAAGGGGCACAAGTTTTATGATCCCATGGCTAATCAATTTTTGAGTCAGGAAATGCATAATTTTTTGAGGATGTCGAGTTCGTAGTGGTAGATATAGTTATAGACTCTGTCTTTGAAGAAGAATATGTTATTGGCATTAATCAAGGTCTCATTCCTGACTTATTCCAGACACATCAGATCAAGATAATGTCAAAGAACCTCTCATATAGAAAAATTATTCCAAAAGAACAAAATTTACTACCTCAAGAACTCATGTCATTAAGGAGATCTACTAGAGAAAGGAGAAGTATGATGTCAGATGACTACATTGTATTTTTTGAAGAACATGAGGTAGACATTAGAGTGATATAAGATGATCCAATCAATTTCCAACAAATTATGAAAGATTCTAAATCTTAGAAGTGGATTAATGCCATGAATTAGGAAATAAAGTCCATGAGAACGTATGAAATCTTATCCCATTACCAGAAGGTGCGAAGCCTATTAGTTGCAAATGAATATTTAAGACCAAAAGTGAGCGATGTGGAGAGGTACAAAGCGTATCTTGTCGCAGAGGGTCTTACACAGAAAGGAGGCATCGACTATAAAGTGACTTTCTCTCCGATTTCTTTGAAAGACTCTTTTAGGATTATAATGGTATTGATGGTGCATTTCAATCTTCAGTTGCATCAGATGGATGTGAAAACAGTATTTTTTTTAATAGTAACATTGATGAGATGATCTATATAGTACAACTAAAAAATTTTGAGTCAAAAGACCTAAATAATATGGTTTGAAAACTTAAGAAATCTATTTATGAGCTCAAGCAAGTATCTCGACAATGAAATTTAAAGTTTCATCAAGTGATCATCTCGTTTAATTTTGAGATAAATTTGGTTGATAATTGCATATACCATAAGTAATATGGGAGTAAGTATATTTTTTGGTTTTATGTCGATGATGTTTTGCTTGTCAGCAATAATATAAGCTTATTACATGAAATCAAGAGATTTCTAGTTAAGAATTTTAAGACGAAAGGTCTTGGTATTGCATCTTTCGTATTAGGCATACAGATACACTAGGATCGCTCCTGAGATATTCTTGGATTGCCATAAAAGAGCTATATAAAAAAGGTACTCAAGAGATATGGCATGTAAGATTATAAACTAGGTGATACCCTTGTGGCTAAGAGAGATAACTTTAGTCTCAATCAGTGCCCTAAGAATGGTTTTGAAGAAAATGAGATGCTGAAGATTCTTTATGCATCAGCAGTAGGAAGTCTAATGCATGTTCAGGTTTGTACGCGATTGGCTATTACTTACATTACTGGAATGTTTGGCAGATATTTAAGTAATACAAGATTAGACCATTAGAAAGAAACCAAATAATTCTTATGGTACTTAAATAGAACAAAAGACTATATGCTCACGTATCACAGGTCAGATCAGCTTAAGATCATTGGTTATATTGACTCCCATTTTGCTGGATGCTAAGATAGTATAATGTCCATGACGGATTACATGTATATGCTAGCAAGGGATGTTGTTTCTTGGAAGATGTGCTAAACAGTCTCTTATAGCCTTTTCCACAATGGTAGCAGAGCTCATAGTATGTTATTAGGCATCCAATCACAGAATAAAGTTATGAAATTTTGTCACAGGATTGCATATAGTAGATGATATTGATAGACCACTCATATTGTGGATCGATTTACTAAGGGATTACTACCTAAAATGTTTCATAAGCATACTATTCATATGAGCTAGTGTCATGTCATTTAAGAATATTTAGTTTTAGTGAGAGTTTATAATTTTAAATGCTCGTATGATATAGACATTTTTCAGTTAGTTCAATTTATGATTATTTAAGGTTATTTTCTACAGAAATAAAGTTTTAGTTTATTCACACTTTGATTTTGGTAAATTTTGAAGTCACTAAGTTTTAAGATAAACCAGTTAAAAATAGGCATGTTAAGATCACATTGCATGGAATTTCTATGCTACACATGCACATTATAATTCATGTCATTCATTTGTATTGGCATTATGATCATTGATGGGTTGAATTATGACAGTTGTAACAAATGTCGTTTTGATCCTATATTGATGTGATTGATAGACCGGATTGGTTATTGATACATTTTGGTAATGACAGTAAGGTTAAACATATATGGTTATTTTCGCAAAGTATAATTATAAGGTTTTATATATAGCCCAAGTGGGTGATTGTTAGAATAATCCAATATTGTTGGATCCTTAATCCAATGTTGGGCTTATATGTAAATAATTATGTATTACAGACTATCATATAAGGTTAAGCCCAATTAAAAATGATCTAATTAGGTTTTCGATAATTTGGGTTTTAATGTATCTAATAGAGTATGAGCTTTTAATGTGTAAAGATCTAATGCTATTCTAATTCTATGATAGGCAGAATTAGGAATACTTAATGACAACAGGAAATGTTATTTATATAAGTGGTTATGCTCCATAGGTCACATATATTTTTTCTATTATTTTTGGTATCCCATTATAAAAAAAAAGTGCATTGAGAACTAAAGGGCATTTTAGGGTATACATGTTGATCTGTAAGGATAACTGCACGACCTTAAAGGATAATTCATCATTATAGATTCAAGTATACTTCTGTATGTTTTATAATTGATTCTCAATAATACAACATGAATGTTCCTGAGTTTATGGTTTATGTGTTTTCCGGATTTTTTCACACTTTAAAATCCTGGATTAAAATATTTCTCTTTCTCTCTCTCTCTATATAATTACTATATTTATTTTGATGTTATATTAATATTTATTAAAAGAATAATAATATTAGAGATTACTTTGTACCCCATTGTTTCTATAAATTAGTTATGGTTGAATAATTATTAAAAAAAAAATCTCTAGACCAAATTACTTGAGAATTAAGAACTTACCACCCAATTGCAAATTCTACCACATCCAATTTCTGGATTATTACGTCCACCTATTCCATTATAAATAAGTGTAAGAGGTCTTCCACCTCTATATATCTAGTCATTTAATTTTCAACATAAAAAAACAGTGAGAGAATAGATCTGGAAGTAAATAAAAAAAATCTGATTGATGGAAAATTTAGAAGTTAGGTATCCTCACTTGCTGCCAGGTTGGGCAACATTCCGGAAAATCTGATAAACAGCAGCCTTTGCTTCCAATTCGCTTTCAATATTGTTGTTGTAATCACCACCAAGGTCATCACATTCACAGTCATCATATCCATTTGAGAGAATGGACAGCTTTGTGTTACTAAATGTCATTTATTAACTTTGCTATGGTCCATGCAGAAATTTTCTTCATCTTTTTATGCTTTCCAATAACATGCTAAATCACCTCCTCTTTCTCCTTTTCATTTCTAGTTTCATTCTTCATACTTAGGCCGTCTACTCTTTTACTGAGCTCTATGAGTGGTGGACCCGAACTAGTGGAAATAACATATTTGTTAAAAAAAGTCAAATGAAAGCACATGTTCAAAGTTTGGCCAAAATTATTCAAAGCCAAATTATTCAATGTTTGACTAAAAATTAGGTAATCACCAAACAAACTTTGATAATTTTAAAGGTTTGATGAAATAGTGCTACGATGCATTCCTATAAATAGCTATTGCTCTTCATTTGTTAAAGCATCCCACAATTGAGAGCAATTGCAAGTGAAGCAATTGAGAGAGTTGAGAGAGCTTTCACTTGAGTGCTAGGAGAATTCATTTGGGTAGATTGGGGTATTTAGTTTTTATGAGTTTTTCTAATTTGTAAATTCTCATTTGTTAGTAAAATTATCTTCCAGTCTTTGCCAGTGGATGTAGGCTTTACGCCAAACCACGTAAATTATTGTGTCAATTTTCTTTGAAATTGTTTACACCACATTTAAGTTTCTCTAGAAGTCATAGTTACCATCAATTGGTAATCTACTCAACCCGCGCTTCTGTACAATAATTGGTATCAGAGCCAAAGGTTCATACTTAGGGTATATGGTACTGTTTATGTATACAATACTGTTAATGTATAAGGTACTATTTATAGATACGGTACTAGATACGACCATTTGTACTTAGAGAACAGTCTATTGTAAGTAGTGTGTATTTTTCCATGTCTAGAAAAGTTCTGTCAACAAGACGATAAAAGTCTAAGGTTTTAAGTGGGACCATTGTGACCCCTCCATTATCTTGGGAACTTTCCTGGTGTATATATTCACGTGAAATAAACATCATAGAGACTATTTTTTTAAGTGTGAATAGTTGTTGAAGGCACTGATTATTTGAGGTTGAAAAAGATGGCAGAAGCGTCGTCGTCGTCTTCGTCAGCAAGGACTACTGTAACTAATGCAAAGTTTGAAGTGGAGAAATTCGATGGTACCAATAATTTTGGTATGTAGCAATGTAAGGTGTTGGATGTCTTATGTCAGCAAGAGCTGGATCTCACTCTAGAAAAGCCTGAGATGGATGACAAGGAGTGGAGAAAAATCAATAGACAGGCATGTGGTACTATTTGCCTATGTCTGGTTAAAGATCAGAAGTACTCTGTCATGAAGGAGACATCAACAAAGAAATTTTGGAAGACACTGGAGGAAAAATATATGAAAAAAAGCCTTGAAAATAGGCTTTATATGAAAAAGAAACTCTATCGATTCACGTATGCACCTGGTATGTTGATGAATGACCATGCGAAATCATTCAATAAAATATTAGTGGATTTGCTAAATTTGGATTAGAAATTTGAAGATGAAGATAAGGCATTGTTGCTATTAAATTCGCTTACTGATGAATATGACCATTTCACCACCAGTTTGCTTCATGGGAAGAATAATGTCACATTTGATGCTGTATGTAGTGCATGCACTGTATAATGCTGAGACTAGAAAGAAAGATAAAAAGGATCACAGAGATACAGTTGCAGAAGTATCGACAGTAAAAGGTCGTTCACAAAGCCGCAAACTTGGAAAAAAGGGGCAAGTCTAAAGGTAGGTCTACTAAAGATGAATGTACTTTTTGTCGCGAGAAAGGGCATTGGAAAAAGAATTATCCTACGTTGCAAAATGACAAGGCTATTTCTGATGCATGTGTATCGGAGCATGATGAGGAGTCAGAATTTAGTCTGGTTGGCATGACGTTGACATGTCAATCAGATGAGTGGATTTTGGATTCGAGTTGTACTAATCATATGTGCCCTAATAAGGGCTAGTTTTCTAGCTTCAAGAAGATAGATGGTGGAGTTGTTTTTATGGACAATGACAATGCTTGTAAAACCATGGGAATAGGTTTAATCCATTAGAAGAATCATGATGGCTCAATCAAGTTTTGACAGAAATTCGCTATGTACCAAGCTTAAAGAAAAATCTTATCGCATTAGAAGTCCTAGAATCCAAAGGGCTTACAATCACTATAAGAGATGGATTCTTGAAGGTAATAGCTGGTGCACTGACTATAATGAAAGGCACAAGAAGAAATAACTTGTACTATTTCCAAGGGAGTACATTTATTGGTTCATCATCAACAGTTTTGAGAAAGGATGCAGATTCAGAGGCAACCAAGTTATGGCATATGCGTTTGGGACATGCCGGTGAAAAAGCTTTGCAGACTTTGGTTAAGCAAGACTTATTGAAAGTTGCAAATTCTTGCAAGTTGGAATTTTGTGAACATTGTGTTCTGGGCCAGCAAACAAGAGTAAAGTTTGGTTCAGCAAGTCACGATATAAAAAGGATTTTGGACTATGTTCACAGTGATGTATGGGGACCTACTAAAGTAGCTTCTTTGGGAGGTATGCACTATTTTGTTACTTTTGTTGATGATTATCCAAGAAAAGTATAGGTGTATTTGATGAAGAACAAAAATGAAGTTTTGAGTATATTTCTAAAATGGAGGAAGATGGTCGAGACTCAGACTAGTCGAAAGATTAAAAGACTTCGCTCAGATAATAGTGACGAGTAAAAGAATGATCCTTTTTTAAAAGTATGCCGAGATGAGAGCATTGTGCGACTCTTCATTGTTCGAGGTACACTACAATAAAATGGGGTGGCAGAACGTATGAACCAAATTATGCTAGAGAAAGTTTGGTGTATGTTGTCCAATGCTGGATTGGGCAAGGAATTTTGGGTTGAGACTGTTGTATATGCGTGCCATCTGATTAATCATTTGCCATCAGCTGTAATTGAGGGAAAAACACCCATGGAAATATGGACTGGTAAACCTGCTACTGATTATGATACTTTGCATGTCTTTGGTTCCACTGCTTATTATCATGTAAAGGAATCCAAGTTAGACCCAATAGAGAAGAAAACATTGTTCATGGGTATAACTAGTGGAGTAAAAGGATGCCGTTTATAGTGTCCATATACGAAGAAGATCATTTTCAGCAGAGATGTGACTTTTAATGAATTAGTCATGTTAAAAAAAAGGATTCACAAAAGGATGACAACACTAGTAGTACTCCGTAGCAGGTGGAGCTTGAAAAGGTTAAAGATGATCCAGCTAGTGTTAAAGAGGTAGATGATTCTCAATCGATTGAAGATGAAGAAGATGTTCTGACTCAGGATCCTTTAGAGCAACAAGATTCAATTGCATATAGAAGCTCACAAAGAGAGATTCGTAGACCTGCTCGCTTTGTTGATATGGTGACCTATGCACTTCCAATTGTAGATGGTGATGTTCCTTCCACTTACAGAAAAGCAGTAAGTAGCCCTGAAAATGTACAGTGGAAGTAAGCAATGGATGAAGAAATGTAGTCTTTTCAAAAAAATAGAACTTGGGAGTTAGTTACACTGCCCAAAGACAAAAAAGGCAATTGAGTGCAAATAGGTATATGCAAAAAAGGTCGAATTTCCTCGTAAGGATAAAAGTCGAGATGAGACTAGATTGGTAGCGAAGGGTTACGCTCAGAAAAAAGGAATAGACTACAATGAGGTATTTTCTCTAGTTGTGAAACATTCGTTTATTCGGATTTTGCTAGCCATTGTTACGCAATAAGATCCTTGAGCTAGTTCAACTTGATGTGAAAACCGCGTTCTTATACGGTGATTTGGAAGAGGAAATCTACATGACTCAGCCAGATGGATTTAGAGTTATTGGAAAAGAAAATTGGGTTTACAAACTGACAAATTCGCTTTATGGATTGAAACAATCTCCGAGGCAGTGGTACAAGCGATTTGATTGGTTTATGAAAGGACAAAGGTACATAAGAAATAAATTTGATCATTGTGTGTATTTTCACAAGCTACAAGAAGGATCTTTCATATATTTACTCTTGTATGTCGATGATATGCTAATAGCATCTAAGAGCAAAAATGAGATTGAGAAGTTGAAAACTCAACTCAATTAAGAATTTGAGATGAAAGATCTAGGTGAAGCTAAGAAGATTCTTGCATGGAGATATATAGAGATAGAGCTCGTGGTAAAGTCAGCTTGTCTCAGAAGCAATTTTTGAAGAATGTATTATAACAGTTTGGCATGAATGATCAGAAAAAACTTGTAAGTACCCAATTGGCTTCTCATTTCAAGCTTTCTGCACAACAATCGGATGAGGAACAAGAATACATATTGCAAGTTTCGTATTCAAATATAGTTGGCAGCTTGATGTATACAATGATGTGTACAAAGCCTAACATTTCACAAGCAGTTAGTATGGTGAGCAGATATATGCATAATCCTGGTAAAGGATATTGGCAAGCTGTGAAATGGATTCTACAGTATATTCAGAAAACTATTGATGTTGGTTTACTGTTTGAATGAAATGACACACTTGGTCAAAGTGTCATTGGGTACATTGATTCTGATTAGGCCGGTGATATAGACAAACGACGGTCAACCACCCGATATGTATTTACTCTTGCTAGAGGGCCAACCAGTTGGAAGTCTACACTACAGTCTACAATTACACTGTCAACCATAGAGGTGAGTATATGGCAATTACGGAGGCTATTAAAGAAGCTGTTTGGTTACAAGGCTTGCTTGGAAACTTGGGATTGATCCAGGAGCATATTAACTTGTATTGTGACAGTCAAAGTGCTATTCACTTAGCAAAGAATCAAGTTTATCATGCACATACGAAGCACATCGACGTACGATTTCACTTTGTGCGAGAAATTATCGATGAGGGGAAGATTATTCTTCAGAAAATCAAGACTGCAGAGAATCCCACAGATTTATTGACCAAGATGGTGACAATGATCAAGTTTGAGCATTGTCTAAACTTGGTCAATATCTTAAAAGTTCAAAAAAATGAGAAAGGTAGAGATTAGAGGATCATTTAATATATAAGGGAGTTTAGTAATATTTTGAACTACGGTTGGCTTGATACCAAATTTTGGGTATATAGGCAGTCACAGAGATGCAGCCATTTTGAGAATGATGGTTCGTTGGTAGTCGGCTCAGATTTGGATAAATCTTCACCGAGATGGAGAATTGTTAAAAAAAACCAAATGAAAAACATGATCAAAGTTTGGCCAAAATTTTTCAAAGCCAAATTGTTCAAAGTTTGGAAAAGAATAGGTAATCACCAAACAAACTTTGACAATTTTAAAGGTTTGGTGAAATAGTGCTACGATGCATTCCTATAAATAGCTATTGTTCTTCATTTGTTAAGGCATCCCACAATTAAGAGCAGTTGGAAGTGAAACAATTGAGAGAGTTGAGAGAGCTTCCACTTGAGTGCTAGGAGAATTCATTTGGGTGTATTAGGGTATTGGGTTTTTGTGAGTTTTTCCCAATTTGTAAATTCTCATTTATTAGTAAAATTATCTTCCAGTCTTTGCCCGTGGATGTAGGCTTTACGCCGAACCACGTAAATTGTTGTGTCAATTTTCTTTGAAATTGTTTACATCACATTTAAGTTTCTCCAGAAGTCACAGTTACCATCAATTGGTAATCTGCTCAACCTACGCTTGCACACAACAATATTCATCAAACATGGCTTCTTGAATCTAGACGAATAAGCTCTTTGATAATCTTGAAGCAACCTGTAATTGAAATGAGTAAGTCTTAAACGTCCACTGAACAGTCCCAGCAAGACAAGCAATAAGACATGTTGTAATGCAGCAGCATAAGCTTTAGGTTGAAACTTCTTTCGATCAAGCAAATCAAAGAAATCATCAACAATTGAGTCACCAATTGACCAGATCAAGCAAATCAAAGCAATTATCAACAATTGAGTCACGAATTGACCGGAAAAGATTACAAATACCACCACACACCATTCCCACAACTTTAACTCTCATCTTAAATGGTTTTTCAATATGTTCACAGTTAAGCTAGCAATTAAAAACCCCATTACCCAGACAAATGCAATCAACTCAACCACCATAAAAATTATCTTTATCTTATCACCCTTTCTATGCTTTTTCCTTCCGCTTCTTCTTCTCCTCATTATGTCCTGGATTCTCCAATCTCGGAGTACGTGGTGGTGAATTCATCAACTCTGTATTTCTTTCAACTAATTTAGCATCAATTCCTCATATCTTGAGAACGATTTTCTCCGAGTTAAAAACTGGCCTTGGCTACCTGAGGAATGAACTCATTTGATCAATGAACTCAATCAAGTCTGAGGAACCCATTGAAGGTAGGAGTTTCTGTGCTTACTTACTTAATTTCTTACACCTTGGGAGAAAAGGAGAGAAGCAGGGCTGGAGTGTACTCGATCCAACAAGGGTACCATGGAGGGGGGAACAGTCATATCGGAAAAGGGGAATAGGATATTTGAAAATAGGAACTCGGAATGGGTAAGTTGAGTTGGAAGTTGGTAGTTAGTTGTTAATTTTATTAAAAATATATTATTTTATTATATAATGACCAAAATACACATAAAATTAAATTATCTTACATTTATATATTAGGGTTTATGAGAAAATAAAATATAATTATATTTTTGTTAAAATATTGAGGTTCAAATAAAACTTTAAAAGATATAATAATTTATTTAATAACTTGTTCATAAAAAATAATCCTTACCTATTTTTATAAGTTGTTGTAAAAATGAAGCAATTTTTTAAAAATTACCAAATCCTAAAGTGATTACTAATAATTTTAGAGTGGTGTTTGGTGTAGAGAAAAGTAAAAGAAATTTGTCCTCTCTCTCTCTCTATCCTCCTACTCTCTCTCTTCATTTTCTTCTTTATTTCTCTTACCTTTCTCTGCACTAAATATTTTTCATCATTTTATTACTGTTGGTGATTCTCATGAGATTCAAGAAATTCAAACTTTTTTAATGTAGCATTTCTCTAAACAACATAATAATTGTTAAGGTTTTATTATGAGGTCTCAACCTTATAGATCACGAAGAAAAAAGAAATCATTATGTTGGGACTCTGTAACACAATTAACAAAATATATCCCTACGAACATAATACAAAAAGTCACGGAGTCCACCTATCATTTAGCGCTATATCTTGGGTTGGCAAAAAAGTCAGGGCCGGCTCAATTCAGGTCCGTGGGCCTAAAGCTCAACCCGCATGGATTAGGCCTGGATATGGGCTGAAAAATAAAAAGTTTGTATTGAGTGGGCTTAGTTAAGGTAATTTATAAATTAAAAAAATAAAATAAAAAATTCAAAAAAATTAGATTAATATTTTTTTATTAACATTTGTGATTTATTATGTTGTATTACTAATATTTTGTGTATTAGACTATTATTCTATATGTATTGGATAATTATTTTTAATTTAAATATTTTTCTAATTTTATTGAACATTTATTTAATGTTAATGGAAAGCTAGGCTCGGGATTGGATGGGCTTTTAATGGACCTGGGCTTGTTGGTAATAATGTAGGCTTGGGTCAGGCTTTAAGCCTGCTTTTTGCCACTAATTATACCTCATACAATGCTTGCATGTAATCGTACAATCGATTTTCAAATAGTCAATATAATAAAATTTACATTTTTATTTGTTTTTAATGCGAAAAAATTATGAAAAAATATAAAATTGTAATTAAACTAGGAAAAAGATTGTAATAATTTTAAATTTATAAATACTACAAGAAACTATAAAAATATAATAAATATGTCACAAAAAGCTATATTTCTATTTTCTTTGTCACATTTCACTATTTATAGTGTATATTTCAAGTTTACTTTTTAAATTCTTATTTTTTTTTAGTAATTTATCTAAATTTTGGTAAGTTCTTTCAACTCATTAATTCACTAGTTTTTGGTTCTATATCTTCACTCTTTTCATTAAATTCTAACTTTTAAGTAGATATTTCAAGTTTATTTTTCATATATCTATATTTTTTTACACTTTATCTAGTGTCTGGTAAGTTGTTCCAACTTACTTTTCCACTATTTTTTGGTTCAATATTCTTACTTTTTTTATTAAATTCTAATATTTTGGTTAAATATATCAAGTTTAGTTTTTAAATCCCTATTTCTCGTTCAAATTTATCAAATTCTTAGTAAATTATTTCAACTTTTGGGTTAATTTCTTTAACTCTTGTTCTCATCACTTTTTGGTACTATATTCTTATATTTTTTTTTGAATTTCAGCATTTAGATCCATTTTTCTTGTTGGAATTTATCAAATATTTGATAAATTATTTCAATTTTTGAGTTAAGCTCTTTAACTCTTATTCCCACCACTTTCTTGTTCTCTATTCCCATTCTTTTTAATGAATTCCAACATTTAATGTGGATGTTTCAAGTTCATTTTTTAAATCACTGCTTACTGTTGAAAATTATCGGATTCTTAGTAAGTCCTTCTAACTTTTAGGTTAAGATGTTTAACTTTTATTTTCACCACGTTTTAGTTCCACATTCCTACTTTTTAATTAAATTCTAATATTTTGCATGGATGTTTCAAGTTCATTTTCTAGATCCCTACTAATTGTTGGAATTTATCAGATTATTGGTAAGTACTTACAAGTTTTGAGTCAAACTCTTCAACTGTTGTTCTCATTATTTTTTGGCTCGATATTCCTACACTTTTTGCTAAATTCCAACACTTTGTATGGATGTTTCAAATTCATTTTCGAGATTCCTACTTAATTTTGGAATTTATCAGATTATCAGTAAGTACTTACAACTTTTGGATTAAGCTCTCCAACTGATGTTCCCAACACTTTTTGGTTCTATGTTCTTATTCTTTTTACAGCATTCTAACATGTTGTGTGGATTTTCAAGTTTATTTTTAAGATCCCTACTTCTCATTAAAATTTATCAATTTCTTTGGAAGTTATTCTAACTTTTAGGTTAACCTTTTAAACTTTTTTTTTCACCACATTGTTTTATATTCTTGCTCTTTTTATTGAATTTCAACATTTTTTGTGGATATTTCAAGTACATTTTTTATATCCCTACTTGTCATTGAAATTTATCAAATTCTTGTTAAGTTGTTCCAACTTTTGTGTTGAACTCTTCCCCTTCTTTTTCCCACCCATTGTTTATTTTTATATTCTCACTCTTTGTATTGAATTGTAACATTTTGAGTGAATGTTTTGACTTTATTTTTGATATTCCCACTTTATTTCTATTATTTTTCGGTTACATATTCCTACCTTTTTAGTTATATCAATTGGCGGAGTCCCTATTGATATATTCATCACATACTCACTAAGGATTGAGATTATGTTAGCTTGGGCAGTGCTTGGTGTGATAATAGTTGGATCAAAATGACTGACACGATTAACAGACCGTTGTAAGGCCTTCGTGACTCGCTGGTGATGAGTTTTATCAGGATTGTAAAAGGGAGATTTAGGCGAGTCACGAAGGATTAGATCAAGACTAAAGCCTCCTTTAGCTTCTGTTATTGAATTAAGCCTGAAATTGCCAAAGCATTAACAATTGCCATGAGTGATTAAGATGTTAATTTGTATAAAAAAGAGTAATTTTGGTGTTTGTTTATGTTGGGGGAAATGGAGTTAAAGATGAATGAGAAATGAGAAATTCAGAAACGGAAAATAAGGAAGGTTCAATGTATATATTTTAATTTCCTTATACACAATGATTTTTTCAAAACAACTCATGGTTTCCATTATTGCATGGATTTTGTAGGATTTGTTGGCTGTTTAATCTTTAAGTGAATCATAAAAGAATGTAATTTTGAGATGCATGTAAAATTATTAACGTTGCAATTTGCAAAGGTCAAAGGCCGGATACAAATACTATTCACACACATCTTTTAATTTCATTGTACGAAGTAATTAAAAGAATCTAATCATCATAATTATTAATACGGGACGAAATAAATGCTATATTATTATTAAATAATTTATTAACAATACTTTTAATAAGTACATTTCTTCGGCTCAGATGCTAAAAATGTTATTTTAAAAAATGGAAAATATAGCGAAACGGATTGTTCCAAGTTGGGAACATTAAATTCAAAATCTTTAATTATTGGTATAAATTAATGGTAATATCAAAGGTTTCTTGAGAGTGTGAGGATTTTGAATGTTTTAATTATCGTTTCTGTAGAGATTGGTAACCCTTTATGAGCTCACCAAGATTACCAAACTCTACCCAAAATCACTTTCCAAGATTAAGACAAATTGCACACTCACAGCAAAGACGAACTAGAAACACTCAATGTATCTTTGCAATTTAAAAACAAGTTAAATGAAAAAATAACACATAAACAAGAATGAATGGAAAAATAGAAAGAACAAAATTGAGACTCTGTTTTAACATTGTTCAGCCTTTTATGGCTTACATCGATGGATGAATCAATTAGTGATAGCTTTATTGATGATTCAGGATTTATTTACAAGAATATGGAAATAGAGATTACAAAGAACAAGATACAACTTTCTCTCTTGAAAATCTTATAGTTATTCTCTGTTGAATTGCATCTGAAACGACCTGGAAACCCAGCTTATATACTCTGAAACTTTGATCTTTATCAAGCCTGTTGAAAAAATCAAATGAAAGCACATGTTCAAAGTTTGGCTAAAAATTAGGTAATCACCAAACAAACTTTGACAATTTTAAAGGTTTGGTGAAATAGTGCTACCATGCATTCCTATAAATAGCTATTGTTCTTTATTTGTTAAGGCATCCCACAATTGAGAGCAATTGCAAGTGAAACAATTGAGAGAGTTGAAAGAGCTTCCACTTGAGTGCTAGGAGAATTCATTTGGGTATATTGGTGTATTGGGTTTTTGTGAGCTTTTCTCAAATTGTAAATTCTCATTTATTAGTAAAATTATATTCCAGTCTTTACCCGTGGATGTAGGCATTACGCCTAACCACGTAAATTATTGTGTCAATTTTCTTTAAAATTATTTACATTACATTTACGTTTCTCCAAAAGTAACAGTTACCATAAATTAGTAATCTGCTCAACCCGCGCTTCCGCACAACAATTGGTATCAGAGCCGAAGGTTAATACTTGGGGTATATGGTATTATTCACAAATACGATACTAGATACGACCATTTGTACTTGGAGAACAGTCTATTGTAAGTAGTGTGTATTTTTACATGTCTAGGAAAGTTTTGTCAACAAGACGATAAGAGTCTAAGGAGTCTGGGTTTTAAGTGGGACCATTGTGACCCCTCCATTCTCCTGGGAACTTTCCTGGTGCATTTATTCACGTGAAATAAACATCATAGAGAGTGTTTTTCAAGTGTGAATAGTTGTTGAAGGTACTGATTATTTTAGGTTGAGAAAGATGGCAGAAGTGTTGTCGTCGTCTTCGTCAGCAAGGACTACTATGACTAATGCAAAGTTTGAAGTGGAGAAATTTGATGGTACTAATAATTTTGGTATGTGGCAATGTGAGGTGTTAGATATCTTATGTCAGCAAGAGCTGGATCTCGCTCTAGAAGAAAAGCCTGAAAAGATGGATGACAAGGTGTGGACAAAAATCAATAGATAGGCATGTGGTACTATTCACCTATGTCTGGCTAAAGATCAGAAGTACTCTATCATGAGGGAGACATCAGCAAAGAAATTGTGGAAGACATTGGAAGAAAAATATATGAAGAAAAGCCTTGAAAACAAGTTTTATATGAAAAAGAAACTCTATCGATTCACGTATGCACTTGGTATGTCGATGAATGACCATATGAACTCATTCAATAAAATATTAGCGGATTTGCTAAATTTGGATGAGAAATTTGAAGATGAAGATAAGGCATTGTTGCTGTTGAATTCGCTTCCTAATGAATATGACCATCTCACCACCACTTTGCTTTATGGGAAGGACAGTGTCACATTTGATGCTGTATGTAGTGCACTGTATAATGCTGAGACCAGAAAGAAAGATAAAAAGGATCACAGAGATATAGTTGCAGAAGTATTGACAGCAAGAGGTCGTTCACAAAGCAAACCTGAAAAAATGGGCAAGTCTAAAGGTAGGCCTGCCAAAGATGAATGTGCTTTTTGTTGCGGAAAGGGCATTGGAAAAAAAACTATCCTAAGTTACAAAATGGCAAGGCTATTTCTGATTCATGTCTAGCCGAACATGATGAGGAGTCAGAATTTAGTCTGGTTGGCATGACGTTGGCATGTTAATCAGATGAGTAGATTTTGGATTCGGGTTGTACTTATCATATGTGTCCTAATAAGGGCTGGTTTTCCAGCTTCAAGGAGCTAGATAGTGGAGTTGTTTTTATGGGCAATGACAATGCTTGTAAAATCATGGGAATAGGTTCAATCCAATTGAAGAATCATGATGGCTCAATCCAAGTCTTGACAGAAGTTCGCTATGTACCAAGTTTAAAGAAAAATCTCATCTCATTAGGAGTCCTATAATCCAAAGGGCTTACAATCACTATGAGAGATGGATTCTTGAATGTAGTAGCTGGTGCACTGTCAATGATAAAAGGCATAAGAAGGAATAACTTGTACTATTTCTAAGGGAGTACAATTATTGAATCAGTATTAACAGTTTTGAGAAAGGATGCAGATTCAGAGGCAACCAAGTTGTGGCATATGCATTTGGGACATGCTGGTGAAAAAGCTTTGCAAAATTTAGTTAAGCAAGGCTTATTGAAAGGTGCAAATTCTTGCAAATTGGACTTTTGTGAACATTGTATTCTGGGCAAGCAAACAAGAGTAAATTTTGGTTCAGCAATTCACAATACAAAAGGGATTCTGGACTATGTTCACAGTGATGTGTGGGGACCTACTAAAGTAGCTTCTTTGGGAGGTATGCACTATTTTCTTACTTTTGTTGATGATTATTCAAGAAAAGTATGGATGTATTTGATGAAGAACAAAAATGAAGTTTTGAATATATTTTTTAAATGAAAGAAGATGGTCGAGACTCAGACTGGTCGAAAAGTTAAAAGACTTCGCTCAGATAATCGTGGTGAGTACAAGAATGATCCATTTTTACAAGTATGTCGAGATGAGGGCATTGTACGACACTTCACTATTCGAGGTACACCACAACAGAATGGGGTGGTAAAACGCATGAACCGAACTATACTGGAGAAAGTTTGGTGTATGTTGTCCAATGCTGGATTGGGCAAGGAATTTTGGGCTGAGGCTGTTGTATATGCGTGCCATCTGATTAATCATTTGCCATCAGCTGCAATTGATGGCAAAACACCCATGGAAATGTGGACTGGTAAACCTACTACTGATTATGATACTTTACATGTCTTTGGTTTCACTGCTTATTATCATATAAAGGAATCTAAGTTAGACCCAACAGCGAAGAAAACATTGTTCATGGGTATAACTGATGGAGTAAAAGGATACCGTTTATAGTGTCCAGATACGAAGAAGATCATTTTCAGCAGAGATGTGACTTTTGATGAATTAGTCATGCTAAAATAAAAGGCTTCACAAAATGATGACAGCACCAGTAGTACTCCACAGCAGGTAGAGCTTAAAAAGGTTAAAGATGATCTAGCTAGTGTTGAAGAGGTAGATGATTCTCAATCGACCGAAGATGAAGAAGAGGTTTTGACTCAAGAACCTTTAAAGCAACAAGATTCAATTGCATATAGAAGGCTACAAAGAGAGATTCGTAGACCTGCTTGCTTTGTTGATATGGTGGCCTATGCACTTCCAATTGTAAATGGTAATGTTCCTTCCACTTATAGAGAAGCAGTAAGTAGATGATCCAGCTAGTGTTGAAGAGGTAAATGATTCTCAATCGACCGAAGATGAAGAAGAGGTTCTGACTTAGGAACCTTTAGAGCAATAATATTCAATTGCATATAGAAGGCCACGAAGAGAGATTCATAAACCTGCTCGCTTTCTTGATATGGTGTGCCTATGCACTTCCAATTGTATATGGTGATGTTCCTTCCACTTATAGAGAAGCAGTAAGTAGTCCTGAAAATGTACAGTGGAAGTAAGAAATGGATGAAGAAATGCAGTCTCTTAAAAAAAATGGAACTTGGGAGTTAGTTACGCTGCCCAAAGACAAAAAGGAAATTTGGTGCAAATGGGTATATACAAAAAATGACCGATTTCCTCTTAAGGATAAAATTCAATACAAGGCTAGATTGGTAGCGAAGGGTCACGCTTAAAAAGAAGGAATAGACTACAATGAAGTATTTTCTCCAGTTGTGAAACATTCATCTATTAAGATTTTGCTAGCCATTGTTTTGCGCAATATGATCTTGAGCTAGTTCAAATTGCGTTCTTACACGCTGATTTGGAAGAGGAAATCTACATGACTCAGCCAGATGGATTTAGAGTTACTGGAAAAGAAAATTGGGTTTGCAAACTGACAAAGTCGCTTTATGGATTGAAACAATCTCCGAGGTAGTGGTACAAGCGATTTGATTGATTTATGAAAGGGCAAAGGTACACAAGAAATAAATTTGATCATTGTGTGTATTTTCGCAAGCTACAAGAAGGATCTTTCATATATTTACTCTTGTATGTCGATGATATGCTAATAACATCTAAGAACAAAGATGAGATTGAGAAGTTGAAAACTCAACTCAATCAAGAATTTGAGATGAAAGATCTAGGTAAAGATAAGAAGATTCTTGGCACAGAGATATGCAAAGATACAGCCCGTGGTAAAGTCAGCTTGTCTCAGAAGCAATATTTGAAGAAGGTATTACAACAGTTTGGCATGAATGATTAGACAAAACCTGTAAGTATCCCATTGGCTTCTCATTTCAAGCTTTCTACACAACTATCTCCTTCAACGGATGAGGAACAAGAATACATATTGCAAGTTCCATATTCAAATACAGTTGGTAGCTTGATGTATGCAATGGTGTGTACAAGGCCTGACATTTCACAAGCAATTAGTATGGTGAGCAGATATATGCATAATCCTAGTAAAGGACATTGGCAAGCTGTGAAATGGATTCTACTGTACATTCAGAAAACCGTTGATGTTGGTTTACTGTTTGAACGAAATGGCACACTTGATCAAGGTGTGATTGGGTATGTTGATTTTGATTATGCCGGTGATATAGATAAACGACGGTCAACCACCGGATATGTATTTACTCTTACTAGAGGGCCAATTAGTTGGAAGTCTTCACTACAGTCTACATTTGCACTATCAACCACAGAGGCCGAGTATATGGCAATTACAGAGGCTATTAAAGAGGCTGTTTGGTTACAAGGCTTGCTTGGAAACTTGGGATTGATCTAGGAGCATGTTAACTTGTATTGTGACAGTCAAAGTGCTATTCACTTAGCAAAGAATCAAGTTTATCATGCACATACGAAGCACATCGACGTACGATTTCACTTTGTGCGGGAAATTATTGATGAGGGGAAGATTCTTCTTCAGAAAATCAAGACTGCAGAGAATCCCGCAGATATGTTGACCAAGGAGAGCTTCCACTTGAGTGCTAGTGAGAATTCATTTGGGTGTATTGAGGTATTGGGTTTTTGTGAGCTTTTCACAATTTATAAATTCTCATTTATTAGTAAAATTATCTTCCAGTCTTTGCCTGTGGATGTAGGCATTATGCCGAACCACGTAAATTATTATGTCAATTTTCTTTGAAATTATTTACATCACATTTACGTTTCCCCAAAAGTACCCGGGCTTCCACACACAAAGCCCAGATTGTGTAGATTAATGCCGCGGGCTCCAATTGTTATAATTGATGGCATAACTCTTAACTGATCACGAGCAAAAGCACGTGATTTTTGTTAAGTCTGTTATGACTAAAACGCAGCATTCATATGTCGTTTTGGAATAAGCAGTCATTGCTCAGCTCACGTCGCTTCATCAATCTTGTGATTTTAAGCTGAAAACGATGCTGTTTCTCCAGTATTCACAACACGTTCAACAGTGTCCTTAAATTCATGTTGGTATTGCTCAAAAATGTGTCCAAGGAAATCAATCAAGAGATTCATTATAAACCTTAACAAAAGTATGGGGTGAATTTCAAACTGTAATAAACACTCTCAACGAATATTATTTTGTATTTAGAAATATTTACAATCCTTTTGTTATCATGAGGACTGCACGAGGAGCACCCGCACCAATTTTCATAAGTGTTTGTAAGGAAAACAGTAAAATGTCCTATTGTTGGTGTAAATGAATAAATCCACTAATATACCCAATATATCCTTATCATGTTTATAATCAATAGTAGCACTATTTTTTTATTTGATGTCAGAATGGACGTTAACACTATATATAATAAAACTTTATTAAATTAATACTTAATAAATTGATAACATCGATTAAATAATAGTTTTTATCAGCCCTGACTTGAGGGCAACCTAATAAATTAATAATTTAATAAATTTATTAGATAATGTTTTTTTAAAAAATATTTTTTTCTCTAGGACCAACTAATACATAAACTAATAATTAACTAATTTGAAACTAAACACATATGATATGTGTAAGAGTTTCTTTGTTGTACTAACATAATGCTTTATGTATTTTATCGATTATTGTTGCTTTTTTTATACCTAAGAGAAGCTAGTGTTGTACTTTATGTAATATGTTAAGAGAAAGAAGAGAGAAACTAACTTATTATATTGTCTCAAAAATGTCTTCTATGATGAGTTACCCTGTAATTGTCAACTAGTCATGCAATCTAGTCAAAGATATCAAGTGATTGATTTGCTCAATTAAAATCATACAATACAGCTGAACAAAATCACTATATTCTTCAATTGTACTACCATATTTCATAAAAGTCCCTATTATGAATGTGATATTATCTTTATAAATTAATAAATTATTGATTTATCAATATTTTAATATTCGCTAAATGAAAAGATTTTTCATGGTCCCTAAGTTATTAATTTATTGTGGTACTATTGTATATGGTATTACAATTGATTGAAAAAAAATAATAAAATAAATTTGAACATTATATGTTGTTATAGTTAATTGAAAAAAATACATTAATACCATATGATTTTATAGTTATTTCGATAACAATTCTAGATAAATATCATTTTTCACTGCTTTATATAAAGAAATCATAAGGATTTAATTAAATTTATATAAACAAGAAATGAATTTATTTGAATTATAATAGGGTGTTGATAGCAATAGGAGTGGCCATGGGTTAGGTTGGGTAGAGTTTGTGAAAATCCAATCTAACCAATTATTTAATAGGTTAAGATAAAATAAACTAAACTTAACCCAATAAACATATTTAACCCAATCCAACCCAATCATTAGGTTGGGTTGATCGAGTTGAAAATTTAAAAATTAAATTAAAATTAAAAATTAAAAAAATATATACAAAACTTGAAATGAAACTTATTAAAATTAAATATAAATATATTATAACATAAATATTTCATTCACGGTCTAGTTTTTGATAAAGAAATCTAAAAAATAAACTATTTTAAAATTTAAAAAATTTTAACAATAAGCTTTTAGATTTTATTTCTAGTTTTCTACATCTCCTTTTTGAATTCTAAATTATGACATTTTAGATAATTAACTAGCATCATGTCATGTAATAAAATAAAAATTATTTGTAATTATATATTATTAAGTGTTTATTAAAAAATAAAGAGAAACTGCAATCAACTTATTTTCAAAAATAAACTTATAAAATAACAAATTTACTAAGTAATTATCTATTATCATGTCAATTAATAACTATAAACTCAACTAAAATATTTAACATTTATAAAATAAATAAATATTATTATTTACATAGGTTGGATTGGCTTAGATGGATTCATCTTAATTAATCCAACCCAACCTAAATATGAATTGAGCTTAAAAAAATTAACCTAATTAACCAATAATTACTTACTCAACCCATCAAATTTAAATGGTTTTGGGTTGGATTTGCCTACTTATATAGCAACATTCTTTTATATTTAATATAGCAATTTATCGAAGAGTTGGACTATTGGTTATTACCCACGTTTTATGATCTCGGCCCACACAATAATAATAAGATGGTTTAAAGAATTTTTCATCCTTTGAGGTTAAAGAAAAGGAAAGGGAGATAAAAATAGAGGGATCGTGAAAACAACAGGGTCAAATACACATGGCCATCGGGTTATGGCAGCCTAAAAGGTCTTAAGATCCCATTGAGAGCAAAATTATTATCGGCGGCTGTAAGACTTGAGTCAAGCACCCCACGACAGCCAAAAAGCTTAGACAAAACTAAGGCAACGAAGAGAAAAAAATTGAAACAATGGGCAATGGGAATTAACACAACTATAGTTAGCTTATATATTTTAACAATTAATACAAAAGAAAATACAGTGAGGAAGTTAATTATGTCAAGCGGTTAGAAAATATTGAGAGGAAGATATATAGTAGCTGTTGAGGATTGATTGATGATTGCTAATTAATAACGGATCAGATTGTGTTTTGAGTTGATTGGATGACCTTTTGAGTGACACAAAGAGACAAGTAACATCAAATATCTTAATTTGTACCATATTAATTCAAAACCAAATACAGTAAAATGAACTAATTGTACATAGGAAGATACAATCTTGGGAGCTACAAAATGAAAACCAAGCTTCCCAGAATATTTTTTTCCCTAAATACTGCAAACTGCATTTATTTAAATTGAGTTTTTCAGCTCCAATTGCATTAGATTTTGAAATCGGTTGGTCGGCCAAAGAAAGTGGCTTGAAAGTCACTCGCCCAAACTCCAGCAGAGTGGAGATTATCAATTAAGCTTCCCAATTAATTACTGTTTGGTGCAATCAGTCGGTTTAAATGACAATTTTTGTTGCTCTATGTCATAGCCGATCAAAAAGTTGATCTGCATTATATTACCATAAATTGGCAGGCTATTGGTACCTTTAAAAATAGAACACACAACGTCCTCCGAAATCTTCACAAAATAGTTGGATGGACTCAACTTCACATCTGCGCCACTGAAATATATTGTAACTTCAGGAACTTGAGATAGTGAATTGATATTGTAGCAAAGTTCAAGTGATCCTTGAGGGTCTGCAACAGGTTGTGCCTCAATCATATTGGACATTACTGATAGTAATTTTGAGTTATAACCTTGTGGCAGTGAGATAAGTGTACTGCCAGAAACGAGTATAATGCCTCCTCCTGGAGTCGATCCAGAAATAACTTCTATTCTCTGGTTTCCTACGCTGATTGCATCGATTGTGAGAACATAAAAGCTTTTGGATTTAATAATCAAGGGGGTAGAAACCACTCCAGGACAACGATACCAGTAGTTTTTGAATTGAACAAGCCACCATTGTTTGTTCCACAACCAAAGGTTATTCCAGGCAGAGCCACGGCCTGTCCTGTTGGTGAGTCTAAAGTAACAGTTTCGGTCGCAAGATTGCCATTTGAGAAGGATTTATTATCTCCATAGCAGACTGAGTACTGACAATTTCCCTCAGAGCAAGATTTTTTGTCAAGAAATGCACATTGACTTGAGGAGTATGGAAGAGATTTGTAAGTAGATGACTTTTCAGGATCAAAATTTGGAGAGTCCTGCATGAAACATTGTGATTGTGGGCAAGGCTCGCATTGCGTCCATATGAGGTCACTTCCTTTATCAGCAACGGCTAGTATTTCAACAGGAGTACCAATAGATATACGTATGAGATAGTCTCCGATATTGGGTATTATATCAGCTTGGGAAGCTTTTGATGAAGATATTGATGAGTTTTGATTAAAGTGGTTGAGACGATTGGTAGAACGAGTCAAAGCATTTCTCAATCGTTGGTATGGAGTTTCACTGGGGTTGTAAAAGGGAGAGTTGGCAGAGTCACGGTGGATTAGCTCAACACTGAAACCTCCAATTTGAGCTTTTATTGGAGAGATAACATAGAGACAAAGAAAAAAGAGAATGAATGCACAGCCCAAGAAGGTTGCCATAATCAAAGCTGTGAGTGAGATAATAAGAAAGTGGCAATGAGTCTATGCTTATATAGAGGACAACACAGAGGGGTAATTTAGAAATTTTAATTAATTTGAATAGAAAACCAAAAAAAGGAAAAAAGGGAAAGAAAGTGAGCTTCCAAGATATTGCATGCAAAGAAATGTAACTTTCTTGTGTATTAAGCTTTTGTGAAATCATTCCCACCTCAAATCATGTCACTGTTATCAGCTTAATTTAATGAAAGCTATATTTTCAAAGAAATAAAAAGCTTTTGTGAGAGTGACAAATGTTGCAAGTTGAGTGGAATTTTTTTCAATTTATTTGGCTTAAAAATCCTTCTTCCATGTGAACTTAGCCCAGATGAAAGGGAAGCAAGCTAGAGCCACATGTCAATGTGATCGAGATTGTTTATTGGTGAAATATAAATTATATAAACTAAACTGTAAGATGGTTCCTGAATAATACTTTTAAGAATTATCGAGGACAGCATAAAACTTTGATCTTATCTTCTAATTATTGGATGCCTAGCTATGGTGACATCACAACGGGTGAAGTAAGCATGCACTTTCACCATCTTTGTATTACCTTTTACTCTTTACGAAGTCTTTCTTTTATGCAAACGCTTTTGCTTTTTGTTATGACAAATTTCTTAAATGTATTTTGTTCAACTTTTAGTACAAAAATAGCACAATCAATTAATGCTTTAAATTTGCAATTGTTCGACATTTAGTAAGTCTGTTGCCAATATAAATTTCATGATCTGACTGGCTGTCTTGTCTTCTTTGAAACTTACCAATAGGCATCAGCCTTTGATGTGTGAACTCACTCACACACGATGACATGCTTTCAAAGAATTGTCAACCCTTTTGAGTTTTAAATAATACAAATTAGGAATGTTTTTAGTAGATTTTAGAGTAAATAAAATGGAAGGGTGAAATTTACTTAAAACAATAAATTTATATTGTTGGGACACGGAGTGCCTTGCTTGGTTCGGATATACGGGTTATTTTGAACCTTTTTGGACATGAGGTAAAAGTAAAAAAGAGGTGAGGGAGATAAGAGATCTCGATTTGGGTTGGGAAAGTTTTAAAAGATATCTTAAGACCTGCAAAACCCTAAACGGAGGTCAGAGGTAAATCTGGGGGGTGGCCGGTGACCAAACTCTGATGCTGAAGTTATAGTTGAGTAATCTCAAGCTTGAGAGCATACAAGTTCTTTGGTGGTAGAGGTTGAAGATAACCTCAGCACTTTTTTTATACGTGAATCCTCCCTTTGAAAATAAATTGATAATATATTTATAAGGATTACTCGGGTTTCCTAGCCATCTTGTGTTATTTCATTATTGTTCCTTACTGACGTGACAAATTTATTTTTATTCTTATTCATATAATTATTTGAGTATTTTGAATATGTTTGGAGAGCAAGTTTGAAGTATATACATGTATAGAGTGTAGGAGGGTGGTTTCCTGTAGCTCTATTGAGGCTGTTAGGGATTTGCTGGAGTGATAGAAGATAGTAGATAGTCCTAACTGTCTTATTGATTACCTTTTTTGCCTGTCTGCAGACGTGTCCGGCAGCTGTCTCCTTTTGTTCAGTCCAATATTCTCTTGTTGGCTTCTTTTTAGATGGAGACTCTTTCATCACGTGACACTAGTTTTGGATATTTTTAGATTTTTCTACCTTTACGTGGTGTACCCCGAGTACCCATGTGAAACATCTGGGATACCCAGCCATTCTCAGAATACTCTAAGTACTCGGCCTTTCTCAGTATACCTTGAGTATCCAGCCTTTCTCAGTGTACCTTGAGTACCCAAATTTTCGTAGTATACTTTAGGTATCCAGCCTTTCTCAGTGTATCCTTAGTACTCGACCTTTCACAAAACACCTTGGGTACCCAGGTTTCTCGAACGATGTGATATCTCACACAGGGTAAATCCTTAACCTTCCCCCCTTAGTGTACCTTGGTTACCCAACATAATCCATCATCGTTTTCTTGACTTTGTTATCATTATAAAGCTTCATATCGTCATCTGGCATTTTATTATCTAGTTTGCTGATTCTTTCCTAAACAAGAATACGGAATTAATGGGAGAAATACATTATCATATTAAAATAGTACAAATGTCTTTTAGTTCATATTGTGATTTTGATGAGTTAGCATTCATGAACACAAGACAACTATAAGACAAAATTAATGCTTTACTAGTTGCTTGAAAGTGTGATGGGAAACCCCAATATCAACAAGAGCAAGATCAAATCCCAGCGCGTAAGTATGCAAACCCAGGGGAAATTTTAGAATACATCAAAGTTACAATGGCAGCCATATAACAAACAAATAATATTATATGATGTGTTCATTTATTTTGAAAAATTAGCAGGCAAATGGTAGTTACATTAAATTTAACTATACATGTCACTCATGTACTAGTTGGTTGTATTATCTTTGATTTACCATAGACTTTTTCAAAAAAATAAGGATGACAAAATACTCTATAGGCTTACGGTCTCATGGAGCCCCACCTTAAATGAGATGAATTTTAAATAGTTTTTGGAGAATGAGGGAAAAATAATTCTTAAATTCTTAATAAGCACAGAGTTTGATTTTATACTCCCCATCCCCACACCAAACTCATTATGTGTAAATTTTTTTTTAGTTTTTATTTAATAATTTTTCTATTAATTATAATGTTAGTTAATAAAGGGTGTTCAATTTGATTCAATAGAAAACATCTTTCCAACAAAAGCCCTTTACTTCTTCAATCCAATCCTGTTTACAAAAAGATTCCTGTGCTTTTACACAACGGGAACCAATCTCAGAATCTCTTGTAATTCTTGAATATATTGATGAGACTTTGAAGCAATACCCTTTGGTCCCCAATGATCCTTATGAGAGAGCTAGGGCTCGATTTTGGGCCAAATTCAGCAATGATAAGGTAAGAATAATTTCCCTTGAAATTAGTTAAAAATTGATCCTACTCCAACATTTTTGTCTAGTGATTTTCAAGTAGTTTTTTTTTTCCCTTAAGTCGACAAATGAGTTTGAGTGAAGATTTTATTAGTTGGTTGCATGCAAAATAGATATATAAAAAAGATTTAAGGTTGTGCAAAAGATCTGAAGAAATGTAATTTAACATATCTCTTCGATTTTAATCTATTTTACAGGTTTCTTGACGAAACAGAAGCTTAATATTTTTTGAGACAGAATTAAAAGTTTCTGAATAATATTAATTTTATAACAAACTTAAATGTCTTGAATTTACTAAAATAGACAAATCTGAAATATAATCCTATAATAAAATTCTCCTACTCGAAATAAGAAAAGCAAAGAAAGCGAAACCAATTATGAGTTGCAAAAAAAAAAAGATAAAAGTCCTAGAAGAATCAAGAAAAATAAGAAAAAATCTTAAAATCTAAAAAGGACCAAGAAAGAAAAAGAATTTCCGGGCCGACCACAGACCAAAAAGGCTTTGGCTGTTTTGGATTTTGTTAGTCTCATCGCAAGTGTCTGCCTTATCCTTCTCCATAGAACTCACAGATAATCTGTTCTAGCAAAGAACTCCGAGGCATACATAACTGGTTAGATTTGAATAAATATCCACCTTGTATTAAGAGATCTTTCACATTCTGATGGTTAATGTAGCGATCCCAAATGTGCACAAAGTCATCATCTTTTGCATACAACTTTTTCAAGCATTTAAAACCAGTAACTTCATTGATTAGAGTTATTAGTAAGTTGGTCACCTACTTAACGCATCTGCCACTTTATTTTACTGTCCAGATTTATGCTTCAAGACAAAAGTGAACTTCTGCATATAACTCACCCATCTCGCATGCATCTTGCTCAGGTTCTGCTAGCTGTTAAAGTACTTTAGTGCTTGATGATTACTATAGAGCACAAATTCTTTCTGAATCAAGTAATGCTCCTAAGTCTTCAACAATTTAAGGATAGCATAAAATTCTTGATTATAAATTGACCACTTCTGCCGTGCCTCATCCAATTTCTCATTCATATACTCAATTGGTCGCCTTTCTTGGAAAGGAACAACCTCAATTCCTTTTCTAGAAGTATCACACTCGACTTCAAATAACTTGTTAAAATTCAGTAAGGCTAATACAGAAGCTTGGACAACTTCTCTTTTAGTAAAACAAAACTAGCCTCTTCTTTTTCTCCCCATTTGAATTTTTTTTTCGTCAAGCACTCTGTAATAGGTGCAGCTATCGTACTAAAGCCACGAATGAACATTCTATAAAACGTTGCTAGGCCATGAAAACTCATAACTTCACCTACTACCTTGGGCGTAGGCCAGTCTCTAAAGGCTTATATCTTCGACTCAATAGCTTGAATCTCATCCGCACTAACAATAAAACCCAAAAACTCCACACACCAAAATATCATCAAAATATGCCACAACAAATTTGCATTGGACAATCTGACACGAACTATTCATATTGCTCTTCCTTCGTCTTGAACGCTGTCTTCAATTTATCTCCAGGCCTAATCTGAATCTAGTGATACCCACTATGCAAATCTATCTTTGAAAAAACCTGAGCACCGTCCAACTGGTCTAACAAATTACGTAAGGTAGGAATTGAAAATCGATACTTCACAGTAATCTAATTGATTTATCTGCTATCCCCACACATTCGCCAAATTTTATACTTTTTAGGCACTAACAATGCTGGTACAACACATGGACTCATTCTCTCATGAATGAATCCCTTGCGTAATAACTCGTCAACTTATCCTGGCAAAATCGCATGCTTATGCAAACTCATGCGATAATGAGGCAAATTAGGTAAACTTGCACCAGGGAATAGGTCTATATGATACTAAATATCTCGTAAAGGTGGCAGCCTATTCGATATGTCCAATGGTGTAATGTCAGCAAACTTAGCTAATAATTGTTGTACTTCATCAGGAATAGCCTTCTCCTCGACTTTATCTTCTTTCTGCAGTTTCTTACACCCGTCACCATCTTCCTCTAGATGGATCTTGATAATAGCCTGAAAATTCTTTTCTTCGACTTTAAAATTTTTCTTCTTATTAGTCAAAGGTACCAAACGAACATCTTGCTGTTCTACCAAAACTCATACACATTATCTCTTCCCCTATGGACTGCATCTAATAAATGGCATGCACCCATATCCATTACATCACTCTTATATACTTTTCTAATAGAGAAAGGAACTTGATACACTTCTGTCACTCGTATTTCTATTCCCTTCTTTATCTACCCTATTCTGTAAGGTGCTGGATGTTTTTCTGTTGAAAGCCCTATTAATCAACCAGCGCCTTAGACACTATATTCTCATTACTACCACTGTCAATTATCATGTTGCATATCTTATCATTGACAATGCCATGTCTTCTAAAAATTTTATTGCGCTGATTATCCTCCTTAAACCTTGGTGCTAATAAATTTTTCAGCACAATCCAATTCAACAACTCTCCTTCATCTGCCTTTAACTTCAAGGCTTCTTCATCATCCATATTATCGTTCGTATCTATCTCGCCAGCTTCAGCATCTACCAAATTCAAAATTTTTGACAACATTCATTCGATCGATATCTTAGTTCACCACACTTCAATCACTTATTCAAAATTGGCCTTGCGTATAGGTTATTCTATACTTGTGGTTGGAATTGCTGCCTTGCTAGCTGCTGCCTTAGCTAATGTTGTACCAGTTGTTGTGTTTGACTATTATTGGCCCACGTATTCTGCTTATTTTCAAACCCAACACTATTTGGTCTATTCTGCATCCTAGTGAATTGTCGTTGTTAGGTTTTAAAAATAGTACACTGCTTTCGTTCTTTTAACTTCTTTGCTTTAGCAACTACTGTACCCATATCCCAAATTGCATCTACAATCTCATCTTGCAATTATTGTTTTAATCCGCCAAGATATTTGGAAACTGTCCTAAACTCTAGTTAATCCATGTTATTTCTTGTGTATAAACGATTAAATTCTTTAGTATATTCATCCAAACTGCGATTTCCTTGCCTACAATTTTGATACTTCATATAGAACTGCTGCTGGTAATCTACAGGCAAGAAATACTCCTTCATCAAGCTCTGCAATTTAGGCTATGACTTGATTATTGCCTTCCCCGCAACTTATCTTCGATTCTATAAGTTTTACCACCATACAGATACTGTACCCTTTAATTTGAATGCTGTAAGCTTAACCCACTTATCCTGGGGAATATCCATATGCTGGAAGAAATTTTCTACATTCGTTATCGAGTTAAAAAATTTTTCAACATACATCCCACCATGGAAATCTGTGATATCAATATTAATCCTGTAATCTAAACTCTTCATGCGCCTTCTTTTACAATCCTCAACATCTTCTTCCTTCGAATCACTTTCTAACTCTACTGCACGCACGGTTGTACTCACCTAGCAGATTCTAAATTCGGAGGAGCTACTTTGCGATTGATACCTTGAGGCACTACTGCTGCACGATGATTATCCTTAAGTTGTTCTTGTGGTTCAATTTCTTTAATAAATTCCTCGCTGTTGTCTCTTTCCAATAATCTTCTCTCTATATTGTTTATAGAAAGCGTGAGACCTTCGATTGCTTGCTCTATTGCTGCCAACCTCGGGTTATTCGCATTGTCCTTATTTTGCAAAACTATTTCTGTAACTATCTGTCTGATAGTCTCCACAAACATTGCCTGCATTCCTTGATCAGCGTCACTGGAACATTTGCTTCTTTGTTTGTGTGGTCGTACCATGATGATAAGTGAACTTGCTCTGATACCAACTGAAGAAACGAAAGCTTAATATTTGTTGAGATGGAAACAAAAGTTTATGAATAATATTTATTTTATTGAAAGAAATCTGAATGAATAAAACTAGGGATTTGAGGTCTTTTTATAACAAACCTAAATATCAAGAATTTACCAAAATAGGCAAATCTAAAATATAATTATATAATAAAATTCTCTTATTCGAAATTAGAAAAGCAAAGAAAATGGAGACCAAATCTGAGTTGTAAAAAAATAAAAATAAAAATTCTAAAAGAATTAGAAAAAATAAGAGAGAATCTAAAAATCTAAAAACGACCAAGAAAGAAAAGGAATTTATGAGTCGAGCATGGACCAGAAAGAATTTGGCTATTCGTTTTGTTCGTCTCGTCGAAGCCTCGAAACAGTATATTATACGTCAAAAATGGACATATGTAGACAAAGTTATGCCTTCTGGAAAGTACCCTGCTCGCAATACATAACACCCTACATCATTTTTTCCATCAATATGGAGTGTTTTCATTAAACAAGGGAAAGAACAAGAGGAAGCGTTTGCTTAAGTTTTTAAGAATCTGAGTTTTTTAGAAGAAGGGTGAAGGGAAAGAAATTTTTTGGGGTAGAGAAGATTGGATTTGCAGATCTTGCATTAGGTTGGATTGCTGAGAGGGTCTTTGAATTGGAAGATATTGGTGTGAAAATTATAGATAGGGAGAAATTTCCTTTGGTGTCAGCATGGACGCAAGAGTTTGTTAAGGTTCCAATAATGAAAGAAAGCTTGCCACCTCAAAAACTAGTCATCAAAATGCGTGGCATCAGAGAGAAATTTCTTGGAGCTGCATAGCCTAAATGAATTGCAGTAGCAGCTTCTTGTTGTAATTCAGGTTTATACAAAATTTAAAAGAGTTATCTCATGCCAGTGAACATAGTCAACTCGATGAACTATGAAATTGTTTAGTTTATGTTATGTGGTGGATTGATTGTTTTTCTTATTGCTGCTATATTGCTATGTACTAGTTCTAAGCCTTGCACAACGCAGTGCTTATTTGCGTCAGTAGAGAGATAATGGTGAAGCAGAGGCAGTTGAATTTGACCTTGTGATTATTGTCCTTTTTTCGCAATTCTCATATGTATATATATATCAAATATTTTTAAAGTAAATTAAAAAGACCAATGCAATTCAAAACTAATTTGAAATGTATAAATTCTGAAAATCAAATCACAAGTTCATAATGACAAAAAGACTTACAAAGAGAGATATGCGCTGGACAATAAAGAGAAGAAATCGAAAACTACAAATAATGAGCCAAGAGAACCTATTCTATTATTACACAACAAATGAAAATTCTGAAATAAAAGAACACAAATGGCAGGTAACACAAAAACTTAAGGATAACAACATAAACATAAAAACTAAAATCACGTTACAATTAGTCACTACTTAAGCAATCAGTTGGTTTGAAAGACAGTTTTTGCCTTAGTATCATATCCCACCAAGAAGTTTGCCTGATCCAAATTGCCATAAATTGATTGCCCTTCCATTCCTTTAAACATAAAGCACACAATTGTTTCATTTGTCCTGATAAAGGTGCTCTCAGGACTAAACTCCACATCTGCGCAGCTGAAATGTACTGTGATTTGTAGAGCCTTAAAATCAGAAGTACCTCTCCTGCTCGCGGTGTTGACAGCAGCAGGGCTTTCAACAAATATTCCTTCGGTGTCCACTTTGTCTTTCTCCCATTTATCTGTTGCTCGGGAGATGAATCTGTTGAGAGATGCCAGTTTTCCAGTAAGGCTTTGTATCTCCTTGAGAGTACGAGGGACTTCATCTCTACTACTGCTCTTATCTTCTCTGGATTGGCCTCGATTCCTTCATAACTGACCATGAAGCCCAAGAATTTTCCTAAACCAACTCCAAAGGCACACTTCTCTAGATTAAGTTTCATCTGATATTTCCTTAGGATCGCAAAGGTTTTCTCCAAATACTTCACATGTTCCTCTACGTCCTTGGACTTAGTGATCATGTTGTCCACATAAACTTCCATCATGTGGCCGATCAAAGGCTTGAAAATCTTGTTCACCAGTCTCTGGTAGGTTGCCCCCGCGTTTTTCAGGCCGAAGGGTATGACCTTGTAGCAAAATAGGCCCTGGTTGGTGATGAAGGTCGTGCATTCCTCATCCGGCCGATGCATAAAAATTTGATTGTAGCCCGAGAAAGCATCTATGAAGCTGAGCAGGCCGTGTCTTGCTGTGGAATCCACCAGTTGGTCTATCTTCGGCAATAGGAAGTTGTCTTTCGGACAAACTTTATTCACATCTGTGAAGTCCACGTAAATTCTCCATTTCCCACTTGCCTTCTTCACCAACACCACATTCGAGATCCATTCGGGGTGGGTGACTTCCCTTATGAATCCTGCCTTCAGTAGTTTCTCTACCTCACAGTTCATAGCCTCATACCTTTCCTGGTTGACACATCTCCTCTTCTGCCTCACCGGCATCGCGTCCTTCAATATCGTCAACCAGTGGCATGCCACTTCTGGGTCGATCCTGGGCATATCCTCATGTGTCCAGGCGAACACATCAGAGTGTGCTCGCAAAGACTCAACCAGATTTTCCCTCAACGGCCCGCTAATGCCCGAGCCAATCTGAATCTTCTTCTCATGGTCGTCCGGTTTTATCCTGATTTCCTCCAGCTCCTCAGTGGGCTCCTGTCTCTCATTCTTCGACTCTCCCCATGAGTCCAATGATGTTACTTGCATTCTTTCCTTCGCTGCCACAGCATAGTAGCTCCTCGCAACCCTCTAATTGCCCTTGACAACTCCTACAGCCCCATTCACTCAATACTTCAACGCTAAGTAATGGGTGGATAACACCAACTGGCTGATTCTCATGAAAGGCCTTCCCAGTATTGCTTGGTAAGGGCTGACTTCATTGACCACCACGAAATCTAGCATCATGTTCTTTTCAAAAGGCCTCGAACCCATAGTCATAGCCAGTTTGATAATTCCCAGAGGGTTTAACCTTCCTCCCCCAAATCCTTTCAAGGAGGTGCTCATCTGCTCGAGGCTTACATCCGCTATCCCCAAATCATCGAGTGTGGACTTGAAGAGAATGTCCACTGAAATTTTGAAATCCACTAGTATTCGATCAATCTCCTTATTGGCAACATTTTCTTTAACAACCAAGGCATCCTCGTGGGGGTACAGCAGCCCCTCCTCATCCTCCTCCGTCCACATGATGGCAGCAGGCACGGCGAGTATGACTTTCTGGCCGGCAGAAGCATATCTTCAATAGTTCTTTTGGGCCATCGTGGGCCTCCTACTATCACCCTTGTAGCAGGCGGTTCAAAGTCCATGCCACAGGCTCGGTCATCTTCCTCCGGCTGCTGCTCGACTACCGGATGCCCTCTTCAATAAACTCGTCAAATCTCGGCACAGTGAAGTCGAGTGGCCGTGGTCACCGTGGAATCGGCAAAACCGCCCCCTGTCTCTTCTGCCAACCGGTTTAGACATTGGTGTCAGGGGGCTCAGCAGCCCTCGTTCTTCCGCCACTTAGAATATTTCCTCGAGTGGCACCTTCAATGTGGTGTACTTTCTGTAGGTGGGACTTTGTTCAACCACCTATACCGCCTTATCTCGGGAGACGATTCTTGGGAGTGGGGGTAATGGGTGGTGGCCTCTGCTGCTGTTCGGTATGGGCTGGCTTGCGGGCAGGTTGCCGCCGTACTATCAATATTCCCTGTAGTCCCGACTGGGGGACCCGTGAGGTGGAGTAGGAGCCACTAGTGGTTGGGGAGCCCTCTAATAGGGGTTATAGGGAGCAACCCGTTCCCTTATTATTTTGGATGTAGGTGTTCCCCGAGCAGGCCCTCATTTTTCTTTCCGTTTTGCTCCACTGCCCTGCTCACTTCTTAGTTTTGTGACCATTTCTTCTTTAATAACCATGTCCATCTTCAACTACTCATACGCATCGGAATACCAACGGATCAAGGGGCTCCTTAAGTTGTACCATGGCCTCCCCATCCTGATCCCATCATTTAGCTCCTTCAGCGCCTGGGGGTGATTGAATGCCCCAAGATCCAGGACCGACCGGTGGTACCTTTGACAAACTCCCGGAGGGACTCCCCCTCCGTCTATTTTATCTCCGCCAACTCCATCATGTTATCTTCGGGGGCCACCGTGCTCCGGAACTACTCTGTAAATTCCCTGCACTTCTGTTCAAAGCTCAGAATACTTCCCCGTGGTAGTTTGCGGTACCATTCTCTCGCCCTCCCTTCTAAAGTAAGAGGGAAGGCCCTGCACCTTTGGGCGACCGTTAGGCCCTGTACTCCGATCATGTCGTTGAATCGTTTTATGTGCACCAACGGGTCACTCTTTCCCGAGAACTTCAAATCTGGGAAGCAAAAATTTCGGGGGATTGTGACGCCCATGATTTTCGCTGAGAGGGGAGACTCACTATCCAGCATTATCGTCCAACTCGAGGCTTTCCCATTTCCCCGGAGGCCCTCTACAACCTACGCCAACCTGCGCACTTCCCCCTTCAATTCCTCCTCTCGGGAGGTAGGTGTTGTATCTTGCGAGTGTTGGCGAGATTCTCTTTCCTCCAGGTTTGTCTCCTCCTTCCGAGTAACATTTGGTATTTTTTGCCTCTGGGTTTCATCTCCCACATGTTCTTGGGCGGGGGCATTCCTGCGGTTGGACTCTGGGACGTCATTGCTTGCTTTCCTCTGTCCCTCCCTGAGTTCCTGTAGGATGGATGTCAGCCCATTTGTCTCTCCATATGATCCATCTTCTCCTGGATTTCCCTATCTCGGGCCTTATTGACCACCTTCCTCAAAGTCATCGACTCCTCTGGGCTTACTCTTCTCCTACTATTTCCTCTCATTATTGTGCTATCTTTATTGGAATGTGTTGGGAAGTCAAGCTTTTGAAATGATCCACACAGACGGTGCCAAAATGTTGATGCTGTTTTCTACTTACTCCCAAGTAAAGCTTAAAATTTTGGTCGTAGGATGCTCGAGCAGGACTCCTCGCTAATCCCCTTCTTCCTCCGTTTACTGGAACAGTGGTTTTCTTTCGGCCTACACTCACGAAGAACAAATATCGGGGTCGCAGAGTATTTTTTCGGCGAAAACCCTCCGACGCTCAAGTCAGTAATCGGGTTGTTTCTTTTTGTATCCCTCTTGGTTTGAGAGATCGAAAAAATAATGATGATTTTAGAATAAAAATGATTAGAGAAAATCCCTAAAGATTCCAAAAAAAAAAAAGAAAAAGAAGAAGAAAAACAGAACCCTTAACCTTATCCCTCAGCTGATATTTATCCTCCTGTTTTCCAGCCTTCCATTGCCGGGGCAACCGTCCCCCTTTTTAATGGTGCCTGGGCCCCTCTGACTGTCAAGATTGCCGCGACATGCCTTGGGGATGCGAGATGTCAGGCTGGTATGGGTTCCCGTGGCCTCATGACGGTGTCATGCACGCGTGTATAAAATGATGACACTGTGTGGGGCATGCGCCGGCCATCGATTTTCGTGTTAAGTTGTCGGAAGAAGGGTCACCCTGCTTTAAGCCGGCTCTGCTAGAGTTTTTATTCCCTTCGCGTTTTTGACCATATGACTGCATCCTGCTCGGGGGTTCGAAGACCTCGAGCAGGAAGAGAGGATCAGGGCTCGGCCAGCCTTGGAGCACTTGACCTCGACCAGTTTTGACACCTTGCGAGGGCATCTTTGTGTCAGTGGTCAAGCCTTCTGCTCTAGTAGGGTTGACCTCGAGGGGGTCTGCTCGATATTACCCAAATAGCCTCCTTTCTCCTCCACCAGGTTCAGGCCTTTTCTACCTTCCATTTCTGCTTAGCTACTTCTATTGAAAGGATAATAGTCTGACTTGTTTTCTACTAATACAAGTTTTGTGTTTCTCTCACGACTTTTATAAATACTATAATTGATTTGTTACTGAATATTTTTAACTGTTGTGTTTTCATTATATAATGGAATAACAATGTCGTACCTTTATCAATTTAAATGATACAACACCACTCAAATACAAAGAACAAGAGAAGTAATGGCATATTTTGATAATAAGAGATTAGCACGTGTGTACATAGACTTAATTAAGGGTCACTTTGAGATTCTAAAATAAATTATCTTTATCGTGCAGATAGAATAAAATTTTAATTAAAAAAAGTAAAAAAGTGTTTAGTAAATTATATGGTAACGGTTGCTACTGTGTGTTTGAAAAGCAGAATAAATGTATTTGATAAGTTTTATTAAAACAATATTATTTTATTATATAATGTCTAAAATACACATAAAATTAAATTACCTTATAGTTATATATGAGGGTTTATGAGAAAATAAGATATAATTATATTTTTCTTAAAATATTGAGGTTAAAAGAAAAAATTTAAAAGATATAATAATTTATTTAATAAAAGATATAATATTTTTCTTACCTATTTTTATAAGTTGATGTAAAAATGAAGAAATCCTTTAAAAATTACCAAATACTAAAATGGTTACTAATCATTTTATAGAGTAGTGCTTAGTGAAGAGAAATGTGAAAAAAAATTTCCCTCTCTCTCTATCCACCCACTATCTCTTCCATTTTTTTCTTTATTTCTCTCACCTTTCTCTTACGTTTCTCTACACTAAGCATTTTTCATCATTTTTATTACTATCGGTGATTCTCACGAGATTCAAGTATTTTAAACTTTTTTACAAGTGTACCATTAGTCTAAACAACATAATAATTGTTAAGGTCTTGTTACGGGGTCTCAACCTTATAAATCACAAAGAAAAAGGAAACCATTATGTTGGGACCCCGAAAAAAAACATAATACAAAAAATCAAGGAGTCCACCTACCATGCAGCGCTATATCAAGAGTTGGCAAAAAAGTCAAGATCGGTCTGGCTCAAATCCGTGAACCTAAACCCCGACCCTCATGGATTGAGCCTAGATATAGGCTGAAAAATAAAAAATTTTACATTGAGTGAGCTTAGTTTAGGTTAATTTATAAATAAAAAATAAAATTCAAAAAAATTATATTAATATGTTTTTTTATTAGCATTTGTGATTTATTATGTTGTATTACTAATAATTTGTGTATTAGACTCTTATTCTATATTTATTGGACAATTATTTTTCATTTGATTAAAATTTTATTTAAAATTAATGGAAAGCCCGACCAGAGACTGGCCTGTCCAAATGTGGACGGACTTTTAACGGGCTTGGGCTAGTTAGTAATAATGCTGGCTTGGATCGGGCTTTAAGCTCGCTTTTTGCCAACCCTAGCATATCTGATACAGCGCTTGCATGCAACCAATGCAACTAATTTTTAACTAGGTAATATAATAAAATTTACATTTTTATTTGTTTTTAATGTGAAAAAATTATGAAGAAAGGATAAAATTGTAATTAAACGAGGAAAAAGATTGTAATAATTTTAAATTTATAAATAGTACTAGAACTATAAAAATACTATAAATATATCATAAAATAGATATATTTCAATTTATTTTATCACATTCCAATATTTATAGTGTATGTTCCAAGTTTACTTTTAAAATTCTTATTTTTTGTTATGATTTATCTAAATTTTGGTAGGTTGTTTCAACTTATTTTCCCACCAGTTTTTGGTTTTATATTTTCACTTTTTTCCTTAAATTCTAACTTTTAAGTAGACATTTCAAGTTTATTTTTTATATATCTATATTTTGTTACACTTTATCTAGTTTCTGGTAAATTGTTCCAACTTACCTTTCCACTACTTTTTGGTTTAATATTCTTTTTTTTTATTGAATTCTGATATTTTGGGTAAATATATCAAGTTTAGTTTTTAAATCTCTACTCTCAGTTCAAATTTATCAAACACTTGGTAAGTTATTTCAATTTTTAGGTTAATTTCTTTAACTTTTGCTCTAACCACTTTTTGGTTATATATTCTTATTCTTTTTATTGAATTGCACCATTTGGGTGGATATATAAAGTTCAATATTTAGATCTATTTTTCTCATTGGAATTTATCAAAAATTATTTCAATTTTTGGGTTAAGCTCTTTAACTCTTGTTTTCACCACCTTTTGGTTCCTTATTCCTTTTTTTTTTAATTAAATTCCAATATTTTGCAAGAATGTTTCAAGTTTATTTTCTAGATCCTTACTTACCATTGGAATATATCAAATTATTGATCAGTACTTACAGCTTTTAGGTCAAGCTCTTCAACTATTGGTCCAACTATTTTTTTGTTCGATATTCCTTTTTTTTTTTCTTCACTGAATTCCAATATTTTTCATGGATATTTCAAGTTCATTTTCTAGATCCTTACTTATAGTTGGAATTTATCATATTATTGGTAAGTATTAACTCTTGTTCTCACCATTTTTTGATTCGATATTCCTACTCTTTTTACTGAATTCCAACACTTTGCATAGATGTTTCAAGTTCATTTTCAAGATCTCTATTTACTGTTGGAATTTATCAAATTATTGGTAAATACTTACAAATTTTCGGTTAAGCTCTCCAATTGTTATTCCCAACACTTTCTGGTTCTATATTCTTATTCTTTTTACTGAATTTTAACATTTTGGGTGGATTTTCAAGTTTATTTTGAAGATCCCCACTTCTCAATAGAATTTAGCAATTTCTTTGTAAGTTATTCTAAGTTTTAGGTTAACATTTTCAACTTTTTTTTTCAACCACATTATTTTATATTTTTGCTCTTTTTATTGAATTCTAATATTTTTTATAGATATTTCAAGTGTATTTTTTATATCCCTACTTCTCATTGAAATTTATCATATTCTTGTCAAGTTGTTCCAACTTTTGTGGTCAGTTCTTCCACTCATTCCCACACCCCACCCACCCGCATTGTTTAGTTTCAAGTTTATTTTTGATATTTCCACTTTCCGTTAATCAATTCCCACTTTATTTCTACAATTTTTTGGTTACTTATTCCTACTTTTTTAATTATATCAATTGGGGGATCCCTACTCATATATTCATCACATACTCGCATAGGATTGAGAATGTCAGCTTGGGCAGTGTTTGGTGTGATAATAGTTGGATCAAAATAACTGACACGATTAACAGACCGCTGCAAGGCCTTTGTGAGTCGCTAGTGGTGAGTTTCATCCGGATTGTAAAATGGAAATTTAGGCGAGTCACGACGGATTAGATCAAGGCTAAAGCCTCCTTTAGCTTCTGTTATGAAGACACGAGACAGAAAGAATTAAGCATGAAATTGCCAAAGCATTAACAATTGCCATGACTGACAAAGATGTTAATTTGTATCGAAAAGAGTGATTTTGGGGGTGTTTATATAGGGGGAAATGGAGTTAAAGATGAATCAGAAATGAGAAATTGAGAAAGGGAAAATAAGGAAGGTTCAACGTAGATATTTTAATTTCCTTATATACAATGACTTTTCCAAAACAACTCATGGTTTCCATTATTGCATGGATTTTGTAGGATTTGTTGGTTGTTTAATCTTCAAGTGAATCATAAAAGAATCATAAAGTTATTGACGTTGCAATTTGCAAAGGTCAAAGCCTCGATACAAATACAATTTGCACACATCTTTTAATTTCTTTGTACGAAGTAATTAAAAGAATCTGATCGTCATAATTATTAATACGGGACGGAATACTTGCCATATTATTATTAAATCATTTATTAACAATATTTTTTATAAGTACATTTGTTCGACTCAGATGCTGAAAATGTTATTTAAAAAAAATGGAAAATAGAGCGACACAGATCGTTGCAATAAATTCAAAATCTTTAATTAATCTTATAAGTTAATGGTAATATCAAAGGTTTCTTGAGAGTATGAGGATTTTGATGTGTTTTAATTATCGTTTCCTTAAATTCATACTGGTATTGCTCAGAAATGTGTCCAGGGAAATCAATCAAGAGATTCTTTATAAATCTTTAACAAAAGTATGAGGTGAATTTCAAACTGTAATAAATACTCACTAACGAATATTATGGAGATGAAGCTCAATCTGTGTTTTTTGGTTATAAACGATAAGTCGGTTCTATTCATGATTGCTGAGTGACATGTCGTTTGCTGAGCTTTGGAAGAGCTGTATGAAGCAAATGACATGTCGGTTGAAGTTGCAGCAAGTCCCGTGTTTTTCACGTGACTCACTTAATCAAAACGACAATAAAAGGGAATCAATTGTTGACATGTGCTCTGCTACCATTGGAGAGGCTGTTATTACTGTTAAGAAGTGGCGGGAAATTTCTGGGTTTGTTTTCAACAAATTCAGAAGCACAGCTGGTCAGGAAAGCTCCTTTCAGGGATGATTTCTTTGTGTATATAAGACCATGAAATCCAAGATTGAGGGGATCGATTCAGTGACATTCCCTCGTGAGCTTTATATCTGTTTTAGGTTGGTTTAGTGAAAGCTTGCTCTCTTTTTCACAGTGGATGTAGGTCACTTTGTGACTGAACCACTATAACTTTCTCTGTTTTTTCTTGCTGTGTTCTTGTTGTTGCTGGTTCCTTGCCATATCTTGGTGCTTTGATTCTATTAAATTGCTATTAATTTAATTTGCACATCCAGTTCGTATATCACCAAAGCCGAAACACCAAAACTTGAGTAATTTAGTGGCAATCTTGGGGACAAAGATCAGCTCTGTTTCTGGTCTTTGGTTTCAACAAATTGGTATCAGAGCTTACCACTAAACTCTGGAACATAGGATGGCTGCACCAAAACTTGATGTGGAGAAATTTACAGGTGAGAATGACTTCCACCTGTGGAGACTCAAGATGAGAGCCCTGTTGGTACATCAAGGGCTGGATGAAGCACTTGCTGAAGCTTCATCATCCAAGAAGCCAAGAAAGGTATCTGATGAGGATCTTGCAGATGTTCTAGACAGAGCTCACAGTGCTATAATTCTGAGTCTTGGTGATGGTGTACTCAGAGAGGTTGGAGGGGAACAGACAGCAGCTGGACTGTGGAAGAAACTTGAAGACTTATACATAAAGAAATCTATGGCCAAGAGATTGGCCACCAAGAAAAAGCTCTACACCTTGCAGATGGATGAAGGGTCTTCAATATCTGATCACATTGATGCCTTTAATAAGATCATTCTTGATCTGGAAGACATAAGTGTAAAGATTGAAGATGAAGACAAAGCCATGATCCTGCTATGGTCACTACCAAACTCCTATGAACATTTGGTGGATACACTTATGTATGGGAGACAAACTCTTACCATGACAGATGTGAAGGAAGCTCTGAGTTCTAAAGCCGCAATCAAGAAAGATTCAAGAGATGGAAAAGGTCTGAATGTCAGAGGAAGGCCAGATAAAAGAGTCAGCAATGGAGAAAAGAAGAAAAGGTCCAAGTCTAAACCAAAGAATCTTAAGTGCTTCCATTGCCACAAGGAAGGACACTTTAAGAAAGACTGCCCTGAGAAGAAGACAAGAGACAAAGATCATAAATGAAGAAATGATGATGCTGCTGTTGCATTAGAATGTCAAGATTCAGATGGTTATGACTCAGCTGGTGTTCTTATAGCCACAAATGACCAAAGCAAAGGTAACTGGGTTTTAGATTCTGGTTGTTCCTTTCATATGTGCCCAAATAAGCATCTGTTTACAAAATATGAAACCTGTGATGGAAGGATTGTTGCAATGGGTAATGATGCTAGCTGTAAGGTGGTGGGTAGAGGCATAATTAGGTTGAAAATGTTTGATGGCATGGTTAGAGAGTTAAGGGATGTGAGGCATGTGCCTGAACTGAAAAGAAACCTCATTTCTCTTGGCATGCTTGATAATATGAGATGCATAATTAAGCTGGAATCTGGAACCTTAAAAGTGTTGAGAGGGTCTATGATATTGATGAAAGGAGATATAAAAAATGGCTTATATGTTCTCCAAGGAACTGCTGTTGTTGGTGATGTTGGAGTCTCAAATCAGAATCTGGACAAGACCATGTTGTGGCACTTGAGGCTTAGTCATATGAGTGAAAGAGGGCTTAAAGAACTGTCAAAACAGGGAATCTTAGGAGTGGATAAGATAGATACCTTGAAGTTCTGTGAAGATTGCATCCTAGGAAAGTCTTCAAGAATCAAATTCAGTACTGGTATTCATAATTCAAAAGGGACTCTAGATTACATACATGCTGATCTGTGGGGGCCTGCACAGACAACATCTTTAGGGGGGGCAAGGTATTTTCTATCTCTTATTGATGATTATTCAAGGTTTGTTTGGGTATATGTCTTGAAGGGAAAAGAAGATGTATTTGAACAGTTTCAAACCTGGAAAACTCTTGTGGAAAACCAGACAAACAGAAAGGTTAGAAGGCTGAGAACTAATAATGGATTAGAGTTTTGTAACAAGAGATTTGATGATTTTTGCTCTGGAAATGGAATTGTGAGACATAAAACAGTGAGATATATACCCCAAAAAATGGCTTAGCTGAAAGAATGAATAGAACCTTGATTGATAAGGTGAGATGCATGCTAATTCACTCAAAGTTGTCAAAGTCTCTATGGGCTGAGGCACTTTCAACTGCCTGTTATATAGTGAACAGAAGCCCCTCATCTGGAATTAACTTCAAGACACCAATTGAGCTTTGGTCTGGCAAACCAGCTGACTATTCTAATATGAGAGCTTTTGGTTGTCCTGCTTATGCACATATTAAGCAAGGCAAACTACAACCTAGAGCTTTGAAGTGCATATTTCTTGGCTATCCTGATGGGGTTAAGGGCTATAAGCTCTGGTGTACTGATCTTAAGCCACCAACGGCCATCATAAGCAGGGATGTTGTGTTTAATGAGTCTGAATTGTTGTTAAATTCAACTCAGTCCAAACAAACAGCTGTTGATTCAAACAATCCAGAACATAGGACTCATGTTGAGGTGGAGCTATCAAATCAGGATACAAAACAGAAACAAAGAGTTAAACTAGAAGAAATGTCAGATAAGGAAACTTCTGAGCCTGAAGAAGAAATTGATGGTGTTCAAGAAGTCAGAGACTATCAGCTGGTGAGAGACAGAGAAAGAAGAGTTATAAGGCCCCCAAAGAGATATGCTTATGCAGATTTGATTGCATTTGCATTAACAACAACACATAAGATTGAAACTGATGAACCAAAAACATATTCAGAAGCTATGAACTGTGATATGTCTAAAGAATGGAAGAAAGCTATGGATGAGGAAATGCAATCATTGATCAAGAATCAGACCTAGAAACTGATAAAAAGACCAGATAATAGAAGAGTAGTTGGCTGCAAGTGGATTTATAAGGTTAAAGAGGGAGTACCAGGTGTTGAGCCATAAAGATATAAAGCTAGATTGGTAGCTAAAGGTTTTACTCAAAGGGAGGGCATTGATTTTACTGAAGTGTTCTCCCCAGTGGTTAAACACTCTTCCTTGAGAATCTTATTGGCACTTGTTGCAGTAAAAGACATGCATCTGGAACAGATGGATGTAAAGACTGCATTCCTTCATGGTGAGTTAGATGAGATGATTGTGATGGCTCCACCTGAAGGCTATGAAGATCCAGGGAAGGCTGATCATGTTTGTCATCTGAAGAAGTCTTTGTATGGACTCAAACAATCTCCAAGACAATGGTACTTAAGATTTGATAAGTTCATGACAGAACATGGTTTTCAGAGGAGTAACTTTGACTGCTGTGTGTATTTCAAAGACTTAAGAGATGAGAGCAAGATTTATCTAATGCTATATGTTGATGATATGTTGATAGCATGTCAGAATATGAGTCAGATAGAAGTGTTAAAGCAACAGCTGAGTGAAGTTTTTGAAATGAAGGATCTTGGGTCAGCAAAAAGGATCATTGGTGTTGAATTGATAAGAGACAGGCAGAAATTGACATTATGGTTAACTCAACATAAATACATCAGAAAATTACTTGAGAAATTTGGAATGGGAAATTCAAAACCAGTTCAAACTCCACTGCCATCTCATTTCAAGCTTTCATGTCAGCATTGTCCCAAACTGATGAGGAGAAAGCTAAAATGGACAAGATGCCATACTCTAGTGCTGTAGGATGTTTGATGTATGCTATGGTTCTTACCAGGCCAGATTTAGCATATGCGATGAAGTGTGGTAGCGGATATATGTCAAATCTCGAAAAGAACATTGAGAGATGTTGTTTGGATCATTGAGATATCTAAATGGTTCAGTTGACTATGGTTTGATGTATGGAGCCAAAGCAGAAAATGAAGTCGAGTTTCTGGGTTTGTAGATGCTGATTATGTAGGAGACTTGGACAAAAGAAGATCTCTGACAAGCTATCTGTTCACTCTGAATGATTGTACCATCAACTGGAAAGCCACATTACAAAGTGTAGTTGCTTCATCAACAATCGAAGCGAGTACATCTGCTATCTGCAGAAGCCATCAAGGAGGCAATTTGGCTTAAAGGACTGGTGACTGAGTTGGGGTTTGAACAGAAGCACATAACAGTTTTATGTGACAGTCAAAGTGCAATTTGTTTAAGCAAGAATAAGATACATCATGAAAGAACAAAGCACATTGACATCAAGCTTTATTTTATCAGATTGGAGGTGTCAAAAGAGGTGGTTAAGATGCTGAAAGTACACACAGACAACAATCTTGCTGATATGCTAACAAAACCAGTGCCTGGTGCAAAGTTTGAGTTCTGCCTGAGCTCAACTGGCATCATCAAAGTTAGCTCGTAACTGAGGTGTGAAGAAAAGGGGAGTAGGGAGTAGCTGATTGAGTTCAAGGTGGAGAATGTTGGAGATGAAGCTCAATCTGTGTTTTTTGGTTATAAACGACAAGTCGGTTCTATTCATGATTGCTGAGTGACCTGTCGTTTTCCGAGCTTTGGAAGAGCTGTATGAAGCAAATGACATGTCGGTTGAAGTTGCAACAAGTCCCACGTTTTTCACGTGACTCACTTAATCAAAACGACAATAAAAGGCAGCGTTTTGGCTAACTGAACGAATCGATTGTTGACACGTGCTCTGCTACCATTGGAGAGGCTATTATTGTTGTTAAGAAGTGGCGGGAAATTTCTGAGTTTGTTTTCCAACAAATTCAGAAGCACAGCTGGTCAGGGAAGCTCCTTTCAGGGTTGATTTCTTTGTGTATATAAGACCATGAAATCCAAGATTGAGGGGATCGGTTCAGTGACATTCCCTTGTGAGCTTTGTATCTGTTTTAGGTTGGTTTAGTGAAAGCTTGCTCTTTTTTTCACAGTGGATGTAGGTCACTTTGTGACTGAACCACTATAACTTTTTTTGTTTTTTCTTGCTGTGTTCTTGTTGTTGCTGGTTCCTTGCCATATCTTGGTGCTTTGATTCTGTTAAATTTCCATTGATTTAATTTGCACATCCAATTCGTATATCACCAAAGCCGAAACACCAAAACTTGAGTAATTTAGTGGCAATCTTGGGGACAAAGATCAGCTCTGTTTCTGGTCTTTGGTTTCAACAATTTTGTATTCAGAAATGTACATATTTGCAATCCTTTTGTTATCATGAGAACTGCATGGGGAGCACCCGCAACAATTTTCATAAGTGTTTGTAAGGAAAACAGAAAAATGTCATAATACTCAATAAATCTATTATAAAAATTTGAATTTCATCGTTTATTATGTAAATGTGTAAATCCACTAATATACTCAATATATCCTTATCATCTTTATAATTAATAGTAGCAATATTTTTTTATTTGATGATAGAAATACACGTTAATACTATATATAATAAAACCTTGTTAAATTAATACTCAAAAAATTAATAATATCAATTAAATAATAGTTTTTGTCAACCCTGACTTGGGGCCAACTTGGTAATTAGTAATTTAATAATTTTTTAAAAAAAAATCTTATTTTTCTCTAGGACCAACTACTACATAAACTACTAATTAACAAATTTGAAACCAAACATATATGATATGTGTAAGATTTTCTTTGTTGTACTAGCACAATGCTTTACGCATTTTATCGGTTACTGTTGGTTTCTTTACACCTTATAGAAGAAAAGCAAGTGCTGTATTTATGTAATATGTTAAGAGAAACTAACTTAATATATTGTCTCAAAAATGTCTTGTATGATGAGTTACTGTGTAATTGTAAACTAGCCATATATTCTACCAAAAAAATATCAAGTGATCGATTTATTCAATTACGATCAAATTAAAATCATATAATATAGCTTAACAAAATCATTATCTTGTTTAATTATACTACCATACTTCATAAAAGTCCTATTATGAATGTGATATTATGTTTATAAATTAATAAATTATTAATTTATCAATATATTAATATTTGCTAAATGAATAAATTTTTCATGATTCTAAGGTTATTAATTTATTAAGGTTCTATTGTATATGGTAATAATAATAGTAATTTATTACAGTTTATTGAAAATAATAATAAAAAATATTAACGCTATATGTTGTTACAGTTAATTGAAAAAATACATTGAAACAAAAAATGGGTTTATTTGAATTATAATCAAGTGTTGATAATAGTAGGGGTGGGGTGTTGATAATAGTAGGGGTGGGCATATATTAGGTTGGATTGGGTATAGTTTGCAAAAACTCAATCCAACCTATTATTGAATGGGTTGAGATAAAATCAAACCTATTATTGATTGGGTTGAGATAAAATCAACCTGACCCAACTTAATAAATATGTTCAACTCAATCAAACTCAATCTAATCCAATCATTGAGTTGGATTGAATTGATCAGATTGAAAATTTAAAGATTAAATCAAAATTAAAAATTAAATAAAAAATACAAAACTTGAAATCAAGTTTATTAAAATTAAATATAAATATATAATAACATAAAAATTTCATTCACGGTCTATTTTTTTTATAAAAAAGGTAAAAAATAAATTATTTAAAAATTAAAAAAATTTTGACACTGATCTTTTAGATTTTGGGCTAGATTACAATTGCGGTAGCTGATTAAATAAACTACATACTGTGTAGATGAAATAAGCTGTTGATTGAAAAAGTAGTTTGATATTTAATAAATAGTGTTGTTGCGGCTGCTATGAGTTTAAAAAGTATAATACATGCATTTGATAAATTTTATTACAAAAATGTTGTTTTGTTATATAATAACCAAAATAGACATAAATTTAAATTACCTTTTATTTTTAGAGTATATTTATTAAATTATTTGCATAAAGTGAAAAATACTCAATTAAATAAAATATAATGAACTTTCTTATTACACAAAATATGATAAAAATTCATACTTATATATATTTCAAATAAAATAAACATTCGCATTAAATTAATATTAGAGAGAACATACAGTAGTTGTGGCAATAATTTAATTGTAATAATAATATGATATCTAATTATTTATATATTGAGGCTTATAAAAATTAAGATATAATTGTATTTTTGTTAAAATACTAAGTTTATAATAAAAACTTTAAAAAATTCCGGTAACTTATTTAATAAGGTAAAAAGTAATCTCCCACCTGCTTTTAAAATCTGCTATCAAAATGAAAAAAATTATGAAATAAGCTGCTTTTACTAAATTTACCAAACATTATTTTTATAAAAAAAAAATTATGAAATAAGCAACTTCTTTAGTTTCAACCTCAATCCCAAACCAGGTCTTTAGTTCTAGTTTTCTGCATTTCTTTTTTGAATTCTAAATTATGATATTTTAGATAATTAACTATCATGTCTTGTAATAAAATAAAATTATTTATAATTATATATTGTTAAGTGTTATAAAAAAATAAAGAGAAACTGAAACCAACTTACTTTCAAAATCAAACTTATAATATAACAAATTTACTAAATAATTATATGTTACCATGTAAATCAATAACCATAAATTTAACTAGAATATTTACCATTTATAAAAATAAATAAATATTATTATTTACATGAGTTAGATGAGTTCATCTTAATTAACTTAACCAAACTCAAATATGATTTGAGTTTGAAAAAATTGACCCAATTAACTTATAATAATCCACTCAATCCTTTTCCTAGAATACAATTGATTTTAAAAAAATAATAAAAGAAATGTTAACACTATATGGTGTTACAATTATTTGAAAAAATATGTTAATACCATATGATTTTATAGTTGTTTCTATAAGGATTATAGATAAATATCATTTTTCAATGCTTTATATAAAGAGGTTATAGGGATTCAATTAGATTTATATTTCTTCCATTGTAATTGGAACAAGACACGAGGTTTTATTTGAATTATAGTGGGATTTGTATGGCAATTAGCCGAAAAGTTGGACTATTGGTTATGACCCACGTTTTATGGTCTCGGCTCACACAATAATAATTAGATGGTTTTAAGAATTTTTCATCCTTTGAGGTTAAATAAAAGGAAAGGGAGATAAAAGTAGAGGGATCCAAAATCATCAGGGTCAAATACACATGGCCATGGGGTCGTCGTATGGCAGCCTAAAAGGTCTTAACTTCCCATTGAGAGCAAAAAATTATGATCGGTGGCTGAAGACTTGAGTCAAGCACCACACGACAACCCAAAAGCTTAGACAAAACTAAGGCAACTTAAAAAAGAAAAAATTGAAAGAATGGATAATGCGAATTCACAGAAGCTGATATGAATAATTAAATCTTAGTTATATACTACAGTCAGCTTATACTTTAGCAATTGATACGAAAGAAAATACGGTGACGAAGTTAATTATGTCAAACGGTTAGAAAGTACTAAGAGGAGGATATATTGTAGTTGACGACTAATAGATGATTGTTAATTAATAATGGATCAGATTATGTTTTGAGTTGATTTAGTGATTGATGACCTTTTGAGCGACAGCGAAACAAATACCATCATATGTCTTAATTTATACCACATTGATTCAAAACCAAAATGAACTAACCGTACGTAGGATGATGCAATCTTGCCTACTACAAGATTAAAACCAAGCTTCCCAGATTTTTTTCCCCAATATTGCAAACTACATTTATTGAAATTAAAATTTTCAGCTCCAATTGCATTAGAATTTGAAATCGGTTGGTCGGCCAAGGAAAGTGGCTTGAAAGTCAATCCACCAAACTCCAGCAGAGTGGAGACTATCAATTAAGCTTCCCAATTCATTACTGTTTGGTGCAATCAGTTGGTTTAAATGACAATGTTCGTTGCTCTATGTCATAGCCGACCAGAAAGTTAGTCTGCATTATATTACCATAAAGTGCCGGGCCATTGGTACCTTTAAAAACAGAACACACAACGTCCTCCGAAATCTTCACAAAATAGTTGGAAGGGCTCAACTTCACATCTGCGCCTCTGAAATGTATTGTAACTTCAGGTACTTGAGATAGTGAATTGATATTGTAGCAAAGTTCAAGTGATCTTTTAGGGTTTGCAACAGGCTGTGCCTCAATCATACTGGACATTACTGATAGTAATTTTGAGTTATAACCTTGTGGCAATATGGTAAGTGTAGTACCAGAATCGATTATAATATCTCCTCCTGGAGTCGATCCAGACATAACTCCTAGTCTCTGGTTTCCTACACTGATTGCATCAATTGTGAGAACATAAAAGGTTTTGGATTTAACAATCAAGGGAGTAGAAACCACTCCAGGACCTGAAACAATTCCATTCGTGCCAAAATTGATTTTGGTTGAGCTTGCTGGAACCAAACAGTAGGAGAATTTACCAGCAATTGTAGTTCCTAATTGAGAAATAAGTGAAACACCACCACCTCCAAGGCCAACGATACCAGTCGTTTTTGAATTAAACAAGCCACCATTTTTTGTTCCGCAACCAAAGGTTATTCCAGGCAGAAACACGGCCTGTCCTGTTGTTGAACCCAAAGTAACAGTTTCGGTAGCAAGATTGCCATTTGAGAAGGATTTATCATCTCCATAGGAGATAGAGTATTGACAATTTCCCTCGGAGCAAGATTTTTCGTTAAGAGATGCGCATTGACTTGAAGAGCATGGAAGAGATTTGTAAGTAGATGACTTTTTAGGATCAAAAAGTGGAGAGTCCTGCTTGAAACATTGTGGTTGTGGGCAAGGCTCGCACTGCGTCCATATGAGGTCACTTCCTGTATCAGCAACAGCTAGTATTTCAACAGGAGGAGTACCAATAGATATACGTATGAGATAGTCTCCGCCATTGGGTATTATATCAGCTTGAGAATCTTTTGATGAAGATATTGATGAGTTTTGATTAAAGTGGATGAGACGATTGGTAGAACGAGTCAAAGCATTTCTCAATCGTTGGTATGGTGTTTCATTGGGGTTGTAAAAGGGAGACTTGGGAGAGTCACGGTGGATTAGCTCAACACTGAAACCTCCAGTTTGAGCTTTTATTGGAGAAATAACATAGAGACAAAGAAAGAAGAGAATGAATGCACAGCTCAAGAAGGTTGCCATAATCAAAGCTGTGAGTGAGATAATAAGAAAGTGGCAATGAGTCTACGCTTATATAGACGACGACACAGAGAGGTAATTTAGAAAATTTAATTAATTTTGATTAGAAAAACAAAAAAATGAAACAAAGGAAAGAAAACTGAGCTTCCAACATATTGCATGCGAAGAAAATGTAACTTTCTTGTGTAGTAAGCTTTTGTGAGATCATTCCCACCTCAAATTATGACAATGTTGTCAGCTTAATTTAATGAAAGCTATATTTTTCAATTTAAGAAAAAGGCTTTTGTGAGAGTGACAATTATCTCGTTGTTGCAAGTTCAGTGGAAATTTTTGAATTTGTTTGGCTTTAAAATGTTTCTTCCATGTGAACTTAGCCCAGATGAAAGGGAAGCAAGCTAGAGCCACATGTCAATGTGATAGAGATTGTTTATTGGTGAAATATAAATTATATAAACTAAACAATAAGATGGTGCCTGAATAATACTTTTAAGAATTATCGAGGATAGCATAAAACTTTGTTCTTATCTTCCAATTATTGGATGCCTAGCTGTCTCCTTTTGTTCAGTAAAATGTCCTCTACTTGGCTCCTTATCTCTAACGAACGAGAAAGGCTATATTTTTCAATTAAAAAAAAAAAAGTTTTTCTACTTTACGTGGTGTACTTTGGGTACCCATGTGAACATCTGGGATACCCAACCTTTCTTATAATACCTTGGGTACATGACTTTTCACAGTATATCTTGAGTACCCGACATTTCTCAATACATCTTGAGTACCTAACTTTTGTCAGTATACCCTGAGTACACAGCCTTTCATAGTTTACTTTGGGTATCCGGCCTTTCACAGTGTACCCTGGGTACTCAATCTTTCACAAAATATGTTGGGTACTCGGCCTTTCTCAGTGTACCTTGGATACCTAGTATAATTCATCATCATTTTGTTGACTTTGCTATCATTATAAAACTTTGTACCATCACATGGCTTTTTATTATCTAGTTTGTTGATTCTTCCCCAAACAAGGGATGCTAAATTGGGTATCTAGCATAATCCATCATCATCTTGTTGACTTTGCTATCATTATAAAACTTCATATTGTCACGTGGCTTTTTATTATCTAGTCTACTGATTCTTCCCCAAACAAGGGATGCGAAATTAACTCGAGAAACACATTATCATATTAAAATATTACAAATGTCTTTTAGTTCATATTGGGATTCAATGAGTTAGTTTTCATCAAACAAAAGACAATTATAAGACACAAAATTATTACTTTACTAGTTGCTTGAAAGCGTAATGGGAAACCCTAATATCAATGAGAACAAGATCATATCCTAATGTAAGTATGCTGACCTAGGGCAAATTTTAGAATATATCGGAGTTACAATGTCAACCATACAACAAATAAATAATATTATGTTATGTGTTCATTTATTTTGAAAACTCCATTTATTTTGAAAAACGAACATGCAAATGGTAGTTACATTAAATTTAACTACGCATGTTACTCATATACTAGTTGGTTGTATTATCTCTAATTTATCATAAACCTTTTCCAAAGATAGGGATGACCAAATATTCCATGGGTTTGGGGTCTCATGGAGCCCCACCTTAAATGAGGTGGGGAATGGAGGAAAAATAATCCCTAAATTCTTAATGGGAACAGGGTTTGATTTTGTATTCCCTACCCCCACCCCAAACTCATTATGTATAATTTTTTTTTGTTTTTATTTAATAATTTTTGTTTTAACAGTTATAATGTTAGTTAATAAATTTTGTTTTAATTTTTACCTAATATAAATATGCTACAACTACCAAAAAAAAACTTACAATATAATTTTTATTCAATCGTAAAACACTATTATGTTTTCTTTTCTTTTTTAAGGTATTGTTCTCTTTAAATATTTTACTATTTTGATATCCTTTCAATATATTATTTTAAACTTTCATAATTTTTTTAAAAATTAAATACTTTACAATATGGTAATGATTTTGTTTAGGTCCCTAATTTTTAATTTACTGTAATTATGTATTCATACTTAATATAAAATAAGTAAATAGGAAATGGAGTGAGGATCAAAAAATTATTTCTCACATGGAGATTCTCTATCTCTACCCTACTAAATTTATTGGGGAACTAGGTGGGGAGTGGGGCAAAATTTTTAATAGAGTGGGGAATAAGGTAAGTCTCCCCATCTCCATCCCACCTCATTGCCATACCTACCAAAACAATATTGTTGTTCCCATGATAGACTTAAGACCCCAGTTTCAATGTACAAACCTCCAAGTTTTACAGAAACAACCCAAAGTACACAAACATGAAAATGTATGAGAAAAACCCTGAAGTTAACAAAGAAACCCCAAGTTTAACTCAGAGTACACAAACGCCAAAAATGTACAAGAAAAGCTCTAAAGTTAACAAAGAAATCCCAAAATACTTATGTTTTGAGAGAGAGAAAGTAACTATAAATAAGAGGATGTATGAATTTTAAAAAGAGATCGAAAATTTAATTTTTAGGGAGAGAATGTATGTTCAAATAAATTTTATCGATGAATGTCAACCATTAGATTGTAAGCATTTAAAATCTAATGAAAACTTTTTAATTACTGGTTAAGAAAATTTCTAAGTTACAAAAATTAAATTAGTCATTATCATATAAATAGTACAAAATGTGGTCATATGACATTCAATTATTGAAAAAGTCTTTAAGCTTATATTTTGATTGAGTTATGATTGACGATCACTTTAAAGTTATATTTAGTATTTTGATGTTAGGCAGTTGTAGTTTAAAAATTATAATATTTAAATATTTAATAAACATTTATTATTACACTTGTATGATGAAAAACATATAATATTTTTATTATTTTTCTTAAAAATATATTTACTACACATTATTAAAATTTTTAATAATTAATTGCAATTTTTTTTCGTAGCATCTATAGATTAAGTCACCTTGCTTCAATACCATATCAGTCAAACGTCAATCAAGGACCACAAAAAAACCCTAAGGCAACAAAAATTGCTTTAATAGTTGCATTTGCATGAAAGCTTCAAGGGTTTTAGATTTTATCATTTTTTTTTGTCTATTAAGTTATTTCAAATTCTATTATGAATTTTACAATATTATAAACTTTTCCTAATGGGTTATTAACCTTTGGCTATGACAATTATATCAAAATAACAAACCAGTATACAAATTATTGAGGTGGAACATTTCACTATATTAGTTATTAAAAATGAGATTTTATCAAATAGTCACCAAAAGTTTCTTGACATATCAATTCACCTCTAAAATTTATTGATAACTATATTTTTCTACCTAATGTTTTAGTTGGTATCATCTTATCACCAAAATCTTAATACTATTAAAAAATTACTCAGGTCACATTGGTACTTGAGAAATTTCAAGCTGAAATTATTTTTTTCTTTCCTAGTACTTTTACATATTTATATCTTTTTCTCTAGATATCTGATCTACGAGTATTTTTTTTTTGTTTACTTTATTTAGTTATTAGAATTTTATTATATTAAAATATCTCGAAAATTAGATTCTAAATTTTCTAATGGAGTGACAGTAATTGAAAATTTTCATGCATCCATAAAAAAACTAATTTATGATATTATTTTCAGTTTTTTCACATGCTACAACATTTCAATTTTGGGTGATAACTAAAGGTTATTGTATGTGACATATAATGTAACATAGCACCACCCTTCGTTCACATGCAAGAGAAGTCGAAAGCATCATGGCATCACAATAGGTGAAGTAAGTGTTGATGCAGTTTTTCCCGCGTGTCTTCGAACAGTACTCTGAACCTTCTGCTCGCGATTTCCTACAGTGCCTCGACCATTCTGCTCACGATTGTCTACAGTGTTGATACAGTTTCCCCGCGTGCCTTCAAACAGTGCCTCGATCCTTCTGCTCGCAAATAGCTCGAGCTCGAGCAAGACTGTCTCCTTCGTCCTGTTCCACTATCTTTTCCAGAACGGGGATCTCCCAGACTTGTACTCACAGAAAACAGGGTCAGGGGTTGCCGGGCGTGTTCCGGCGAAAACCCTCCGACGCTCAAGTCAGTAATCGAGTTGTTCTTTTTGGTATCTCCCTTAGTCGGGGAGACCGGAAAGAGTGAAAGGGATATTTTTTGCCCTCCCTTTTTATTAAATATGGTTTTTTCTCCCAAAAAATCAGATAAGAGAAATCATAATATGAAGAACCTGTCTGAAAAATCGGAACCTCTGCAATTTGCCCATTCGCTTCCTTTTATTCTCCGTTTTTCCCGCTCTTTCCATTTCCAGGCTGTCCACTCCCACGTTAGTGGTATCTGGGTCCCTCTGACAACCTCGATTGGCGTAATATTCCCTGGGGATGCGCGGCTGTCTCCTTAATTCGGTTCACGTGACCAACTCACCATGTCGGACATGTGCGCTAGGAATGATGACACCGTAGGGGCATGTGCCGGCCACCGACAATAGTACCGCCACCATACCACGTGGGGCCCTGATCAGGCATCTAAACGGGTGCCGGGATTCTGAAAAAGTAGGTTGGGCTACCCTGGGCCGAGTCTTGTCCAGTTGTGCTCATGGACTTAATCTCTGCGAGTAGAAAAGGAGTGCTCAGTTCTCGACCTTGACCATCTTTGACCTAGGGAGACGACCTCGAGCAGGCAAAGGAGTACTCGGGGCTCGAGCGGCTCTGAATTCCTCGACCTTGACTAGCTTTGACCGAACCTGATGACCTCGAGCAGATTGGAGAGCTCGGAGCTCGAATGGCTCTGATTCCGTGACCTCGACCAGCTTTGACTTTTGATGAGATCGTCTTGGTGCCAGTAGTCGGGACTTATGCTCGAACTAGACTATCCTCGGGGTATTTTAATCGAGCTGGAAGGGCCTCGAGGAGACCTGCCCGATATTACCCAAACAATAAGCATGCATTTATTTATTTTGGAATGAAAGCATGCATTTTCAATGCCTAATTTGTTTACATTGCCTTTTCCTCTTTACAAAGTCCTTCTTTTATGCAAACGCTTTTGCTTTTCGTGTAGATGTTTTTACATTCATAAAGTCAATTTTAATATGTCATTACATCTCCATAAATTGTAAAATGCCTCGACACATTTCTTTCTCTCAATTTTTTTTTGGCTCAATTTGATAGTTTGATTCCTAATAAATTTAGATAATTCAAATAAATGACATAATTTATTGCGAATTGTTTAAACAAGTAATAATTAATAATTAAAAAAACTTTACACTTTAATTTTTATTTTAATATTTCATCTATATTTACCAAAAATTTTAAAGTCAAATTTTAGTTAATGGATTTTAGTATTAATAAAATCATTAGACATATTAATAATATTTTAGTATTTTATATTTCTATTAGTATTTTATTTGTATTTATTATAATAGTTTTGACTATAGTCTATGTGTATCTTAGCTTTATTTGGACAACCGCCTGATTTCTAGTTCTGCAAGAGGTACATAGAAGTTGAAAAATTGATTTGAACTTTACCTTCTTTTCTACTTTCTAAAGAAAAATTATATAAAAAATGAGTATCATAGTAAAAAAAAGGTGTCTATTTCACCATTTCTTATATTAACTGTATCTGACAATTTAAGTAAATTTTGGAGTGTCAATGTCTTTTTCACTAAAAAAATAACAAATAAACAATTGCTTATCATAACAAAAATTAATTTATATATAAAAGATATTATCTAATTTACTAATTTTATATTTTGTAGTATATGTGATCAGAAGTTAAATAATTTTTATAAATTAAAATGAAAAATATATCTATGCACACATTTAAGTATACGTTCATTAAAAATTTTTGTTTGGTTGATTTAAGTTTTATATTATTAAAATTTGTAAATCAAGATTAGTATGTAATATGGTTGTCTTCTCTTTTATAAGCTTAACGATAATAATCTCATCAAACGAAAATCCATAGTGACCCTTCATGTGTGAACTTTATAGCTCACACAAAAAACGGTTTGAAATAATTTTCCTGCTGTTAAGCTTAAAAGAAAGCAAAAGGGGGCGACAATAAAGAGTGAAACATCATAATCATTTTTTTTTAGAGGAGGGTAGGTAAAGGGCATAAATCATATAAAATAGTACAAATCAAAAGAGGTCCTACAATTCAAATAATCACCACAAGACAATCCTAATTAAGACGTACGATAGTGTTTAACAATAATAATTCATCTATGCCACGTAAATTTTTTAAACAATCTTTTGTACTACATCACTAATTAAATTGATATTTTAACTATTCAATCAATTTAATTATATTTTATTTTTTTACACTTACTGGCTTTCTCTACTGATAATTTTTTAATACATTAATTATGTCAACATATTATAGTTAGAGAATTCTATGATCAAGTACTGAACCTATCAAGAGATGTGTTGTACAAATTCTATATTATTAATCTATAATCTCACTGCTCATAATTGTTCCCACCAAGATACTGGTTAATATTAACTAAAAATGTATGTCGCACCCATTGGTAACTCAAATGGAATAACAATCATAAACATAAAACTATAATTAACTCAATATTGAGAGTGCAATAAAATTAATGCCTATGAGATTTAATAAATTTGACAGTTATTTTATGGTTAATTAAACCTCATATATGATTCAGTTCAATATATTTAAACTACATCAGTAAATTTATACATGTTAAGACAAATAATTCAATAAATTTATTATAGTTTAAACATAAATAGAGTGCTCAACTCTATTTATCAACTCTGTACTTAATTTATTTAATCATAAGATAACTTATATTTATGTCTTTTGTAAATCCATATGATATCACATAAATACATATAATATGATTAAATGAACTTTATTCAAAATATTTATGCAATTAAGATGTTTGAAAAATGTCTCTAACATTTTATTAATAAAAAATATATTTATCATAAAAAAAATTAATATGCTTTAAAAGCATATAATTCCAATTCTTTATTCACCAATCACAAGCTTTCAAAGAATTTTCTGGCTTTTGAGTTTAAAAGAAAACAAAAGGGAGTCGAAAGTAATTGGAGAAACATCCTTATCATACAACAAAAGTCTGTTAGTTCACATCGGATTGAGTTATGTGGTTGATGATCGAAGACATTAGGTCAATTAGCACCACAAGATAGCTGTTACGAGGCAACAAAAGTCTTTTAGTTCACATCGGATTGAGTTATGTGGTTGATGATCGAAGACATTAGGTCAATTAGCACCACAAGATAGCTGTTACGAGGCAACAAAAGTCTTTTAGTTCACATCGGATTGAGTTATGTGGTTGATGATCGAAGACATTAGGTCAATTAGCACCACAAGATAGCTGTTATGAGGCTACTAAATTATATGGTTGGATGAAAGTTATGGTTGACAAAGACCTAAAATATTTGGTACACTTGCTATTATAATTTGAAAGCTATAAGTTGATTTTTTTCCTACACTTATATGATGAAAAATTATAACATATTTATTATTTTTTAAAAGTTCTACTTACAATACACTATCAATTTTATTTCTAACTACATTTTTTTCTATAGCAGTTGCATCTTAAAAGACATAGTCGTTAGAAATAATAAATTATTTATAATGAAATTCATCACTCAAAATTCAGGAACATTCATGTTGTATCACCAAGAATCAACTATAAAACTATGCGAAGCATACCTGAATCCATAACGCTGAATTATCCTTTAGAGCTGAGTGGTTCATCTTTGAGATTAACATGTATATCTAGAGAGCCATTTAGTTTCTCTATGCACTCTTTCGGATGATGAGACACAAAAAAAGAATAGAAAGATACACGTTGACCTAGGGACCATAATTATTTATATAAACAACTTTTCATATTGTTATTAGGTATACGTAATTTTGCCCATCATAGAATTAGAATACCATTATGTCTCTATACATTAAAAGGTCCACACCCTATTAGATACATTAAAACCCACATTATCAAAAATTTAATTAGATTACTTTTAATTGGGCTTAACCTTATATGACTGTCCACAATACATAATTATTCACATATAAGTACAATATCAGATTAAGGATCCAACAATATTAGATTAAATATCCAACAACAGTATCACAATGCCATACATGAATTAGGTCAATTAGCACCCTAAGATAACCCTAAGACAACAGAAATGCTCTAACTGAATGAAAGCTTGTTGGAAAACTAAGGGAGTTTGAGACATAGAAAATTTGAACAAAATTTATGCTTAAGAAAATAAGCGATAGAGATGAGATGATCAGAAATTTAATTTAGATTGAACATGAGAAAAAAAAATGAAACGGTAAGTTTAAAAGAGGCGATTTATAAAAATTTTAAAAATTAGTAAAAGTATTAATTTTAAAAATGGGTAGGGCTATGTACAACTTGTTATGATATAATGGACTTACCATCACTTTAATTGAACTCCATTAATCTCTTGAATTTAAAAGTCTTCAGTACATTGTTCATTTCTTCAGTTTAAATGATGTCTATTTTCACTATAAAAGCCCACGAGATTGTAATATAAATGACACCATTTCAATACAAAGAATTTAACATAAAGAAAGAGTTAATAGTCTCTATTATTTTTTTTCTTATCAATGTCCTTATTTAATATTTAATTATCAATCTAGTTAAATTATAACACATTATCAAGATGACTAGCTAATATAAGAGGTGCTATTGGTAAGTATAGAATTTTGCTTTTATAATAGAATGTTGGTTATGATTATGTTGTGTTTTCTTTCGCATTTATGAATATATCCAACATCAACATATTAATATATTGATTGTTAGATTCATATTGCAACTTGTTTGGCAATACAAAGACGTAAATTGGAACTTGAAGTTTTAATATCTCTACAAATTATTAAATCAGAACCTACAGTTCTGATAACAATTTTGAGAATAGAATGTGTATGAACATAAATGTTTAAGTATAGGCTTGAAATTTTATATTATGATTTTTTTAATTAAATATTTTAATGTTAATTTATTACACTAATATTTGCATTTTCATAGAGTAATTTTTAGCCTACCCATTATGAATACGAATAAATATAATTACAAAAAGCCTAGCCCAACATTTTATATTTACGTTAACGCCCTCAGATAAAATGTTAATTATAGAGCAAATGCCATTTTTTTAAAACAAATTTTACTCATTTAATTTGTTTAGCAATGAGCTTACTCTTTTTTTTTTCTTTTTAGGTATAGGATTTCATTTTAATTGCAACTAAAAAATTTCTTGTTACATGTACTTTGTCCCATTATTATTTTTTCCCAGAAAAGCCTTACAGCCAGCAGGAAAAATTGATGTCCACAAAGAAATTGGGAGATAAAGAATAATAAATAAAAATGAAAAAAATTTAAGAAAAACCACAGCACATTCTCTGTAATTTCAATCCTAATCAAATTCAATCCCTTCCATAACCATTTTCATCACCTACAAAGTCTTTATCTAACATTATATTCTTCAACCCAATCTTCAAAATTAACATCAACCATTAATTGAAGCATTTAATTTTGGTTACTTAGTTTAGGTATTCAAAATGCAAACTCTTAAGTCATAATTCAAACATAATCCAAATAATCCAAATAACCCATAATAATAAATCTAAAAAGAACTAAGAGGTGGCCGCAATGGTTGTGAGCCAAGGCATGGAAAGTTGTACAGTGAAAGGCAGCAACTAACACACCACAGTTGCGTAGTGGTGACCTGCTTTGAGTTTAAGAAATTGCCACGCGAGCTGTGTTGTAGTAGTTAATGCGGTACGAAATGTCAATTCATTTTGGGGTAAGCTAAAAATTACTCCATTTTCATATTATGTAAAGTATTTATATTAATTTTTTGTTAGTAGTCTTTTAAGTTATTATATATGTCACTATTGTTAAAGCAACTTGGGGGGAGAAGTAGAACTGTGAGTTCTATGAAAAATCTCCAAAATCGAAACCTAAATTTTTGATTTATAAAATTCCAAATTAGAATTGAAGGCATAATTGAGGATTTAAAGTTCTAATGTGCGGCTTATCAAAATTTTGAACTTGAAGTTGTGAACATCGTGATTGGCTATTAAAGCAAGATATGATTGGCTTTACTTTTGCTAAGTAAAATCTAGCTCTATCTCAAATTACCTCACCGACAAAATTGTATAATGAAATTGCCTATTGAAGTAAAGCGTGAAAGTGCCTTTTGAAGTAAGACATGAATTTACTTAATCAAGTAAGGTATAAACTTTATTTAAAGTTCATTATATTTTTTTCAGATTCTTGTACCATTTAACGTGAAAATGAGTTGTGAAAGACAATTCATTTGCAATAAATTACAAATCAATCACTAGATGCATTAGAAAATGCAAAAAACATAACCATAATTGAAGAGCAAGAGACTTTAGAAGCTCTTAACAACACCCTAGCTGAGGCTTAGTAAGGAAGTATTGCTCAACACAGGAGGGATATTGAGGCCTATCAGGCCTGCAAAAAGAAGAATAGCAATGCTCACATAACATTGTTGAGCAGTATGCAAGATGACCTTATGTGTGAGTTTGAGAAGTATGAGACTGCTCAAGAGATGTAGCTCGCTCTGAAAGACAAGTTTGGTGGAACCTCAACTACTAAATTAAGAAGGCTTATGATCAAGTTTGATTTTTATTAGAAGTGCCAGAATCATACTACGAGGCAACATCCGAGAGAGATGTCGAGCATGGTTTGTGAACTTAAGTCTCCTGGACATGTTATGACTGATGAATAACAAGTCCAAGCAGTGATAAGACCTCTTCTTAATACTTGGGAACACATAAAGGTGAATATGACTCACAATGAGAATATCAAAACTTTTAAAAATATTGAACATTACCTAGAGTTGGAAATAGAGAGCCTTGAGGCAGCTAAGCTTTTTTATTGTGTTTTTATGGTCGAGTCAAGCTCACGCAAAGCTTCAAGCTTCAAACGCAAAAGGGACCATAAGTATAAGTAGAAGGGTAAGAGATTTGATCTTGATTAGAAGAAGACAGATACTAAAAAATGCCTGAGGGTTAGGCATGCTGGCAAGAACAAGGACAAATCCAAGGTGAGATGTTACAACTATAGTAAGCTGGGTCACATTGCTCATGAGTGCACTGACCTAAAAAAGCCTTAGGAGTAATACTCCATATAGCTCGTAATCTAATTGCATTTGTAGAGTATTATCCAATCAGTCAGGGATTAGATTGATATATATGGGCAATAACTCCAAAGTTAAGGTAAAAGGAATAGGCATTTGTAAATTAATTTTGCGTGGTGGATGTATTCTTTTGTTACACGATGTCTTATATGTATTGAAAATTCGACGAAACTTGGTTTGTGTCCCTATTATTCTCGAATTAGAATATCACTTAAACTATTTATGGTGTTTTTTTTAGATATTTTCTTAAATTTAGTCCTTATCGGAACTGACCATTTGATTAATAGTGATGGTTCAAGTTTTGATAATATGTTCTTTTAATATGTTACTTCTTCTAGTAATAGTGAGATAGATTTCATTACTTGGTATGATAGATTAAGTCACATAGGGCAAGAAAGAATGCATAGACTTACGAGGGAAGGCATGTTGGGCTTACTCACCAAGGTTGAATTGCCCATATGTGAAAATTTTCTAGTTGAAAAAGCAATTAGAAAACTATTTAGAAAATAAATTATAGCCGAAAAACTATTGCAGTTAATTTACTCCGACATCTTTAGTCTAAAGAATATAAGGGCTAAACATGAAGCCTTATATTTTATTACATTCATAAATGATTATTTATGTTTTTGTCATGTCTATTTGATTTCTCATAAATCAGAAGCATTAGATTGTTTTAGATTATATTTGAACATGGTAGAGAATTAACTAGACAACAATGTTAAAGTCCTAAGGATTGGCCGATGACATGAATACCTTTTGGAATAGTTCAAGGAAATGTGTAATAAGAAAGGAATAAATAAATAGCTGATTATTCCTAAAACTCTGCAACAAAATGGTGTAGCAAAAAGAAGGAATAAAACTTTGTTGGACATGGTTGGGTCAATGATGGCACAATTAAATATTCCAAAATCCTATTGGGGAGATGATTTGTTAACTGTTACCCATGTACTTAATTGAGTTCCTTCAAAATCAGTTAGTTCCACTCCATATAAGTTATGAATGGGTAGGAAACTTGACCTATCTCATCTACGACCGTGAGGATTTGCAGCTTATGTTCATAACCCTACTCATAAGTTTGGAAAATTACAAGCTAGAGGTAAAACTAATATCTTTATTAGATATTTAGAATAGTCCAAAGGATATGTGTTTATTAGTGAACATGCAAGTACAACTGTGACTGAATTGGAATCACGAGATATCAGTTTTCTAGAAAATAAATTTCCTAACATTTGAGAAGTTGATAAAGATTTTCAATTCTATGAATTAGAAGATCCAAATAAGACTATCGCTACTAATGTCGATGTTGGTATTAGTATTGATTCTTTAGGGATTACCACTCTCTGAGTGGGAGTGAAACACTAGATACTTTAATTCTAGCTAGAAAATCAACTCGGAAGAGTAATCGTAGACTAATTCCTTGTCATTAATTTGAGATTGAGGAGGAAGCTTTTATGATTACTTCACACGATGGTGAGAAATTAAATACTTATAACGAGGCTTTCACATAATTTGTTAAAGATTTGTGGATGAAAGTAATGGAGAAAGAGATAAAGTCTATGAAAGTCAATCAAGTTTGTGATTTGGTTGATCTTTCGCATAATCGTAGAGCTATTGAAAAAAAAATAGTTCTCTAGATAAAACGTAAAGCAGATAGGATAGTCAAGTGATATAAAGCGAGATTAGTTGCTAAAGGCTATACCTAAAAGGAGAGTATAGACTATGAATAGACCTTTTCTCCTGTAGTAAGGTTTGCTTTTATATGATTAATTTTGGCTATCACTGTACATCTAGACCTTAAGTTACATCATATGGATGTAAAAACTATATTTCTCAATGGAGAGCTAGAGAACAAATTTATGTACAATAACCACAAGGTTTTATTGTTAAACTCAAGAGCGCATGGTATGCGAGCTCAAAAGATCTATTTATGGCCTTAAACAATCCTTTAGACAATAGAACCTTAAATTCCATCAAGCTGTAACTTCTTATGGCTTCAGGATGGTTAAGAAAGATCATTGTGTGTACATTGAAAGGTTTAAAGATGATTTTATGATATTGTTTTGGTAGGTGGATGATATACTACTGGCTACAAATAGTAAAGAGTTTGTCAAAACTGTTAAGGATTGGCTATACTCAAATTATAATGTAAAAGATATGGGCAAAATAGTTTATATCTTAGGAGTCAAAATTTTTAAGGATCGTTAAAGGAGACTTCTAGCACTATCAAAAGAGCCTTACATTAAAAAAATCCTTGAAACATTTAACATAGCTGATTGTAAGTCGATGGATACAACAATAGCCAAATGGCAATCTCTTAGTCTCGATATATGTCCCAAGAGTCCTTAAAAAAAAGAAAAAATAACTAGGGTTCCTTCCACAAATGCCATTGGAAGTCTCATGTATGCCATTATGTATATAAGGCCTGATATCAATTATATGTAGGACTGGTGAGTAGATACCAATCAAATCCTGGTCATAAACATTGGAGTGTGTTGTGGGCTATGTGCCTTGCATGTGCAATAAGTTTTAGTATGTAGGTCGCAATAAATAATATAATGATGAGTATTCAAATCATCTCTATAGGGATTTCTGTATTGAGACTTGCTATAGCAATCTTACAATGTAATTTTAGTGAAATAATAAAACAAGAATAAATGATGTGATCAAGAACCTAATTAAATTAAAGGTGTAATAAATGAAATACAATAAAGAAAAGCTAATATCAAATATAAAGGTATATTCAATAATAACGAATTCTAAACTCAGTTAACAGTTATTGACTACTCTTCACTTAAAGTTCAGTTGCTACAACATTTACTACAGCTTTGGGTAGAATCACTCATGCATCCTCAGCTGTCATTTGCTAGATATCTTATATCCAATCAATTATTAAGCTAATATTTGGATATAACATTATATGTTCTAGGTTTTATTTACCCTACAAGGTGAATCTCTATATCTAATTCTTCATTAATCATATATTAAATATGACTCTATTCAAATTGAGATTAACTCAACTTGGAAAACTCAATCTAAAACTATGTATTGTCTTGACTTATTCTACTAAGTCAGACCTTTTTTAAACTCTTTCTTAGCTTGTGTCTACTAAATGGATAGTCAATCGAAATAGAGATCTACAATAAATAAAATCAAGATAAAGTACTATAGCAAATCCTAAGAAACGCATATATGTATTAATTAAATAACCATTAAGTTTATTTAAAATCCAACTACTTTAAAGTTTAGCTCATAATGAGCTTTAGAAGAATAACAACGCAAGAGTATGTCATCAAATACATCATCAAAGTGAAATTAAAGCAAGCTAATACTCCAATAAAGTTGAGATACAAAAAGAGGTTAAATGTCACGTTTTAGCATTTGAGTGTACTTCATTATTTTCCACGAAACTCCTCTTACTGTAGCTCTAAATTTCCTTCGATTCTTATGAGTGATGGCAATGGTTATGGAGGGTGATGGTGGGTAAAAATGGATGACAATGGATATGTGGTGTGTTTATTTAAAATGTGCCCTTTTATATCATGGAATTAGTGTAGCCCTAAAAAGAAATGAGGACATTTTTCAACATTCGGCAACCTAGGACCACATTGCATTTTGTGTGCTGTCTGCCACTGTTTTGTCTGCAGTTGACAGTAGTGTTTGGGTAATATCGGGCAGGTCTCCTCGAGGCCCTTCCAGCTCAAATAAAATACCCAGAGGACAGCCTAACTCGAGCAGAAGTCCCGACCACTGGCACGAAGACGACCTTACTAGACGTCAAAGCTAGTCAAGGTCGAGGAATTCGGAGCCGCTCGAGCCCCGAGAACTCCTTTGCCTGCTCGAGGTCCTCCACCCAGTCGAAGCTGTCAAGCTCGAGCCCCGAGCACTCTCTTGCCCGCTCGAGGTCATCTCTCCAGGTTAAAGCTGGTCAAGGTCAAGGAATTCAGAGCCACTCGAGCGCCGAGCACTCTCTTGCCCGCTCGAGGTCATCTCCCCAGGTCAAAGATGGTCAATGTCGAGAACCGAGCACACCTTTCCTGCTCGCAGAGGTTAAGTCCACGAGCACAACTGGACAAGACTCGGCCTAGGGCAACCCGACCCGTTTTCTCAGAATCCTGGCACACCTTTCGATGTCTGATCTGGGCCCCACATAGTATGGTGGTGGTACTATTGCCGATGGCCGGCACATGCCCCTACGGTGTCATCATTCCTAGCGCACATGTCCGACATGGTGAGTTGGTCACGTGAACCGAATTAAAGAGACAGCCGCGCATCTCCAGGGAATATTACGCCAATCGAGGTTGTCAGAAGGACCCAGATACCACTAACGTGGGAGTGGACAGCCTGGAAATGGAAAGAGCGGGAAAAATGGAGTATAAAAGGAAACGAAGGGGAACGTTACAAGGGTTGGCAATTCTGATTCAGAGAGGGTTGTTGGCAATTCTGATTCAGAGAGGGTTGTTGGAAATTCTGATTCACAAAGGTTCCGATTTTTCAGACAGGTTCTTCATATTCTGATTTCTCTCATTTAATTTTATGAGAAAAAAACCATATTTATTCAAAAGGGAGGGTGAAAAAATATCCCTTTCATCTTTCCGGTCTCCCTCACTAAGGGAGATACCAAAAAGAACAACCCGATTACTGACTTGAACGTCGGAGGGTTTTCGCCAGAACACGCCCGGCGACCCCTGACCCTGTTTTCTGTGAGTATAGGTCCGGGAGATCACCGCTCGAAAAGACAATGGAACAGGAAGAAGGAGACAGTCCCGCTCGAGCTCGAGCTAATCGCGAGATGAGGATACCGTAGATAGTCTCGAGTCGATCGAGGCTACGAGGCATCGCTTGAAGGATCGATGCACTCGCTTCAAGTCGCGAGCGTAAGGTTCAAAGCATCGCTCAAGGCACGCGGAAAAACTACATCAACATCTTTGGCGCCGCCTCGGGATCGGCACAAAAGCCCGATTTCTAATACATTCAAGACACACAATGCAATGACGAGGGAAACAATCAAGAGGAGTAAGTCGTAAGAATCAGAACTTTGAGAGAAGTGGCCAATGAGGCCTGTAATAGGGAGATCCAGTGATAGAATGGATCGGATGGAGAAAAAAATGGAGACTCTGACTTCCCTGTTACAAGAACTCAGGGAGGGACAGAGAAAAGCATGTAATGATGTCCCGAGTCCAGTCGAGGGAATGCTCATGTTCGGGAAAATGTGGGAGATGAAGCCCAAAGACCTAGGGCACCAAATGTTATAGTGAGGGAAGAAACAAACATGGAGGAAAAGAGGGTCTCATCAGCATTTGCAGGATACAGCCCCAACCTCTCGTGCGGAGGAGTTAGAGGGAGAGGTGCGCAGGTTGGCACAAGTTGTGGAGGACCTCCGGGGGAACGGAAAGAACCCAAGCTGGCGAATAATGCTGGATAACGAATCCCCACTCTCGACGGAGATCATGGGTGTCACGATCCCACGTGACTTCCGCTTCCCAGATCTGAAGTTCTCAGGGAAAGGTGATCCATTGATGCACATTCGCCGGTTCCAGGTGGGTGATTGGGTACTCAGAATAGTCAACCAGGGCACGAAGGACCCGAGGTAAGGTGTACTGGGGCCAAACTGGGAAGACCCTTATCGAGTCACTCAGCTAGCAGGACCAGGAGCGTACCGGCTAGCTCATCCAGACGGACGAGAGGTCAAGAGGCCGTGGAACGCACAACTCTTGATGAAGTATTTCCGGTAAGTCTTCTTGTATTGTAAAATGCTAATGTAAGATTTTGTCCCAAGATGGGATATGTAAAAGTATAAATGTATGTAAGAATAAGAAAGACATTCATAATGTAAGTTCAAGATAAAGAGCAGGAGTTTAAGAAGAACTCCATGGCCAGAAGTCCCAGCGGGACGGTGCTATGCTTGGGTCAATTGCGAGGCCGGCGGGAGTTCGATGAAGAACTCCTTACGAAGTACCAGCGGACGATCGAGCTTGTGTCAATTAAAAGGCCGGCGGAGTTACGATGAAGAACTCCTTACGAAGTTCCAGTGGACGATCCCAAGCTTGTGTCAATTAAAAGGCTCGAGCAGGAGTAACATCAGAAGAACTCGGGTCAATTAAAAGGCTCGAGCAGAAGAAGTTCAAGAAGAACTCCTTAGCCAGAAGTCCCAGCGGGACGGTGCCAAGCTTGGGTCAATTAAAAGGCCCGAGCAGGAGTAACATCGAGAAGAACTCGGGTCAATTAAAAGGCCCGAGCGGAAGAAGTTCAGAAGAACTCCTTGGCGAAGTCCAGTGAGACGATGCAAGCTTGGGTCAATTGAAGGTCCGAGCAGGAGTTACAGCAGAAGAACTCGGGTCAATTAAAAGGCCCGAGCAGAAGAACATCAAGAAGAGCTCCTTGGCCAGAAGTCCCAGCGAGACGGTGCCAAGCTTGGGTCAATTAAAAGGCCCGAGCAGGAGTAACATCAGAAGAAGCTCGGGTCAATTAAAAGGCTCGAGCAGAAAAAGTTAAAGAAGAACTCCTTGGCCGAAGTCCGGTGGGACGGTCGCGACGCTAGGTCGATTAAAAGGCCCGAGCAGGAGTTACATTAGAAGAAGCTCGTGTCAATTAAAAGGCTCAAGCAGAAGAAGATCAAGAAGGATTCCTTGGCCAGAAGTCCCAGCGAGACGGTCCGAGCAGGAGTTACAGCAAAAGAACTCGGGTCAATTAAAAGGCCCGAGCAGAAGAAGTTCAAGAAGAACTCCTTGGCCAGAATTCCAGTGAGACGAGTGCCAAGCATTGGTCAGTGCGAGGCCGGCGGGAGTTACTGCGAGAAGAACTCCTTGGCGAAGTCCAGCGGGACGGTGCCAAGCTTAGGTCAATTGCAGGCCCGAGCAGGAGTTACAGCAGGAGAACTCATTGGCCAGAAGTCCCATCGGGACAGTGCCAAGCTTGGGTCAATTGTAGGCCCGAGCAGAAGCAGTTCACGAAGAACACAAAGGCCAAAAGTCCCTAAGCCTAAGCTTTAGGCGGGACGGTGTCTAGCAAGAGCCAAAATGTAGGCTCGAGCAAGTTAAATAAGCTCGCAAAATAAACAAAGGCTTTTAGCCCAATTCAAAGTAAAGCTCTACCATGTATAAGTTGAATAACATTATACTTAGGCAGAAAACAGAAAGAAGAGCCCAACTTACACATATGATTGTTGCTAACACGTATGTTTTTACTCATTGAATGATTGCAAGTACGAGAATTGTAAAAAAAAAAAAGAAGAAAGAGTCCAAGTCATTCAGTGGGAGGGACGTCATCGACAACAGCGAGATGGATGGCGGCATCCGCGAGAATAGCAGCGAGGAGGGACATCGGCGGGAGCTTGGCGGGAGGGGCATTGGAATGAGAGGAGCGAGCTCTCGACAACACCTAGGGGCTCGGATGGAGTAACCTGAGGTTGCTCGTATATTCGATTCATACCCTTGACCTTGGACATGTCGGCCTCGGGGTATGCCTTGCCAAAGCATACATAAAGCGATTATAGCTGAGTCCACCCGTTGTTGTACTCGGTGTGCAAGTTGGACACTGTAAAGTGTCGATTTGCCCACGAAGGCAGCGATTTCCCCTCGATGAGCTGCTCGTAGTAAGACTTCGAGTGTCCGGATCCTTTCGAGCATGCTCCAATTCATCCTTGGTGTCGATCGGTTCCTACGAGCTCGGAGGCCTTGGAGTCCGCCACTGCTTGTCTTCTACAAGATTTAAGTTCTCATCTAGAAGCTACGATTTTCTGCTTTCGGAGTGCGCAATTGACCTGAGCATGGCCGAATCACTAGAACTTACGGCCAAGGGCTCTTCTTGAACTTACGCTCGAGCACTGCGATTGACCGAGCTTCTTCTTGTGATACTCCTGCTGGGTCCTGCAGTTGATACTGAGCATGGCACAGTCCAGCTAGAACTTACGGCCAAGGGCTCTTCTTGAACCTACGCGGGACTGCAGATTGATCGGAGGCTTCTTGATGTATTACTCTGCTCGGCCTACTGATTGACCCGAGCATGGCCAGATCATGTGGGACTTCGGCCGAGAGCTCTTCTAAACTACGCGGGGCCTACGATTGACCAGGGCTTACCTGCGTAACTCCTGCTCGGGTGCTGCAGTTGACCCGAGCATGGCAGATCACTGAGAACTTACGGCCAAGGGCTCTTCGAACTTACGCTCGAGCACTGCGATTGACCCGAGCTTCTGCTTGTGATACTCTGCTGAGGTCTGCTGATTGATCTGAGCATGTGCCAGTCACTTGGGACTTCGGCCAGGAGCTCTTCTGAACTTACTGCAGGCCTACGATTGACCCATGCTTCTTACATTGTAACTCGACTCGGGCTGCGATTGACCCGAGCATGACACCCTCCAGTTGGTACTCGGCCAGGACCTCTTCGAACCACGCTCGGGCTGCAGTTGGCCATGAGCATAGCACGTCCGGTTGGGACTTACGGCCAGGAGTTCTCTGAACTTCGCGGGACTGCTGATTGAACCGAGGCCTCTTCTGCATTACTCACTGCTCGGGCTGCAATTGACTGAAGCATGACACCCTCCAGTGGTACTTTTGGCCAGGACCTCTTGCTTGAACTTACGCTCGGGACTGCGATTGACCCGGGCTTCTTGCTGTTACTCTGCTCGGCCCTGCAATTAACCTGAGCATGGCACCGTCCGTTGGGACTTCGGCCAAGAGCTCTTCTTGAACTTACACGGACTCTGATTGACCCGTGGTTCTTCGTTGTAACTCCAACTCGGGCTGCAGATTGATCCGAGCATGTGCAGTCCGTTGGGACTTGGCGAGGAGTTCTTCTTGAACCTACTGGGCCTGCAATTGGCGCTGAAGCATGTCGCAGTCCGTTGGGACTTCGGCGAGGTCTTCTTGAACTTACGCCGGGCCTGCTGATTGACCAGAGCCTCTTCTGCTGTTACTCTGCTCGGGCTGCAATTGACCTGAGCATGACACCCTCCATTGGTATTTACGGCCAGGACCTCTTCTTGAACTTACGCTCGGGACTGCAATTGACCGGAGCTTCTTGCTGTGTTACTCTGCTCGGGCCTCAATTAATCCAAGCATGGCACGTCCAGCTTGGACTTACGGCAAGGAGCTCTTGAACCACTGCAGGCGTACTGATTAACCCGTGCTTACCTGCATGTAACTCTTGCTCGGGCACTGCGATTGACCTAGCATGGCACCAGTCCCCCAGGACTTACGGCCAGGGCTCTTCGAACTCGCTGGGCTGCAGTTGACCTGAAGCCTTACGGTGTTACTCACTGCTCGGGCTGCAATTGACCCGAGCATGTGCAGATCCATTGGGACTTACGGCCAGGAGCTCTTCTTGAAAGTGCTGCGGGCATACAGATTGACCCATGCTTCTCCTACGTAACTCCTGCTCGGGTGCGCAATTGACCCAAGCATGAGTGCCAGTCATCTGGGACTTCGGCCAGGAGCTCTTCTGAACTACGCCGAGCCTACAGATTGACCCGGGCTTTTCTGCTGTTACTCTTGCTCGGGCTGCAGATTGACCCAAGCATGGCACCGTCCAGCTGGGACTTCAGCCAGGATCTCTCTTGAACTTACTGCGGACTGCGATTGACCACAGCCTTGCCTATTACTCCCTGCTCGGCCTGCGGTTGGCCGAAGCATGGCACAGTCCATTGGGACTTCGGCCAGGAGCTCTTCTTGAACTTTTCCGGGCTGCGATTGACCGAGGCTTCTGCTGTTACTCTCTGCTCGGCCCTGCGGTTGGCCAAAGCATGGCACGATCCAGCTAGAACTCGGCCGAGGAGCTCTTCTTGAACTTACGCGGACTGCAGATTGACCGAGGCTTCTTGGTTATTACTCTGCTCGGCCTACCGATTGACCGAGCATGGCATAGTCCGCTGGGACTTACGGCCGAGGCTCTCTTGAACTACTGCAGGCGTACAATTAACCCGTGCTTACCTGCTGTAACTCTTGCTCGGGACTGCGATTGACCCTAGCATGGCACGAGTCCCCTAGGACTTCGGCGAGGCTCTGCTTGAACCTGCGGGACTACTGATTGACCCGTGCTTCACCTGCTGTAACTCCAACTCGGGCACTGCAGTTGATCAAGCATGGCACCGTCCAGCTGGGACTTCGGCCAGGAGTTCTTCTTGAACCTACGCCGGGCTGCTGATGTAGTGACATGGCGCCGTCCGTTGGGACTTCGGCCAGAGTTCTTCTTGAACTTACGCGGGACTGCAATTGACCCGAGCCTCTTGCTTGTGTACTCTGCTTCGGCCTTGATTGACCGAAGCATGACACCCTCCGCTGGTACTTCGGCCGAGGACCTCTTCTTGAACTCACGCTCGGACTGCAATTGACCCGGGCTTCCTGCTGTTACTCCTGCTCGGCCTGCAGTTAACTGAGCATGGCACAGTCCGTCTGGGACTTACGGCCAGGAGCTCTTCTTGAACTTACTGCGGACCTACTGATTGACCCGTGCTTCTTGTTGTAACTCCAGCTCGGGCTGCAATTGATCCGAGCATGCGCCGATCCGTGGGACTTACGGCCAGGAGTTCTTGAACTTACGCGGACTGCAGTTGGCATGAGCATGCGCCGTCCGTTGGGACTTACGGCCAGAGTTCTTCTTGAACTTACGCAGGACTGCGATTGACCCGGGCCTCTTCTGCTGTTACTCCTGCTCGGGCTGCAATTGACTGAGCATGACACCCTCCACTGGTATTTACGGCCGAGGACCTCTCTTGAACTTACGCTCGGGCTGCGATTGACCGAGGAACCTTGCTTCGTTACTCACTGCTCGGGCCTCCAATTGATCCAAGCATGGCCGAGTCCATGTGGGACTTCGGCCAGGATCTCTTCTTGAACTACTGCCGGGCGTACTGATTAACCCATGCTTAGCCTGCTGTAACTCTTGCTCGGGCTGCAGTTGACCTAGCATGGCACAGTCCCCTAGGACTTACGGCCAGGGCTCTTCTTGACTTGCACGGGACTGCAGTTGACCTGGAAGCCTTACAGGTGTTACTCACTGCGGGCTGCAGATTGACCCAAGCATGGCCAGTCCAGTGGGACTTCTAGCCAGGATCTTCTTGAACTTACCTGGGTGCTGCGATTGACCACAGCCTTCTGCTATTACTCACTGCTCGGCCTGCAATTGACCCGAGCATGGTGCTAGTCACTTGGGACTTCGGCCAGGAGCTCTTCTTGAACTCACCTCGAGCCTACAATTGACCCGGGCTTTTACTGCTATTACTCTTGCTCGGGCTGCAATTGACCCAAGCATAGCACCGATCCGCTGGGACTTCTAGCCAGGATCTCTTCTTGAACTTGCAGGCACTGCAATTGACCACAGCCTTACTGCTATTACTCTGCTCGGCCCTGCGGTTGGCCGAAGCATGTGCAGATCCATTGGGACTTACGGCCAGGAGCTCTACTTGAACTTTTCCGGGCTGCAATTGACCGAGGCTTCTTCTGCATTACTCACTGCTCGGCCCTGCGGTTGGCCGAAGCATGTGCCAGTCCAGCTGGGACTTCGGCCGGAGCTCTTCTTGAACCTGCACGGGCCTCTGATTGACCCGTGCTTAACCTGCGCTGTAACTCCAGACTCGGGCTGCAATTGATCGAGCATGGCACAGTCCAGCTGGGACTTACGGCCGAGGTTCTTCTTGAACTTGCACGGGCTGCGAGTGTGCATAAGCGTGGCGAGTCCGTTGGGACTTACGGCCAGGAGTTCTTGAACCTCTGCCCGAGACTGCAATTGACCAGAGCCTCTTACTGCATTACTCCTGCTCGGCCTTGATTGACCCAAGCATGACACCCTCCATTGGTACTTCGGCCGAGGACCTCTTCTTGAACCTACGCTCGGGCTGCCAGTTGACCCGAGCCTTGCTGCATTACTCCTGCTCGGCCTGCAGTGATTGACAGCGTGCGCAGTCCAGTTGGGACTTACGGCCAAGGCTCTTCTTGAACCTACGCTAGGACTCTGATTGACCCGTCACTATACATGTTGTAACTCCAACTCGGGCTGCGATTGATCGAGCATGGCGCAGTCCATTGGGACTTACGGCGAGTTCTTCTTGAACCTGCACGGGACTGCGATTGTGCTAAGCATGGCACAGTCCGTTGGGACTTCGGCCGAGGAGTTCTTGAACTTACTGCGGGACTGCGATTGACCGGGCCTCTTCTGGCTATTACTCCTGCTCGGACTGCTGATTGACCCAAGCATGACACCCTCCATTGGTATTTCGGCAAGGACCTGTCTTGAACCTACTCGGGCTGCAATTGACCCGAGGCTTCCTGCTGTTACTCCTGCTCGGGCCTCCAATTGATCGAGCATGGCACAGTCCAGTGGGACTTCGGCCAAGAGCTCTTATTGAACTACTTGGGCGTACTGATTAACCCGTGCTTAACCTGCTGTAACTCTTGCTCGGGCATGCAATTGACCCTAGCATGTGCCGAATCCCTGGGACTTGGCGAGGAGCTCTTGAACCTGCGGGACTGCAGTTGACTGGAAGCTTCACGGTGTTACTCACGCTCGGGACTGCGATTGACCGAGCATGGCCCGATCAGTTGGGTCTTAGCGAGCGAGCTCTTTGAACTTCTGGCGGGCCTACTGATTGACCCGTGCTTAACCTCTGCTGTAACTCACTGCTCAGATGCATAATTGACTGAGCATGGTGCAAATCCAGTTGGGACTTACGGCCGAGGAGCTTCTTGAACTTACGCCGAGCCTCGATTGACCGAGGGCTTTTATGCTGTTACTCTTGCTCGGGCTGCAGATTGACCTGAGCATGTGCCAGTCCAGTGGGACTTAGCCAGGATCTCTGCTTGAACCTGCAGGGCTGCGATTGACCACAGCCTGCCTATTACTCCTGCTTTCGGCCTGCGATTGGCCGAGGCATAGCCGAGTCCATTGGGACTTCGTCAGAGCTCTTCTTGAACTTTTCCGGGACTGCAATTGACCGAGCTTACCTGCTGTCTACTCTGCTCGGCCCTGCGGTTGGCACGAAGCATGTGCCAGTCAGTTGGGACTTACAGCCAAGGCTCTTCTTGAACCTGCCGGACCTACAATTGACCACGTGCTATACCTGCTGTAACTCTGCTCGAGACTGCTGATTGGCCGAAGCATGGCATAGGCCATTGGGACTTACGGCCGAGGCTCTGCTTGAACTGCTGGGCACTGCATTGTTGACCTAACCTAGCTGTTACTCTGCTCGGCCTGCTGATTAACCGAGCATTGCACCTCCGGTGGGACTTCGGCAAGAGCTCTTCTTGAACTTGCGAGACCTAACAATTGACCCGGGCTTACCTGCATTACTCCTGCTCGGGCACTGCGATTGGCCAGAAGCATGGCCGACCATTGGGACTTCGGCCAGGAGCTCTTCTTGAACTTACTGCAGACTGCAGTTGATTGACTTCTCCTGCTTGTTACTCACTGCTCGACCTGCGATTAACCGAGCATTGCACCCTCAGGGTGGGACTTACGGCCAAAGAGCTCTTCTTGAACCTGCGGGCCAGCAATTGACCGAGCTTACCTGCTGTTACTCTGCTCTCGGGACTGCTTTTGACCCGAGCATGGCACCGTCCAGCTGGGACTTACGGCCAGGAGCTCTTCTTGAACCACGCTCGGGCATCTGATTGACCAGTGCTTGCCTGCTGTAACTCCTGCTCGGGCACGCAATTGACCCTAGCGTGCGCAGATCCCCCAGGACTTACGGCCGGAGCTCTTCTTGAACTACGCCGGGCTGCAGTTGACCTAGGCCTATCTGCTGTTACTCCTGCTCGGGCTGCAATTGACCCAAGAATGGCGCAGTCCAGTGGGACTTCGGCCGAGGCTCGTATTGAACCTGCAGGGACTACTGATTGACCCATGCTTAACCTGCTCGTAACTCCTGCTCGGGACTGCAATTGGCCGAAGCATGGCACCGATCCACTGGGACTTACGGCCAAGGGCTCTTCTTGAACTTCGCAGGACTGCAATTGACCTGACTTCTCCTGCTTGTTTCTTACTACTCGGCCTATGATTAACCAAGCATTGCACCGTCCAGCTGGGACTTCGGCGAGAGCTCTTCTTGAACTTGGCCAGGGCGATAATTGACCGAGGCTTACCTGCTTATTACTCCTGCTCGGACCGACAATTGACTGAACATGTACCAGTCAGCTTGGACTTACGGCCAGAGCTCTTCTTGAACCTACGCGCGTACAATTGACCGTGCTTAACCTGCTGTAACTCCTGCTCGGGCTGCGATTGACCTAGCATGTGCCAGGTCCCCTGGGACTTCGGCCAGGGCTCTTCGAACTTACGCTGGGACTGCAATTGACCTGAGGCTTCTTCTGTTATTACTCCTGCTCGGGCTGCAATTGACCCAAGAATGCTTGCAGTCAGTTGGGACTTCGGCCGAGGAGCTTCTTGAACCTGCCCGGGCCTCTGATTGACCATGCTTACTTGGTTTGTAACTCCTGCTCGGGCTGCAATTGGCCGAAGCATGTGCAGATCAGCTGGGACTTCGGCCAGGAGCTCTTCTTGAACCTGCGGGACTGCAGATTGACCCAGCTACTGCGGTTACTTGCTGCTCGGCCACTGCATTAGCCTGAGCATTGCACCGTCCGGCTGGGACATCGGCGAGAGCTCTTCTGAACTTGGCCAAGACCCAACAATTGACCCGGAGCTTCTACTGTTATTACTCACTGCTCGGGCACTGCAATTGACTCAAGCATGGCACGGTCCAGCTTGGACTTACGGCCAGAGGCTTCTTGAACCTACGCGGGCGTCTGTTGACCCGTGCTTACCTGCTGTAACTCACTGCTCGGGCACTGCATTGACCTAGCATGGCACGTCCCCTAGGACTTTTGGCCAAGGAGCTCTTCTTGAACCTGCCGAGACTGCAATTGACCTGAGGCCTATACATTGTTACTCCTGCTCGGGACTGCAGATTGACCCGAAGCATGGCACAGTCCAGTTGGGACTTACGGCAGGAGTTCTTCTTGAACCTGCTGGACCTATAATTGACCTAGGCTTACTACTTACTCTGCTTTCGAGACTGCAATTGACTCGAGCATGGCACCGAATCCAGTGGGACTTCGGCCAAGGAGCTCTTGAACTACTGCTCGGGACTGCAATTGACTGACTTTGCACCGTCCAGTTGAGACTTACGGTCAAGGGTTGTTCACGAACTTCTACTCGGGACTGCAATTGACTCAAGCTTCTTCTTGTGATACTCCTGCTCGGGCTGCAATTGATCTCAGTATGGCACCATCCTGCTTGGGACTTACGGTCAAATAGTTCTTCTTGAACTTACGCTCGGGCCTACGATTGACCGGGCTTCTTACGGTGTTACTTCTTGCTCGGAACTGCGATTGACTGAAGCATGGCCAGTCCATCGGGACTTCGGCCAAAGTTCTTCTTGAACTTCAGTCGAGACTGCAATTGACCTAGGCTATACCTGCTTGTTACTCACTGCTCGAGACTGCAATTGACCAAGCATGGCAAATCCAGTGGGACTTCGGCCAAGGAGCTCTTCTTGAACTACTGCTCGGGCTGCAGTTGATCCAGCGTCTTACGGTGTTACTCCTGCTCGGGCTGCAATTGACTCGAGCTTTGCACAGTCCGTTGGGACTTCGGCGAGGAGTTCTTAAACTTCACGGGACTGCAATTGACCTGAAGCTACTGCTTCGTTACTCCTGCTCGGGCTGCAATTGACCGAGCATGTGCACGTCCAGCTGGAACTTCGGCCAAGGGCTCTTCTTGAACTTACGCTCGGGCTGCATTTGACCCAGCGTCTTACGGTGTTACTCTGCTCGGGCTGCGATTGACTGAGCTTTGCGCGATCCGTTGGGACTTCGGCCAAGAGTTCTTCTTGAACCTCGCTTCGGGACTGTGATTGACTGAGCTTCTTCTTGTGATACTCACTGCTCGGACTGCAGTTGACTCAAGTATGCGCCGTCCTGCTTTGGGACTTCGGCCAAATAGTTCTTCTTGAACCTGCTCAGACCTCGATTGACCGAGGCTTCATACGGTGTTACTCACCTTTCGGGACTGTAATTGACCTGAGGCTTCTTTCTTTGTTACTCACTGCTCGGGACTGCAATTGACCAAGCATGCGCAGGCCATTTGGGACTCGGCGGGGGCTCTTGAACTACGCTCGGGCACTGCAATTGACCCAGCGTCTTACGGTTTTACTCCTGCTCGGGCTGCGATTGACTGAGCTTTGCACCATCCCGTTGGGACTTCGGCCAGGAGTTCTTCTTGAACTACTGCTCGGGCTGCAATTGATTAAGCTTCTTCTTGTGATACTCACTGCTCGGGCACTGCAATTGACTCGAGTATGGCACGTCCCTGCTGGGACTTACGGCCAAATAATTCTTCTTGAACTTACGCTCGAGACTACTAATTGACCCGGGCTTCTTACGGTGTTACTCCTGCTCGGGACTGCGATTGACCCAAGAATGGCACGAATCCAGTTGGGACTTCTTGCCAGGAGCTCTTCTTGAACTTACTGCGGGACTGCAGATTGAACCAAGCTTACTTCTTGTGATACTCCTGCTCGGGACTGCAATTGACCGAGCTATACATGTTGTAACTCATGCTCGGGCTGCAATTGATCGAACATGGCACGATCCCGTTGGGACTTCGGCCAAGGAGCTCTTCTTGAATTTACATTATGAATGCTTTTCTTATTCTCATATACATTTATACTTTTACACATTCCATTTTGAGGGGTAATCTTACATTAACACTCCACAATACAAGAAGACTTACTGGAAATACTTCATCAGGAGTTGTGCGTTCCATGACCTCTTGACCTCTCGTCCGTCTGAATGAGCTTACTGGGTATGCTCCCGCCTTCCATTCCTTGATTCCCCTCGAGTCGAGAGAGGTTATCGACATGGTTTCTTTGGCGGCTATGGCGTAGCGACTCCTCGCCACCCTCAGGTGCCTTTCATGACCCTACTGACCCAGTTTACTCGATACTTTAGGGCTAAGTAATGGGTGGATATGCACGTTGGCTGATCCTCATAAGCGGCCTCCCTAGAATCGCTCTAATCTTGGTGGCTTCATCTACCACCACGAAATCCAGCATCATGTTCTTCTCGAAAGGGTTCGAGCCCATGCTTACTGCTAGTTTGATGATTCCCAGAGGTATTAGCTTTCCTCCCCCGAATCCTTTCGAAAAGTGCTTCGTGCCGCTCGAGGCTCGCGCCTGTTATTCCTAAATCCTCGAGTGTGGATTTGAAGAGAATATCCACCGAGCTCCCCGAGTCAACCAGTATTCAATCAACTTCCTTGTTTGCCACGCTGGCTTTTACCACCAGGGCATCCTCGTGAGGTCTGACACCCCTCCTCGTCTCCATCCAGTCCACATAATTGGCACTCTACCGAGACCTTGGCCTTGGCGGCGGGAGCCATGAGCAGGACTTCTCGGCCAAGCTGCGGCATCTCGGCGATGGTTTTTCAGAGCCCTATTTGAACTTCACTGCCATCGTGGGCCCTCCAGAGATTACAAGTACGTGGACGGTGGTTCAATGTCTATTTAAGTAGCTCGGTCATCTTCCTCGGGCTGCTGCTTTCGACTACAGGGTGCCCCGTCGACAAACTCATCCAACTACTGGATTCCTAACGGATCCTCTACCGGTTTTCGGATCACGGCACTCTCAATGTGGAGTGGCCGTAGTCACCATGGAAGCGGTAGAACCGCCCCTGTTCAGCTTGCCGGTTGGCTTGGCCATCGGCGTTGGAGAGCAACCGAGCCGTTTTCTCGAGAATCACGGCACACGCTTCGATGTCGATCTGGGCCCCGCATAGTATGGTGGTGGTACTATTGTCAGATGGTCGGCACATGCCCTACGGTGTCATCATTCCTAGCGCACATGTCCAGGCATGGTGAGTTGGTCACGTGAGCCGAATTAAAGAGACAGTAGCGCATCCCAGGGAATATTCGCTGATCGAGGTTGTCGGAAGGACCCGGATACCACTAGCGTGGGAGTGGGCGACTGGAAATGGAAGGAGCGGGAAAAATGGAGTATAAAAGGAAGCGAAGGGAGCGTTACAAGGGTTGGCAATTCGATTCGAGAGAGGGTTGTTGGCAATTCGATTCGAGAGAGGGTTGTTGGAAATTCGATTCACAAAGGTTCAGATTTTTCGAGACGGGTTCTTCATATTACGATTTCTCTCATTTAATTTTATGAGAAAAAAACCATATTTATTCAAAGGAGGGTGAAAAAATATCCCTTTCATCTTTCAGGTCTCCTCAGCTAAGGGAGATACCAAAAGAACAACCCGATTCTTGACTTGAGCGTCGGAGGGTTTCGCGAGCTCGCCCGGCGACCCACGACCACTGTTTTACGTGAGTATAGGTGCAGGAGATCACGGTTCTGGAAAAGGCAGTGAGCAGGAAGAAGGAGGCAGTCCTGCTCGAGCTCGAGCTAATCGCGGTTGAGGATCATGTAGATAGTCTCGAGCTGATTGAAGGTACGAGGCACTGTTTGAAGGATCGATGCACTGTTTGAAGTCGCGAGCAGAAGGTTCAAAGTACTGTTCGAAGGCACGCGGGAAAAACTACATCAACATCTTTTGGCGCCGTCTGTGGGGATCGGCACAAAAAGCCTGATTTCCTAATACATTTAAGACACACAATGCAATGATGAGGGGAAACAGCCGAAGAGGAGTAAGTCCAGAAGAATCAGTAACTTTGAGAGAAGTGGCCAATGAGGCCCAGAATAGGGAGATCCAGGATAGAATGGATCGGATGGAGAAAAAAATGGAGACTCTGACTTCCCTGTTACAAGAACTCAGGGAGGGACAGAGAAAAGCATGTAATGATGTCCGGAGTCGGTCGAGGAATGCTCGTGTTCGGGAAAATGTGGGAGATGAAGCCCAAGACCTAGGGCACCAAATGTTGTAGTGAGGGAAGAAAAAACATGGAGGAAAAGGGGTCTCATCGGCATTTGCGGGATCATGACCTAACCTCTCGTGCGGAGGAGTTAGAGGGAGAGGTGCGCGAGGTTGGCACTAAGTTGTGGAGGACCTCAGGAGAGCGGAAAGAACCCAGTGGCGAATAATCTTGGATAACGAATCCCACTCTCGGCGGAGATCATGGGTGTCGAGGATCCCACGTGACTTCAGCTTCCCAGATCTGAAGTTCTCGGGGAAAGGTGATCCGTTGATGCACATTCGCCGGTTCAGGTGGGTGATTGGGTACTCGAGAATAGTCAACCAGAGGCACGAAGGACCCGAGGCAAGGTGTCTTGGGGCCAAGCGGGAAGACCACTTATCGAGTCACTCAGTTAGCAGGGACCGGGAGGCGTCTAGGCTAGCTCATCCAGGACGGACGAGGAGGTCAAGAGGCCGTGGAGCGCACAACTCTCGATGAAGTATTTCCGGTGAAGTCTTCTTGTATTGTAAAATGCTAATGTAAGATTTTGTCCCAAGATGGGATATGTAAAAGTATAAATGTATGTAAGAATAAGAAAGACATTCATAATGTAAGTTCAAGATAAAGAGCGGGAGTTTAAGAAGAACTCCATGGCGGAAGTCCAGTGGAGACGGTGCCATGCTTGGGTCGAGTGCGAGGCCGGCGGGAGTTACTGATGAAGAACTCCTTGGCGGAAGTTCAGTGGGACGATCCCAAGCTTGTGTCAATTAAAGGCCGAGCAAGAGTAACATCGGAAGAACTCGGGTCGATTAAAAGGCTCGGCGGAAGAAGTTCAAGAAGAACTCCTAGCGAAGTCCAGTGGGACGGTGCAAGCTAGGTCGATTAAAGGCCGGCGGGAGTAACATCGGAAGAACTCGGGTCAATTAAAGGCCGAGCGAAGAAGTTCAAGAAGAACTCCTTGGTCATAAGTCCCAGTGGGACGGTGCCAAGCTGGGTCGATTAAAAGGCCGGCGGGAGTAACATCGAAGAACTCGGTCGATTAAAAGGCTCGGCGGAAGAAGTTCAGAAGAACTCCTTGGCGGAAGTCCAGTGAGACGATGCAAGCTTAGGTCGATTGAAGGCCGGCGGGAGTTACAGCGAAGAACTCGGGTCGATTAAAGGCCCGGCGGAAGAACATCGAAGAGCTCCTGGCGAAGTCCGCGAGACGGTGCCAAGCTTGGGTCGATTAAAAGGCCGGCGGGAGTAACATCGAAGAAGCTCGAGTCGATTAAAGGCTCGAGCAAAAAATTTAAGAAGAACTCCTTGGCGGAAGTCCGTGAGACGATTGCCAGCTGGGTCGATTAAAAGGCCGGCGGGAGTTACGATTGAAGAAGCTCGTGTCGATTAAAAGGCTCGAGCGGAAGAAGTTCAAGAAGAATTCCTTGGCGGAAGTCCAGTGAGGCGGTCCGAGCGGGAGTTCTGATAAAGAACTCGGGTCGATTAAAAGGCCCGGCGGAAGAGTTCAGAAGAACTCCTTGGCGGAATTCCAGTGAGACGATGCCAAGCATTGGTCAATTGCAGGCCGGCGGGAGTTACTGAGAAGAACTCCTGGCGAAGTCAGTGGGACGGTGCAAGCTTAGGTCAATGCGAGGCCGGCGGGAGTTACTGCGAGGAGAACTCATTGGCGAAGTCCCATCGGGACGATGCCAACTTGGGTCAGTGTAGGCCGGCGAGGCGGTTCACGAAGAACACAAAGGCCAAAAGTCCCTAAGCCTAAGCTTTAGGCGGGACGGTGTCTAGCAAGAGCCAAAATGTAGGCTCGAGCAAGTTAAATAAGCTCGCAAAATAAACAAAGGCTTTTAGCCCAATTCAAAGTAAAGCTCTACCATGTATAAGTTGAATAACATTATACTTAGGCAGAAAACAGAAAGAAGAGCCCAACTTGCACATATGATTGTTGCTAACACGTATGTTTTTTACTCATTGAATGATTGCAAGTACAGGAATTGTAAAAAAAAAAAAAAGAAGAAAGAGTCCAAGTCATTCAGCAGGAGGGACGTCATCAGCAACAGCAGATGGATGGCCAGCATCCGCAGGAGTAGCAGCAGGAGGGACATCAGCAGGAGCTTCAGCAGGAGGGGCATTGGAATGAGAGGGAGCGAGCTCTCTGACAACACCTTGGACATGTCGGCCTCGGGTATGCCTTGCCAAAAGCATACATAAGGCGTCAGTAATCGAGTCCACCTCATTGTTGTACTCAGTGGCAAGCTGGACCTGTAAAGTGTCGATTTGCCCCTGAAGACGAGCAGTTTCCCCCTCAATGAGCTGCTCGTAGTAAGCCTTCTGAGTGTCCAGATCCTTTCGAGCATGCTCCAATTCATCCTTGGTGTCAGTCAGTTCCCTCTGAAGCTCAGAGGCCTTGGAGTCCGCCACTACTGTCTTCTCTGCAAGATTTAAGTTCTCATCCAGAAGCTTCTGATTTTCCTCCTTCAGCTCACCCACAGTTTGCTCCAAGCTCTGAACTCTTGCTTGAAGTTCCTCCTGGGAGCCCCGAGCTGAAGCCCTGAGAATAGTTGCAGCCGCTAAAGCTCGGGAGGAGAGTCGCTGGATGGCGCTGAACAGCTCGTCAGAATTAAAGGACTCTATCTCATCCAAGAATCTGCTGGTCAACTCTTCATTTTAGGCCCTCAGGTAAGGCTCGGAACGACCAGGCCGACTTTGCTCCTGCACATTGCCGGTTCGAAGACGAGCAAGATCAGCAGTCCTTTGTCTCCTGCGTGGAGGAGCCTCCTCTTCTTGCTCGGTCTGTCGAGCAGAAGAAGTAGCTCGAGTGGATTGAGGTGGAGCACTCGTTTTCAGTTGTCCCCACCTGCCGATGTAGCATCTCGCGCATTCTGCTGCTCATGTCTCCACTCGGCACTAGATTGGACTCCAAAAAGTTATGGGGTGTCAACAGCTCCCTGCACGAGCTCGCATTTGTAAGAACAGTCTGCACGCTTGCTCGAAGCTGGCCCCCAATTGAATAAGAAGCACCCAAGAAAGCTGCAGATATGACCAAAAGAAAATAATGAGAACAGACGCGAGCAGGAGAACTGAAAGTAAAATCTACAAGACAGATAAATGACCTGGAGTGCAAAAGTGCCGCGGGACTGGAGGGACCCCCTCGCTACGAAGTGCAGCTTGCCCCTTCTCTCCCCCAACGAAGAATAATTTGCTCTTCCAGTTGCCACCAGAGGTCGGGAGATCGGTGATGGGCTTTTTACTCTTCAGGCTGGAGGTAAGGTAATACTAACCAAGATCCTTCGAGCTGCACTTCACCGGTAAAGGTGTCTCGATTTCCCTACCGAGGGCTCACCCGGATCACAACTGTTTCCAACAAAGAGTCCCAGGACCTCCACCATCAGTTCAATGCCTGGCGACGAACCGGCAAAACCTGCAGTAACCCCCAATTTGAAACACTAAAGTGGAAGGTCGTGTATCCTTGGGGGGGACGGCTGTGGATCTCACCCCTGCCCGGTAACCTTAAAACTACACTATCGAGTATATTGTAAGTATCCCTGAGTCTATTCAAATCCAACTGGGTGGTTTCACATCTCAGGTGATCAATGGGGTATTCTCTACGCTCAGACCTTTGACTGGCCCTTGCCCTTTGATGCGGCTTTGTCTCGGCTGCGGGTAATTCCCTCTCTGGACTAGAATCCCTCACGGGGATTATACTAAGGGGTTGTGCCTCACTAGAAGAGGACGAATCCTCCGGCAATATCTTACGGGCCTGTTGAGGATTTGACATGTTTCTTTTTTCCTAAGGGTGTAAATTAACGGAGTTCAGCAGGGGAAGAAACAGAGTGGCGGCAGAAAATGTAAGAGTGGCTTGTACCTGAACGCGAAAGGAAGTCTAGTTGGCCGAAAATCACCTTGAAGAAAGAAGAAGACCAGTAAATGGCGGAGAGCAGATTAATTTTTGAATTTGAACGAAAGTAAGCAAACAGAGAGAACAATGAAGAAGTTGGGGGTTTTTAAAGAGGAAGACGCGTTCCTTCAACTGGCGGCGTGCGTTTCGAGGGACACGACCTTTCGGGTAACGTCCCTTCGAATTTTAAACGCACGGTTGGGATCAACCCACATGTCCCGTCTTAAATGTGAAGTGACTGAGGTGGGAGATAGCTGGGAAATGTGGGGAAGCGTAAAGGCCGCGAATTCGGCCCATCATCAACGAGTTTCCAGTCTTATCTCGTTTCACTCAAAAGACTAGAAACTGGGGGACTGGTGTTTGGGTAATATCGGGCAGGTCTCCTCGAGTCCCTTCCAGCTCAAATAAAATACCCAGAGGACAGCCTAACTCGAGCAGAAGTCCCGACTACTGGCACGAAGACGACCTTACTAGACGTCAAAGCTAGTCAAGGTCGAGGAATTCAGAGCCGCTCGAGCCCTGAGAACTCCTTTGCCTAATCGAGGTCGTCCACCTAGTCGAAGCTGTCAAGCTCGAGCCTCGAGCACTCTCTTGCCCGCTCGAGGTCATCTCTCCAGGTCAAAGCTGGTCAAGGTCGAGAACCGAGCACACCTTTCCTGCTCACAGAGGTTAAGTCCACGAGCACAACTGGACAAGACCCGGCCTAGGGCAACCTGACCCGTTTTCTCAGAATCCTGACACACCTTTCGATGTCTGATCTGGGCCCCACATAGTATGGTGGTGGTACTATTGCCGATGGCCGGCACATGCCCCTACGGTGTCATCATTCCTAGCGCACATGTCCGACATGGTGAGTTGGTCACGTGAACCGAATTAAGGAGACAGCCGCGCATCCCCAGGGAATATTACGCCAATCGAGGTTGTCAGAGGGACCCAGATACCACTAACGTGGGAGTGGACAGCCTGGAAATGGAAAGAGCGGGAAAAATGGAGTATAAAAGGAAACGAAGGAGAACGTTACAAGGGTTGTCAATTCTGATTCAGAGAGGGTTGTTGGCAATTCTGATTCAGAGAGGGTTGTTGGAAATTCTGATTCACAAAGGTTCTGATTTTTCAGACAGGTTCTTCATCTAATTTTCTGAGAAAAAAACCATATTTATTCAAAAGGGAGGGTGAAAAAATATCCCTTTCATCTTTCCGGTCTCCCTCACTAAGGGAGATACCAAAAAGAACAACCCGATTACTGACTTGAGCGTCGGAGGGTTTTCGCCGAAACACACCCGGCGACCCCTTACCCTATTTTCTGTGAGTACAGGTCTGGGAGATCACCGTTCTAGAAAAGACAACGGAACAGGAAGAAGGAGACAGTCCTGCTCGAGCTCGAGCTAATCGTGAGCTGAGGATACTGTAGATAGTCTCGAGCTGATTGAAGGTTCGAGGTACTGTTTGAAGGATCGAGGCACTGTTTGAAGTCGCGAGCAGAAGGTTCAGAGTACTGTTCGAAGGCACGCGGGAAAAATTCCGCCCATCATTTTATTAAAACTACAATTAAATACATGCACATACAAAAATATAATAAAAATTTACCATTTACTCTTTAAGTAATACAAGTTTAGATCTAGATATGCTATGATAACTCTGATTTTATAAAGTTTGTTGTCAAAAGGATTTTAGCATATCTCAAAAGTGCTGTAAATTATTGTTTATATTATTAAGGAGGTGGTTTGCGACTTGTTGGATATTTAGATGCTGACTAAGATGGCGATCTGGATGAATGCAAATCGACCATGTGATATGCATTCTTGCTAAACAAAGGAGTAATTATATAGAGTAGTAAAAAGCAAACATTCACGGCTTTATCAAAGATAAAAGCCGAATATATTGCATTTTCTACAGCAGTGTAAGAAATTATGTGGCTTAAGAGATTTGAGGAGGGCTTAAAGATTAATATTAGTATTGCTAGTCTAGTAACTGTCTATTGTCATAGCCAAGCTGCTATTTCTTTCTATAAAGATGCTAAATAACACAATAAGTAGAAACACATTGGGACTAAATACAATTTCATAAGAGACATTTTGGCAAAGAAGGAAGTAGCCATACAATATATATCTACGCATAGCATGATAGCTAATTTACTTTCAAAAGCTATAACAGGGGGTGTATCGTCCCTTATGCTAAATCATTGGGGCTGTGTAGATTGTAATTTGGCATTGCTAAGATTTTTTTTTATTTTTTTGAACATCTTTACTACATGATTTTTTTTATAAATGGAATGTTGTTTTAAGTTCTCGTATTTCAATTTATTTTGTGAAAAAAAAATAATTACATACATATGAAAGTGTGTCATTAGGTCATCACCAACTTTCTGACATGAGTGGTCGCCTTAGTTGCTCTAGAAGTAAGCTAAGATTAGACAAATAGAATAAAGAGACAATGTGTTTGTCTAAGAGCCAAAGAACAAAAGGATATTCCATAAATTTTATCATATTGACTAGAGTCAAGATGGGGTTGTAAATGGTGAAGTTTTATCATAGACTGACTAAGATATACCGCACCATTACAAAGACCTAATTGAAGCTAGATGTGAGATCTTATTTTAAAACAAAAAGAGAGTGTTCATTTTAAGAATTCAGGTTAAACTTTGTAGAATTACAACTGGACTAAAATTTGTATAATGAATTGAATTAATGAGACATATGCCCTAAAATGGAAGATTCACTGTAACGCATGTATTATACCGTACATGTTTTGTGATTGAAATGGAAAATGAGAAAATGTCTCTCTTTCTTATTGTGTTAGTTCCATATTACTTTTTATAAGTAATTCTTAGTATCCTTGTGACTATTGATAACTCTCATTTTTGCATTACTTCGCGAGTAAATGGTGAAATTTTATTTTTTATTTTTATTACATTTTGTATGTGCATGTATTTAATTGTAGTTGTAATAAAATGATGTGTGGAAAGCCATTTCATGCCCTAATTTTGTGCATCATTGTAAGTAACCCAAAAAATTATGCTTTGATAAGGGATGCTACAGAAGAAGGATCACAATTTTGCAGCAACATACTTGAAGAAAATGACAAAAGATTAGTTTGCATGTGAATAAAATAAAGTATTAATCCGGGAGCAAAATAGACAGACAAAATTATCTAGTATGTTACGCGTTAGCAGATAAAGCTTGCTGCAACTATTACTGCGCTGCCACTATCAAGTACAGAAAAAATAGTGGCAGACAACACACAAAATATCATGAGTCCTAGGTTATCAAATGGTGACAATTGTCCTCATCTCCTCTTAGCATTACCTTAATTCTAAAATATAAAAAGACTCATTTTAAAGATGCACGTCGCCATCCACTATCATTTTCACACCAACCACTCTCATCCATCATCATCCATGGCTGTCACTAGCAAAACCAAGACTCAAATTAGATTTTTTAAAGAAATAACAAGGGAGATTTCGTGGAGAAGAAGAGGAAATACGGAAAGACCAAAACATAACACTCTTATCTTTATTGTATCTCAACTTTATCTTTGTATTTATTTGCTTTAGATCTCTCTTTTTGATGATGTATTTAATGACATACTTTTGTGTTGATATTGTTTTAAAGCTTATTATGAGCTAAAATTTTATTGGATTTTAAATGAACTTAATGGTTATTTGACTTTTGTGTGTGTGTGTATGTGTGCGTGTGTGTTGTTTAAGGTTTGCTAAAATATTTTGTCTTGATTTTATTTATTGCAAATCTCTATTTCGGTTGTCCATCCATTTAATAGATACAAGCTAGGGAAGAGCCTAAAGAAAGTCTGACCTAGTGGAACTGGTCAAGACAATACTTGATTTTAAATTTGGTTTCCTAAGTTGAGCTTATCTCGATTTGAATAAGACTATGCTTAATCTAAGATTAGTGAAGAACTAGGCATAAGGATTCACTTTGTAGGGTAAATAGAACCTAGAATGTGTAATAATATATCTAGATGTGGACTTAACAACTGGTCATTGTTAGGTTGCTTTTAGATATAAGATATCCAACAGGCAACAACTAATGATGCATAAGCGATTCTGCCTAGGGATGGCAATTTCCGGGTCCGGGTCCGAGTTTGGGCTTTCCGGTTCCGGACCCGGATAATGAATTTCTATACCGGATCCGGATTAAAACCCGGGTTTTTCAATCCGGGTCCGGTCCGGGTTTAAGCCGGGAAAATCCAGGTTTCCGGATTCCGGGTTTTAAACCCGGATTTGTTAAAAATTATTTAAATTAAAATAAAAAAATAATTATTTATAATTTTAAAAATAATTTTTTTGACTAAAATAAAAAAATATATATTTGTATTTATATTAAATACTTTTAAAAATTAATATATAAATAAATAAATCCGGGTCCGGGTTTCGGATTTCCGGAACACTTAAACCCGGACCCGAACCCGGAAATATCCGAGTTCCCATTTTCACATCCAGATTCCGGAAAAAAATTAATCCAGTGCGGGTTGAACCAGTCCGGAAAATCCGGGTTCGTCTGGGTCCGGGTTGAGTTGCCATCCCTAATTCTGCCTAGTACTATAGTAAATGTTGTAGTAACCAAACTTTAAGTGAAGAGTAGTCAATAACCATTAAATGAGTTTAGAATCCAATTACCCATTTGTCAATGAATTTACTTAACGTAGCCTTTCTTTTACTGTATTTAGTTTATTATACTTTTTAGTTTTATTAGGTCTTTTAGAAAAATAATTATTCTTATTTAATTATTTTTCTAAAATTGCACTGTAAGATTACTGCAGCAAGTTTTAGTACATCAATCACTGTGGAGACAATCTGAATACTCATTATTATATTACTTATTGTGTCTATTTGCACACTAACATATATTGCACATTTTAACAAGCCAAGTACACACGCAACAAATTTTTTTACTCTTGCCAGGGATTGAGTGAATGTTGTGAGTTCTGATGTCAATTTTATTTGGTGCAAATTTTAGCTTTCTTTGATCTGTTTGCTGTATTGACAAAATTGTTCTAGCAACCATTGGAATTTTAGTTTGATCCAGAGATATAAAGAAAAAAAAGGCTATACAAATAATATAAAGGGTTAAGATCAATTACTGATATGGCAGATTTTAAAAACATGAGAGACTTAAATCCATAAGAAGAATTGGATCCAGCGAATGAACAAAGAGTCTAAGAAGGGCATAATGGTGAAAGGTAACCAGAAAGTAATAACATCTTCTACATGGCTGATGACAGGGATAGAGCTATAAGAGATTACGTTATGCTAACTCCATAAATGATACATCCCTGAATAGTAATGTTATAGACAGTAGGGCAGTTTAATGGATCTCCATCAAAAGATCCTTATCTTCATCTTAAGCTACTTTCGGAAGTGAGTGATCCTTTCAAGATTGCTGAAGCATCACAAGAAGCATTGAGGTTAAGGCTTTTCTTATTTTCTTTAAGAGATTAAGCAAGAACATGCTAAAATTTTTATCACATGATTCTATCTCTTCATGGAATGATTTAGCTGACAAGTTTTTCATAAAGTACTTTCTACCCACCAAGAATGCAAAGCTAAGGAATGAGATCACTTCTCTCATCAACTTGAATATGAAAGCTTGTATGATGCATGAGAAAGATTTAAAAAGCTGCTTCGAAAATGTCCTCATCATGTTATTCTTTGTTGTGGAAACTTTTTACAATGGTTTGAACCTAAGCACTAGATTGATTATAGATGCTTCAGCAAATGATGTTTTGATGTCTAAGTCTTACAATGAGGCTTATGATATTTTAAAAAACGATAGCAAAAAATAACGATCAGTGGCCATTTACCAGACTAGTTAAGCAAGAGGAAAAATATGAGTTCACAATATAGATGCTTTGATAGCATTATTAGCCTAAGTAGCATCATTGACAAATATGGTTAAAGCTATGTCTACTGCTCTAGTAATTGTCAAGGAAGTTGCTAAAGTATCTTATGTTTATTATGGAGAAGGAGACTTGTTTGAAAATTATCATGGGAATTCTGCTTCAGTCAACTATATGGCAACTATAATAGATAGAACAATCTTTATCCAAATACCTACAATCTTGAATGGAGGCAGCATCCAAACTTCTCATGGGATAATCAGAACCATAATTAACATGCTGCAACACCCAGTAGACAGAATAGATCTACACCACTACTTGGATTTCAGCAATAAAATCAAGGGCAAAGAAACAACATCAATGATCAATTTAGCTCTTTTGAAGCTTTACTTAAGGAATATATGATGAATAAAGCAATTGTTTAAAGTCAAGCAGCATTTTCGAGAAATCTGAAAATTTTGATAGAACAGTTTGCTATAACATTAAGTAGTAGATCTCAAAGAATTTTACCAAACAATACAGAAGATCTAAAAAAAGAAGGAAAAAAGCACTGCAAAGTAATTAACTTGAGATTTGGAAAGGGTATTCATATTCTAGTCAGTGTACCAATCATTAATCCAAAAAGACCTTTAAGTTAAAGAGGAGCTACAACCATTCACTGTATAAAACACTAGTGAGAATAGTAATACTACAACATCTACATAAAATGATAATCATCACTTATTAATGAAGATGTTGTAACACCAGCCCAAAACATACCAAAAAAGAAGCAATTTGCACAACCTATTGTAACTCAGTAATTCGGACACCCACCACCATTTCCTCAAAGATTCTAACGGCAGAAACAAGACAAGCAACTTTATAAATCTTCGGAAGTGCTAAAACAACTGCAAATCAACAACTCTTTTATAAAAGCTCTTGAGCAAATGCCAAATTATATGAAATTCTTGAAGGATATACTAACAGGAAAAACAAGGTTAGGAGAATTTGAGACAATTGCTCTAATAATGGAATTCAGCCATATGTTACAGAGCAGGATGCCTCAAAAGTTGAAGGATCGAAGAAGTTTCACAATTTAATGTTCCATAGGAACTAAATACAGTAACAAGATACTTTGTGATTTAGGAGCTAGCATTAATCTCATGCCTTTATCAGTGTTCATGCAACTAAAAGTATAAGAAGTCAGACTAACAATAGTTGTGTAACAACTTATTGACCGACCTCTTACCTATCCAGATGGTAAGATTAAAGATGTATTAGTGAAAGTTGATAAATTTATCTTTCATGTTGATTTCATTATGCTGGATTTTGAAGCTGACAAAAAAGTGCCTATCACTTTGGATAAGCCTTTATTGGCCATGAGAAAAACTTTAATTGATGTACAAAAATGAGAACTGACCATGAAGTTCAATAATCAGTAACTAACATTCAATGTGCTAGAAGTCATGAAGAGTCCTGATAAAGTTAAAGATTGTAACTTTTTTCAGTACTGTAGACTTTATTGTAATCGAGAGGCTTAAGAGTTGCTACAATAAAGAAGAAATTAAAGTGGTAACATCTGAAGAACTTAAAGATGAATATCAAGACCTTGAAACAGCTAACATAACATGGCTAGAAGATGAGCAATCCTTCAGATCTAACAAGCAGTTTAAGTCACTTGATTTTTCAAATAATCGTTCAGATCTAACAAGCAATTTGAGTCACTTGATTTTTCAAATAAGGGAAGTAAAACAATATGTTCTTTTTTTTTTTTGAATCATCCTCTATTTTAAAATTAAAATTCTTACCTTTATATATGAAATATGTTTACATATATGAAATATATTTATCTTAATGACTATAACACACTTCTAATAATCATTTCATCTTCTTTGAATGTAGAATAAGAAAAGAGCTTAGTGGCTGTGTTGGAGAATTACAAGAAGGCCATTGGATGAACCATGACAAATATAAAAGAAATCAGCCGCTTCCATATACATGAATAGGATTTTGTTGGACGATTGCTACAGAGAAGAATGAATTCTATCATGAAGGAAGATGTGAAGAAAAAGATCATCAAATGGCTTGATGTTAGAATCATTTATCTAATTTTAGATAGCTCATAGGTAAGTTCAATACAATATGTTCCAAAGAAATGTAGAATGATAGTTGTAGTAAATGAGAAGAATAACTTGATCCCTACAAGAACAGTAACTGGATAAAGAGTATACATGGATTACAGGAAGCTAAATAAGGCTACAAGAAATTATCACTTTCTATTGTCTTTCATAGATCAGATACTAGACAAACTTACTGAAAATAAGTATTATAGTTTCTTAGATAGATATTCAGGCTACAACTAGATTATTATAGTTTTAAAAGACAAAGAGAAAATAATATTCACTTTTCTATATGGAATTTTTACTTTCAGAAGAATGTCATTTGGACTGTGAAATACTCCAGTAACTTTCCAGAGGTGCATGATGGCCATTTTTTCATATATGGTTGAGCAAACACTTGAGGTATTTATGGATGATTTTTTATTTTTGGGAATAATGATTGTTTGCACAATCTAGAAAATATGCTTAGGAGATGTGAAGAAAAAAGTTTAGTGTTTAATTAGAAAAAGCATAATTTCATTATGCAAGAAGGGATAGTCCTAGGCTATAAGGTCTCTAGAAAGGGCATAGAGGTGGATAAGGAAAAAATATAATTAATTGATAAGCTTCTACCACCTACTTCAGTTATAGGCATAAGAAGTTTCCTAAGGTATACTGGATTCTATAGAAGGTTTATTAAGGATTTTTCCAAAATATCAAAACCTTTATGCATGTTGTTGGAGCATGACATACCATTTTATTTTGATAAAGATTGTTTGAACGCCTTTGTTGCATTGTAGAATGCTCTTGTTAGAACACTAGTTGTTGTAATACTAGATTAGAGTATGCCTTTTGAGTTGATGTGTGATGCCAATGATCATTTTGTTGGAGCAATACAAGGGCAAGGGAAAAGTAATATTTTTTAATTTATTTATTATGCTAGTAAGGCCCTAGCTGATGCAAAACTTAACTACATCAGCGCTGGAAAGAAATTACTGGCAGATGTCTTTACATTTGTTAAGTTTAGAGCCTATGTGGTTGCTACTAAAATGACTGTTTACACAGATTACTCAGCCATAAAATACTTGATTTCAAAGAAGGATGTCAAACTAAGGCTGATTAAGTGTGATTATTTTGCTACAAGAGTTTTAATTGGAGATCAAGGATAGAAAATGTTCTAAGAATCAAGTTACATACTATCTTTGACCAAGTAAGACATTACAAAAATATTTCCTGATATGCAGTTGTTAATATTATAATATGTACAGATGCTGCAGCAATCTGGATTTTTTTAGTATGCAGATTTTACTAACTATCTGGTGAGTGAATTGTTACCACCTAATCTGAGCTACCAGTAGAAGAAGAGGTTTCTTCATGATATCAAAAGCTATCACTGAGATGAGCTTTACTTGTATAAGATATATTCAGATCATATGATTAGAAAATGTATTCCTGATAAAGAGATTTTAAGCATTTTGTAGTTTTGTCATGTGCGACATATGGTGGACACTTTGGAGAACACCGGACAATAGAAAAAGTTCTTTAATTAAGTTATTACTAGCCTTCTATTTTAAAAAATGCTTATGAGTTTGTTAAGTTTTATGATAGATAACAAAGAACATGATTTCTCAAAAGCATGAAATGCTATTAACCTACATCTTGAAAATTGAACTTTTTTATATATGGGGGATAGACTTTATGGGATCATTTCTGCCATCTTTTAAAACTTTATGCATTTTAGATGTTGTGGACTCTGTGTTTAAATAGGTAGAAGCTGCAGCATTGCCAACAAATAATGCCAAGACAATGGTGAAGTTCCATCAGAGGAATATTTTGCAATATTTAGCACTCTTAGAACCATCATCAGTGATAAAGAAACTCATTTTTGCAATAGGATGTTTGCTACAGCATTGGCAAATTATGGGATCAAGCATATGGTTCCTACAGCTTATCATCCACAAACTAGTGGCCAGGCAAAATTGTCCAACATGGGGATAAAATAAATTTTAGAGAAAGTGGTGGATCCTAATAAAAGAGACTGGTCCTCTAGATTAAATGATTTCTTATGCGCTTACAGAACTGTCTACAAAACACTGCTTGGCATGTCTCTATATCGAATTGTTTATGGTAAAGCTTGCCATTTATCATTAGACCTGGAGCATAAAGCATATTGAGTAGTAAAGCAACTGAATATAGACATGAATACTACAGCAGATCAAAGGTTGTTATAGCTTTGTGAGGTATTAGAGTTCAAGTTACTCTACTATAAAATATAAGAATCTATAATGAGAAAACCAAGCAATGGCATGATAAGCAAATCTAGCAAATTGAGCTCATTCCAAGCCAATGAGTCTTGCTTTACAACTCTAAACTAAAAATTTTCCCTAGAAAGTTTAAGTCTAGATGGTTATAGCCCTTCAAACTCATTAAATTTTATCTTTATGGAGTTGTTGATCTTCAAGATGAAAGGACGGGCCAGGAATTTAAGGTTAATGGGCAAAGAGTAAAACATTATATAGGAGTTACTGTGAATAATCCAAAGGAGAATATGTTCTTAAAAGATCCAGCTTGATAAAAAAGGGAAGGCCTAGCAGAAGGACCTAAAACCAAACGCTGCGTTAGGAGCCAACCCAATGAGGGAAATTTCTTTTAAATTTTTAAGCACTTTAATTTAATTTAACTTTTAGTTTGTTTTAATTTATGAATTTAATTTCTATGTTCCAATTTAAATTTATTTGGTGTTTTTATTTTTAATCAGATATTAGGAGTAAAAGATGTGAAAGCAAAACTTGATTGGGTAGAAAAATTTAACAACATTAATATTGCAGCTCATAGAGGAATGATGGTTTTTGGATGGATGTGGGTACGAAATGGTTATGTTACAATAATTTTCTAATGTTACAGTAGTTGTGTTAGTAAAATCTCACCTGTTAGTTTTAAATGGTAAAATTAAAATTGTTACTATTGCTAACTGTTAGACTAATGACAACGGGATAGTAACGTTCAAATTTTTAAGAGAGATGAAATCCCTAGTTTCTAGTAACCAAAATCTTTCCCTCTAAATTTCTTCCCTTACTATAAATTGAGGCTATCACTATTAAACAAATCACCAAACACAATTTTTTCTTCAATTCAAAAATTTTTTATAGTCACACAAATACACACTCTCTCTAATTTCTAGTTTTTCCTATACCCACTAATTTCATTCCATTACTAAAACAATGCTGAAAATTAAGATAAAGGTTGGAACATTGAAAAATCCTAAGCATTTCCATAGTTATAGAGCCGAGGAAAAATATAAAGATTTTATTGAACCTCACAAGATCCTAGAGGAAAAAGGTTATCAATTTCCCAATCAGCTAACCGGGGTAATCAACACAATTTTTAATGCTGCAATAAAGCTTGGTTGGGTCAAATTTATGTTCATTCTCAAGATTCAGTGCTGCCAATTGTCAAGGAGTTCTACTCCAACATGCTGCAGTAGGACTAGAAAAATATTTAGGTAAGGCAAGTTCAAATTTCTCTAGACTTTAGAGTCATAAATGCTTTTTATGATAAACCCCCTGCCATATATTATGAGTACAATAGATTGGTTGAAACTATGAATGTAAAGAAGTGGAATGAAGTACTCAAGGCTTTGCTTGGAAAAGGCAGTGAATGGGTAAATGAAGAAGGAGTGGTAGTCATTAGAATTGATTTGAAACTGATTATCAAAGTGTGGGTGAAATTTTTGAATTCTAGAATGATGTCCACCACACACACTACCATTGTGTTCCAAGAGATGCTTGACACTGTTGTATGCTATTGTGAAGGGTTTTAGAATTGATATTGGGAAGTTATAGAAAAATAATTTAGAGAGTGTGCTGTGATAAAGTAAAATTTAACTGCCTTGTTGTTTCAATATCTCATTACAGGAATTTATGAGTATTCTGAAGTAAAAATAGTTGCAAATGATTAGAGAATCAAGAATAAAAGAGCTCTCACAGCTAGGATAGTTGATAGAATTACTAAAGAATTTTTAGCTGTAGTAACCTTAGAATATCCTACCACAACTAAACCGAAGAAAACTTCAAAGATTGAAAAAAACGCTACAATAATTGAGTGCTAGCATCAATGCATGTGTTGAGGCATATAAGGTGTAGAGTCAAGGATTTTGGACTTGTTTATTGCATCTGGAGTCTAAAAAATATCAATTTGTAGCATTTATAAAGAGAAAGAACAAAAGTTTTCTTAAATCCCTACTACAGTAATTTGACTTTGAGAAAGTAGTAAGGATTGCTCCAGCAAAAGAGCCAATAGTAAAGAAAGTAAAAGTGAGTGAAGAAGAAGCATAAAAAAAAGAGGAACAGTTAGAAAAAAAGAAGCAGTGGCCGAAAAGGAAGAATAAGAAGAGAAGATGAAAGTGAAGGGGACATAGAAAAAGAAGAGAAGTAAGCGGAGTTATTAGTTGTGTTGTGACTCCCAAGAGAAAAAAAAAAGAGAAAATCCTGATTGATGAGGAGTCAATAACAGAAGAGCTAGTGGATATTGAAGCAGCAATTAGAAAAGCCATCAGCAGAACAACAAAGGCAGCAGAATAAAAAATGAGCCTGTAAGAAGTCCTTTGCCAGCTTTAGCAACTAAAACTCCCATAAAGTCTCCCAAAACTACTTACAAGGTATCTAGTACATAGAAAGGGGCACAACCTTCTAAAAGTGTTGTAACATCGCAAACATTAGAATAATCAGATCAAGAAACTGCTGGAACCCCAAGAACCAGTCCAACCAAGAAAACAAAGAAGAGGTCAAGTACTGCAGATAAGGGTTGACTAAGACAAAGCTTAAAACAAAGTAAAAATGAACCTGCTCAACACATGCTGCAATATTGTCTCAATAGGGGAGTATCCCTTACTTGCCAAGGCTATCAATACAATTTCTGATCTTTTCTTTTTGTCTTTTTATTTTTTAATTATTTTTATTTTGTATGTTTTTAAAATTTACACCTTTAGTTTAAATTTTATGCACATATGTTTTTCAAAATGCTTTGTGTGCATGTGGGGGAATAATACCTCTGAAGTTTGGGGGAGTTGTGTTATGTTATACTATAGTATGGTATTTTTAATATGTTTTATGAATGAACGAATGTGTGGTATGTTGAAATTTAATTTCAATTTGTGAGAATGTGTTGAATGTGAATAAATTTTTTTAGTTTTATGTATATTTACTTAAATGTGTGTGATTAAGTGTGTAGCGTTATTTATGTAGTATTTGTTCTTGAATTAATAAAATGAAGATGATTTGAGTAATGAAATATAGGAAACTTTACCTTCAAATAGAGATAGTTTAGAGATGAAGGTTGAAATTTTGTCTTAACACTTAAACTTTGGTTGAGTCATGAGAGTATACTATAGTAAAACCAGGATGAGCAAATTAGAAAATTTTCAGAAACTATAGTTAGGAATAGCTCAAGTTTAGGGGAAAAATTAAGGAATTTTTCAAAAATTTTAGTAAATTGTGTTGAATATAGAATAACTTTTGCTCTAATGGTTTGGTTACTGAGTAACCAGGGCAGTGTATGTACCCCATATGCAGACTTGAGTAAAAAATCAACAATAGTTATGAGTATTGTTGCAACAACTACAAAGAAAAATTAGGTCCTCTATATAAGAAACTGAGTAGCTAAAACTGTGCATAAACCTCATTTTTAGTCTTGAGTTAAAGTTGTCTAAAGATAAGATTATAGCTATAGCATTTCAAATGCTTCTGCTGCAGTAACTTTGATTTGTACATTGATAAAGTAATTGGATGTTATCATTACAAGTGATAGGCATTTACTCGAAAAATTAGTGTACATTGAAGGGTATCAAGCTTGACAAAAAAAACCATTTGAATTAAATGAATAAATAACGAATATTGTAGCACAGTTTGTAACTTTATGACTCCTACCCCCTTATGAATGAAAGTGTTTTGATTATTTTATCTTTGAGATGTGTATGATGCTTGAGTTATACTGCAGCAACTCTAAATTTGATTAAAGTGAGACACACACACATTGGATAAAATGAAATCCAAATTTAGAACTGAAACTATTGTGGGTAACTTTGCATGTTTGAAGAAGAAATTTGAGGTTAATGAGTTAGAACAAGCTAGATAATAGAGTTAAGTATTTAATGTATAAATGTGTGATTAAAGTGTTAGTATTGTTGTCATTACTTGAGGACAAGTAATGGTTTAAGTTTGGAGGTATGATAACTCTATGAAATGAGAGTTATCATGATATATCTAGACCTCAACTTACATTATTGCAGCCGTTATTGCACTGCCACTATCAGGTGTAGACAAACTAGTGGCAGGCAGTACATAAAATATCATGTGGTTATAGGTTATCAAATGGTGACAAGTGTCATTATTTCCTCTTAGGGTTACCTTAATTCCAAGATATAAAAATACTCATTTTAAGGAAGCATGTCGTCATCCACTATCATCTTTACACCAACCACTCTCATCCATCATCATCCACAACTATCACTCACAAAACTAAAACTCAAAGGAGATTTTTTAAAGCAGCAATAGAGGAGTTTTTGTGGAAAAGAAGAAGGGATACACAAAGATCAAAGTGTAATACTTTTATTCTTACTGTATCTTAGCTTTATATTTGTATTTGTTTGCTTAAAATCTTTCTTTTTGGTGATATATTTGATGACATATATCTTGTGTTGATATAGTTTTAAAGCTCATAATGAGCTAAACTTTTAAGTAATTGGATTTTAAATGAGCTTAATGGTTATTCGACTTATATATATATTACTTAGGATTTGTGAAAGCATTTTTTCTTGATTTTATTTATTGCAAATCTCTATTTTGGCTGACCACCCATTTAGTAGATATAAGCTAGGAAAGAGCCTAAACAAGGTCTGACCTAGTGGAATTAGTAAAGACAATCCTTGGTTTTAGATTGGATTTCCCAAGTTAAGCTTATCTCGATTTGAATAGGGCTATACTTAATCTAAGCTTAGTAAAGAACTAGACATAGGGATTCACCTTGTAGGGTAAGTAGAACTTAGAACGTGTAATGACATATTTAGATGTGGGCTTAACAATTGATCACTGTTAGGTTGCTTTTAGATATAAGATATTCAATAGGCAACAGTTGAGGATGCATGAGTAATTCTGCCCAATGCTATAGTAAATGCTGTTGCAATCAAACTTTATGTAAGGAATAGTCAATAACCATTAAGTGAGTTTAGAATCTAACTACCCATTTGTCATTGAATTTACCTTTGTGTGTGACGTAGCCTTTCTTTTAGTGCATTTAGTTTTTTTATATTTTTTAGTTTTACTAGGTCTTTAATCTCAATAATTATTCTTGTTTAATTTTTTTTCCTAAAATTGTACTACAAGATTGATATAGCAAGTCTCAATACATCAATTCATGTGGAGACGGTCTGAATACTCATCATTATATTAGTTGTTGTATCTAAATGCACACTGACATATATTGCATATTTTAACATGCAAAGTACACACGCAACAACTATAAACTATGTTCTAAGATTTCAATTTGGTGTCTGCTATTTTAAAATGTTATATATGACCTTGACATGATTCAGTCTATGAAACATGACTAAGAAAGCGATTGTTTTGGACTGATGGAACATGAGTGTGATAGGAAGATTTAATTCTTCCTTTTATGTGATTCATTGTTCGACCAATTGTATAATCCATGTGAGATATTATAATTTTGAATACATAAAGAGATTGTGCAATTTTCGGACACCGAGCGGATTTAGTATGCTTCAGTATTAAAATAAATTAAATATGGGATACAATGAACATATGTTGAAATTCTCTTGCATAAGATTGCAATTTAGATATATTTTGCTTGGGTCAATAATTGAGATATGTTTTTAGCTTCCCGAAATGGTTTTTACATATGTTCATGGTGACACGATATATCTACCTATATGACTGGAGATATGTGGTTGTTCATTGTTTCTTCATTCACTACTATGCTATTTCAACATCATGTGCTAGTAGAAGATGTTAGACAGATGGGTAGCTCATGATGGGCCAAACCAATCCGACCCGCCCTGCATATGGCAATTGCTTGGCAGTTGCCATATATGATTTTTGGGAGTAGAAAGTTGAATTTGAATCAACTTCCCAATTTTTGTTTATATGCTCTCCTAAAATTCTTGCTTATTAGATTGGGGTTCAATTAATCAAAAACACATAAAAAATACAACAATAAATCTTTTTCTCTTCCTTTTGTACAAGAACATTGAACAACTCAATGTCAAATGTATTTATACTGTCATTAGAAGAGGATTTCCTATTGTAATTTCTTTTTGACCATTGACGTGATCCAACACCCGATTATTTCACTACTTAATATCTTTGAAAAGATAAGACACTACTACAAAAATGACATTTACTGACACTTAGTTTACTGACACTTGGCAAAAAGTATCAGTAATTGTGAACAAATGCACCTATTAACAAGTAGGTATTAGAGGTTATTGATACTAGTGTGTTAGTAAATTAAACATCAACAATCACTGACAGTAAAGTATCAGAGATAAAAAAAAAATTCATTAATACTTATTTTAGTTCCAACTCGAACCTAAGACTTCCAGAGTTTAAAACTTTAACATTTGAAACAGAGACCATCAAGCCATGTTGAATTAAGTTAATTCACTCATTTTAAAGATTTTAAAAACAAAAATATAATAACAAAAGCAAAACAAAACCTAATTAACGCTAACTCTCACCCATCTCGCTATCACACCAAAACACTCGATCTCTCATACTTTCTCTTTCATTTTTCTTTTCTTGATATCTTCTGTTCTTTGTTCTCTATTGTCTATCACAGCCAAACACTCGATCTCTCATGCTTTCCCTCATGCTTACACTCTATTTTCTTTTTCCATTTTTCCCTAAATTGAAAAATAAATTAAAACCCTAATTGTTGAGTTGACAGCGTTATCGTGGCTGATAGTTTCGTTTTGGTTTTCGTCGAAGGCGTCGAAGTTGGCACTGCAAGTTCTTTTGATGGCGTGTTGGATTCTTGGCTTTCGGTAATACTGACAAAAGCGAGAGCGTTGAAGCTGCTTCGCTAATAGAGAACTGAACAGAGCTGATTGGTCCAGTCTTTGGGAATGATGATCTGTGTGAAAGGTATGTTCTTTTATCTTTGGTAAACATCAACATAAAATTGTAGTTGAAGGAATGAATGATATTGAAGTTTTTCTGGAATATTTGAGAAACTAGTTCTTGGTTTTTCATACCGTGGACTGGACTTCTTGTTTTCCAGTGCTTTAACACTTTGAATTTCAGACATGGACCTGAAACAAACGAACTTATTACTGAGATTAGGGAAAAAAAACATACTTTGTTAGTTGATAAATAATCTGGTTTGAATAATACCTAAGAAAGAACAATGGGTTTTGATTATCTGTCCTTGCCCAAGTATACACAACTACTATTATCAACTTAGACAGATTTTCCTTTTACTATGAATTTCATTGTTGCCCCAAAATGTCTATTATTGAATCAATTAGGATAATGTTGGATTCATATGTTTGTGTCATCAAAATTTCAGGATTAATTGAGCATATTGTGTGCATAGAAGAGAAAGACAAAGGAGTAATTTGCTGGAATAATTCGATAACTTTCAGAATAGTCTAAAATGTGCATTTTTCGAATAGAAAAATATTAGATAGATGAGGACAATGAAATAAAAAAGTGTAAATGTATCTTAAAAGAATTGTCTTAAGGACAGTTATAGATGTCAAAGCAAATCGTAGTTGATCTTGAACCAAGCAAAAATGTATAATACCACTGAAAACCAGACCAAATGTATGAATAAAATGAAATAACTAATATTCCAAAATTTAGACGCAAAGCCTGTATAGCGTGTTAGTCTGCTAGGAATAGAGAAAATCCGACAAAAATTTTTTAATAGCAATTTTCACTATTTTCAATGACATGTTAGTTCATTATTAATCATTTAACTTTTTCTCTGGGGAAATGCAGGTTCCGGGACTTCTGAAGATTAGATATATTGGACAAACCACACTTGGTAGTGCTGTTATTTTTGGTCTTTTCTTGGGTACTGGGAGCTTAATACATTGTGGGAAGTCATATTGAGCAGCTTGGTGTATCAAGTAAATTTTTTATCCCCAGCTTAAAATTATTTGCCTTTGACTCAGAAGTCTTGTTTGTATGAGTAGAATATCATGTACTGGTCTTTTATGGTCATCTTGGCTTTCTGGATCCTTTATACAATTTCATAACAATTAATCTTCTCATTTGGTGAAATTCTATGTTGTGGCATTTAACTGTGGTGGTTATAATTACAGGTTGTATTTCAGTTGTCAGCTTGATATGAAATGTAACTGATGTTCTGAAGAGGATTTTAAAAGAGAATGGTTAGAACTAGTAAGAAATTTTGTCAATTCTGATAAAAAATGTAAATATATCTTCATGCTTGACATGGGAAAGTTTTATCATTTAAAACTACATTAGTTCTTTTTTCTGTTTAAACCCAGATAATTTATTTATCATTAAGTTTTCAAGAATATCAGTATAAGCATCTTCCAGTTTTCAACATATTAAAGAATGGTGAGTAGTCTAAAACAAGATTAAACAAGGAATCCTCTTCAGTAATCCAGTGATCTATAGTAGATATTTTAGGGATTAATTTGTAAATTTTGCTCTATTCTTCTCAATATTAGGGGGAGATTTAGTACTTGAAACTTGAACCTGTACAGTTCTCATTTATTAAGTCATAAACTAATATATGCTTTTGTTTCAGCTTCTTAAGCACAAACCTGGCTAAGACCATAGATACCATATATCTTTTTTATTGATGTTGATACCATGTAAATTATTTTTTGTAGCTCCCTAGTCTTCACTGTGCCTTTGGGAAACTCTTTTCTAATTTGTGGCATTAAATATTTTGGGGTGTTAGTTAATCATTTAAATTTCTAGTAGTTTATGAGTTATTTTGCGTTCCACATATACTGGCGGGTTCTCATATTCTCAGTGATCTGGAATTGTTAAGAGAAGAAATTGAATTGAGTTATTCTTTTAACTGATTGATGTATCATGTGAATATGTGGTCTATGTGTGCTTTTGCAGTAAATTTGTATACTTTTTTATTTAAAGCAAAGCTTCCTCTTTATTTTCATACTTGCTGGAAAGTTAACTACCTTTAATTGAAGTTGCATTAGAAACTTGGAGTTTTACTTTAATAGATAACTATTTATAATGATAGTTGATAACTAAGATTAATAGATGTAATCCTTGTATTTTGTTGAGGCTTTCATGGTTCATTTTGTTTGTGTAAGCCTAGCATTATCCAGAAAGTTATGGCAAATTATGTTTTTTTTTTTTGTTGGAAGATTTTTAATAGAGAATGACTATGATAGAAATTACCTAAGTTCATGCTTGTCTGATTTATGTTATATATGCATGTCTTAATTTAAAATAATTACATTTTAAAGTTTATTTTCTGATAAAATATTATGTTATTTATTGTATCAATTTAATTAAACTTATTAAGCTAACAACTTGTAATAAATGAACAGGTAAAAATACATATTATGGACAAAACTTGGATGTTCTGTGATAGATTGTCGGATAAATATTACGATGGGGTTGATGATTTCTTGGAGTTTGCATTATTAATTCAGAAAATAGAATGTCGATTAGATGTCCTTGTACCTCTTGTTGCAATATGGAGTTTTTGACTCCTGAACAATTGAGGTTACATCTGTTTGAAAAATGTTTTCTAAAAGAATATTTAATTTGGAATTGGCATGGTGAGGAGGACCCAAAACCTACATCTGGAAAGTGCCACGACCAGCCACAAAGTCGACGTTTTAAATTTCAGATTACGATAATTTAGGTGACATGGTTCATGATGCTTTTGAGCATTGTGATAAAGATCCTAGTTCTTTTAAAGATATGCTTGAAGATGCTGAAAAACCCTTATATCCGGGTTCAAAGCATTCAAAGTTATCAGGTTTAATGAAACTGTACAATATAAAAGGACTTTACGGCTGGTCTGATAGTGGGTTTTCAGCCTTATTGGAAGTGCTCAATGAGATATTGCCAAATGATAATAGTATGCCTAAGTCTATGTATGAGGCCAAAAAAACAATGAAGCTATTAGGCTTAGATTATGAGAAAATACATGCATGCCCAAATGATTGCATTCTTTATAGGAATGAGTTCCAAAATCTTAGTGAATGCTCAAGCTGTGGAGAATCTAGGTGGCAAATAAAAAAAGATGGATCCAAAAAAATTAGGAAGGGGGCGCCAAAAAAAGTGTTATGGTATTTTCCTATAATTCTTAGATTTAGAAGAATGTTTCAATCACCACAAACTGCTGAGAACTTAACATGGCATGAAAATAAAAGAATTAAAGATGGCAAGCTTCGCCACCCAGCAGACTCACCTGCTTCGCAGCTAATTGATAAGAAATGGCCTGATTTTGCCCAAGAGCCAAGAAATCTTCGGTTGGCTTTATCATCTGATGGGATTAACCCACATAGCACACTTAGCATGACTTATAGTTGTTGGCTTGTTACATTAATACCATATAATCTTCCTCCATGGTTATATATGAAGAGAAAGTTTATGATGTTATCTCTACTGATATCTGGCCCTAAACAGCCTAGAAATGATATAGATGTGTGCCTAGCACCTTTAATTGAGGACTTGAAAATCCTATGTAATGTAGGTGTCGATGTTTTTGATGCATATAGGAACCAAACTTTCAATTTATGGGCTGTGTTGATGTAGACAATTAGTGATTTTCCAGCATATGGGAACCTGTCCGGGTGTACTGTTAAGGGATACTATGGTTGTCCAATTTGTGGGATAAAAACATGTGCATGTTGGCTGCCACATAGTCGAAAAATGTCATATATAGGCCATAGACAGTTTCTTGAAAACCCTCCTAAGCCTTTATCTAGAATTGAGATCTTAAATTTGGTGGATGACATTCACACCAAGTCTGGGAAAAAGGTCCAAAAAAAGCGAAAACGTGGTGAAGGAAATGGTGAGGGTGAGGGTGAGGGTGAGGGCGAGGGTGAGGGTGAGGGTGAGGGTGAGGGTGAGGGTGAGGGTGAGGCGAGGGCGAGGGCGAGGGTGAGGGTGAAGGTGAGGGCGAGGGCGAGGGTGAGGGTAATGGGGATGTAGCTCAATTGTTGTACAAAAAGAAATCAATTTTCTTTGACTTAGAATATTAGAAACACTTGTTAGTTCGTCATCAATTAGATGTGATGCACATTGAAAAAAATGTATGTGAGAGCATTTATGGCACATTACTTAATCAACCGAGGAAAACAAAAGATGGAATTAATGCTAGAAATGATCTTACACATCCAAACCTTAGAGAATCAATGAACAAAGCTTTTATTGCATTAGCTCCTGATCAGCAAAACAAAGTCATCCCCGACCCTATACACTTTAAGTAAGAAAGAAAAAAATGTTACGTAAAACCTTGCAAGATGTCAAAGTTCACGATGGTTCTTGTTCTAATTTTAGAAATCTTGTTTCAATGGATGATTGTCGTCTTCACGGGCTTAAGTCTCATGATTGTCATACCTTGATGCAACAACTACTACCATTGGCAATCCGAAATTGTTTGCCTCAAAATGTTAAAACTGTCATAATCAGGTTGTGTCTCTTTTTTAATTCATTGTGCTCTAATGTAGTAGAGCCTGATTCTCTAAACCAATTGCAAAAGGAACTTAAATTCACCTTATACAATCTAGAACAATACTTCCTACCTGCTTTCTTCGATATAATGGTCCATTTAACAGTCCATCTAGTAGAAGAAGTTAGGTTATGTGGTCCGGTTTACCTTCGATGGATGTATCCATTTGAGAGAGAAATGAAACCTATAAAGGGTTATGTTTGCAACCGAAATTGTCTTGAAGGTTGCATTGCCTAGTGCTATATTGCTGAGGAAGCACTTGAATTTTGTGCTGAATACCTTTTAAGTTGTGAATCAATTGGGCTGCCTACTGGTTGTCTAATTGATTTTACAGTTGAAAGGCCACTCGGAGGTGTAAATATTAAGGTGGTTGATGCTCCTACATTGGCAAAAGCACACCAATGTGTTTTGGTGAACACCCGTGAGATTCAACCATACACAGAGTATGTGAACACAAACTCTGTCATTAGCTTCTGTTAACTTTTTTTGTAATCTTAGTAATTAAAAAGGTATAATTTTGTTAATTCTGTGTGTATAATTTTAGGGAGCATTTGGCCTTATTGCAATCAAAGCACCCTCGTCAAATAAAAAAGCCTTTATGGTTACTAACCGAGCACTCTTGTACATTTGCTGATTGGTTGAAACAAAAGGTTAGATTAGCTTCATTAGGTCTAAAAAAAGTTTCCAAGTAAAAGTAAACAAAATTTTCTATTTAACTAATTAATGTCGTTTTATTTTTTGAAACTATAGGCAAGAGCTAATAAAGAAAATAATGTAGCGGTTGAGGAAATAGTATGGTGGCTGGCAAACAAACCACGCTCAAGCGTGGTGACATATAAAGGGTATTGTATTAATGGTTTTAAGTTTGCTACAAGAGCTCGGGATAGAAATCGTGTAACACAAAACAGTGGTATTCGTGTTGTTGCCAAAGCTTTACAGATTTCGAGCTCAAAAGACAAAAATCCCCATTCTGGGGATATGGTTTTTTATGGGGTTATTGATGAAATTTGGCAGCTTGATTATTTGGGGGTTAAGAAAATTCTTTTCAAGTGTGATTGGGTGGATGATAGGGGGGTCAACAATGATGAGTTAGGGTTCACTGTAGTTAATTTAGATCGAATAGGTTATAAACCTGATAGTTTTATTCTAGCTGGTCATGCAAAGCAAGTGTTTTATGTGAAAGACCAGCTAGATAATAATAAATCAATTGTTTGTTCAGTGAGTGAAAAATGTAATTACTCAAATGGGGTTGAGTATGATGACATGGATGTGTATGTGCCATTATCCAACAATCTTCCAGAGTGTAAGTTAGACGTGGGTGATGAAGAACATGTGTAATATCAGATGGTGATGTTTTCATATAAATATTGAGGCAGAAAATGAATAACACATTTATAGTAACTTGTTAGCACTATTTCCCTTAAGTAAAAAACTGATTTATTAATTATTATTCTATTAATTATACTGATATCTAATGCGCTTATCTATTTTATGCATTTGCAGATTAGTTGGAGACATGGCAGAAAATGATGAAAGGGAATATAATCCAAATCTCGAAGGAAGACCAAGACGAAACCTTACAAAAAAGAAAGACTTGTAGAAAGGAGTTAATGAGGAGACTGAGCTAGCGTACAATTCTTATGGAGTTCCGGTTGGAAAGAAGAGAAACTACCTGAGGAGTTACATTGGGCTGATTGTACGGGAAAGAATTCCAATCATATACAATGATTGGAGGAAAGTGCCACTGGACATCAATGAGACATTGTGGTCTCATTTTCAGGAAAAGTTCAAGTTGAGTTTGAAGGCCAAAACCCAAGTGTTGAAATGGATGGGAGTTGCATTAAGGTCCTTTAGAAGTAAGTTGGCAAATGAATATATTCTGCCCAATGCAGACAACTTAAATTCTTTGAAAAAGCCTCCTCTTGAGTATGAGGTCATTAGAAAAGAAGACTGGAAGAGCTTTGTTGATAAAGTTTTATCCGAAGGCTTTCAGGTATTTTTTAAATTATGTGAGTTTGATAATATCATTGAGAGCTTTTGAATGAATTTTAATCGATATCTAGTTTGTATAGGAAAAAAGTAAGACAGCAAAGGATAAAAGAGCAAAGAATTTGTACAACCATCATTTGGGCAGTGCAGGATATACAGGGCGGTTGCATAAAAGAGTAAGTACAATAATTGCTATAATATAAACTTATAATATTGCTAATACAAATAATAAGGTGGTTCCGAGTAGTTTTCAATTTAATTTTATTGATATATTGTAGAAGTTGGAGCTCGGAGTTTCTGAGCAAAAGATTGACCGTAGTGAGGCCTGGTTGTTGGCGCACAAGAGAAAAGATGGAAGTTACACCCCTGACGTGCAACAAGTAGTTGAGAGAATTGTAAGTTTCTACCACTACTGTTCATTTAAGAAATTGGTCCATTTACATTGTCTGAAACTCATTACTACGATAAAAGTTGTTAAGAGGTTATGTTTGTTTCAGTTTAGGTTCATAAATTTACCAATTGGTTGAGACCATGTGCTGATGACTTAGGAAAATAATTCTATCTAAAGATCTTAAAACACCTGTCCAAGTGTTAATTAAACTGACTGTTCGTTAATCTTGTAAATGTTTATCCATTGTGTGACATTAACTAAGAGATGTTAATTGATGAACTTTCATGTCTTGACTTTGGTGCTGCTAGATTTTGCTGCTGGATGTGGCTAAATGTTGAGTACTTAGTTTTGTTTTGGATTGGTCTTTATTGGGTATTGGCTTGACTTTGGAATATTGATTACCTATTGTTTTTGTTTGTCAACATGGCCCTTGGCAACATTTGCCAAAGCCGTCAAGTGCCAATGCGGACATCCTGAATGGATAATTAAATTTGCTTATATAGACAATTAAACTCAATGTTTGTTAATCTTGTAAATGTTTATCCATTGTGTGCCATTAACTAAGAGATGTAATAGAATTGATGACTTTTCATGTCTTGGCTTTGGTGCTACTGGAAAGGGACTACAATTGCATTTATTTTGGTGTTGGATGTGGCTGAATGTTGAGTACTTAGTTTTGTTTTGGATTGGTCTTTGTTGGGTATTGGCTTGACTTTGGAATATTGATTAACTGAATGCTACTATTGTTTTCTGTTTACTATTTGTCAACATGTCCACATGCAATCTGACTTGAAAAAAATTGCCAACAGAGATTCCACCTGTGCAAGTTTTATGTCTTTTACACGTACACGAAATCTTTTTGTGTTTATTTTGCAGAGTGAGCTAAAAAGCCAAGTTGAGCAAGGAACATTCGAATCCCAAGGACCAAATGATATCTTAGGTGAAGCACTTCAGAAGAAGCCTAATGGAAGTCGGGTGCAGAGCTTGGGTCAATTTATCACCCCAGCCATGTATTTCAGTATTCCTAATCCTACTGAGTTGGCACGAGAACGGAGAATGTATCAAGAGAGTTTTCACTTTATGCAAGCTCAGTTAGATCAAATGAATGCAAGTATAAATGGCTGCAACAACACTGAAGTTGGCAGTTCCAACTTTCCTAACTCCAAAGGTGGTTGTAGTGTTAAGATGGAGATAAATCGTCGATCCCCTACCAAAATTACTCCCAAGTCAGTGACCAATAATCCTAAAGCTACTCCAAAATCTGCCAAAAACATCAACTCACTGCCCTTGCCAGCTCTTGCCCAAATTCCACCCCAAGTAGATTGTGAAGCCACTTTAAAACACACCCCAAGAAGATCTCCAAGATTCACTCCTTTAAACAAGAAATTTGATGGTCTTAAGTCTCCTGCAGATGGTGTGGTATATCTGTATCAAGAGAAAGGAACACCAAAGGAACCCATTGTTGTGAAACCAGTGATAGCAAGGAAACTTGTTCTAAGAAAAAATACCCGCCGAGCTGTCAAAGCAAGAAAGGAGACCAAGAGTGCATAGATGGATATCTTTTCTTTGATGATTGAGAGCTCCCTGCCACGGTCGATTATGATTACACATGATCTCAAAACTTTTGGTGTGCACTAGGAGAGTAGATTGGACAAACAAATTTGCAATGAAATCATAGAGTTTGCAGAGCTCTCAAATTCGGTTCTTGAGATATGGATCAAGTAAGAGAAAAAACTTAATTTATGCATTTATTATGTTTTCTAATTTTAGACATATGTTATTTTATCTCTTATAAAATATATGAATAAGTTTCTTTTTGTATAGACACTTGTATGAGGAGATGGATAATGGTGGTGATGTCAGTCCAATTCAATTTGGATGTATAGCTAAGCTACATCCAAGTCAAGCAAGCTACCCAAATAGGTGTTCCTATATTTCAGACCTTTTGGACAAGATACAAATAACCCATATCATTGTTTTCCCATATAACCCAGGGTATAGTTTATTTATTTTTTATCCATTTTCTTTGTTTCCATGAATGATTTAAATTTATCTTGTAATATATTTGTCATTTTTTTTCCAATTGATTGTTTAGTGGCCACTAGGTGCTAATATCAATTGATATGGTGAGGCACAAAGTATATTATCTTGATCCATTAGGTGATAATCCTGATAATGTACTGAAGCAGATGGTGAATGAGTATGTTTTTAATTGGTTTAATTATTATTATTATTATTATTTTGGTTGTAGATTCATTTGTTCACATCTGTTATTTATTGCTTATAGTGGGATAACAATGCATCAAGTGAAGACTAACAAAAAGAAGGTTGTGCAGTGGGTTTCTGTTAAGGTATTATCAAAACAAAGTTATAACATTCATTGTTACTTTCATCAGATTTTTTTAGACTAATATTTTTTTTTTAGTGTCCAAAACAACCTGGAACCTTTGAATGTGGCTATTATGTGATGAAGTACATCCAACAGATTGTTCGAGATTTATACATTCTTGAAAACAATGTAAGTTCCTCTATAACTTTTTTTGAATTTTGTTAAATATATAGGTGAAAACATTGTTGTGCATGTAGTGAAATGAAGGATGGTAAATGCCTATTTCAAAATATGTGGCTTATATGATAATATTACAAAGGACATGGATTATAGTGGATATATATATATATATATATATATTCCTTGCTAACTATTCGTGGTTTCTATTCCAGCAGCCATTAGGACAAAATTATGCTGACATGTCCGGCCATAATTAATTCAAATCTTATATTATTGATTTTTTTTTTGGGCTTTTGGAAGTCTATTGATAGTAAACTTGAGCAGTCAGTTTGTACGCAAATCGTTTGTATGCAAAGCTTATCCAAAAACATAGTTACAACTAACGCATCTCGAATCTTCTTATTATTTAAAAAGATTTTTGTGAATCTAGAATGATTGCAAATCTTGGAATTATAAATGGAAGGTGTATGAAGCCTAATGTTTTGAATACACAATTAATATTCATTTCAAGTAAAATAATTAATTTAAAGTATTAGCTTGTAAGATAGTTTTGCTAATTATTGTTTACTATAATGATACACTTTATTTGTATAATTAGCTACATTTTTTATGTTAAGTAGAACAGATTTAAAAATATATCTACACATTTCGTTGTTTTATTTTTGAAGTTCAAGGGCTATGATGAGTACACTATGGATGATATTTCGCAACTTCGCGATGAGTGGGCCACGTATGTTGCAAAGTTAATTGTAGCATACAATAATCAGGTAAAATTATAAATATATTTTTTTCCTTTTGAATATATCAGAATTGATTTGTATAGCATGCTAGCTAATTAAATCTATATGATGCACTTGTAGGTAGGGAAGGTGAAGGGAAAGGCAAAGGTCGGGGAGTAGATGTTTGTGGGATAACTGAATGATTGCAATTAAATGTTCATTATGTTGATTTCAAATTATATTTGAAATATTTGTTTTGAGTTCTCCAAACTGTCACTATTTTGATTTTAAATTATATTTGACATATTTTTTTTACTATTATATTTTTATTAATGTTTGATTCAGACTTATTTAAAATTTGTTACAAATTTTATATGTAATTGTTCATTTTAGCAGTTTAGCCTATTTTTAATATATATTTTTTAATAATATCATTAGATTGACAAAACTTCAAATGACAATGAAAACTAATAAAAGTCATTTATAGTAAAAATGTATCATAAAGTATCAGTTTCATTGGGGTGATTGTTCTACTGATATTACTAACTCGTGATACTATAGTAATAGTAATTATTGACACTAAAGTATTACTATTTATATTTTATTGACATGTAATAATTATTTGTAAATATTGTTACAAGAGTGTCATAATATTAGTAATACTATAGTGATACGAACTTTTGACACGTAATAATTATTAGTAACTTTTATCACTATAGTGTCATAAAATCTGTAATACTATAGTAATAGTAATCCCTGACACCACATTCAAGTGTCACTATTTTTCTGACTGCCAGATCACTGATACTATTAATAAGTGTCACTAAAAGTAATTAGTGACACTATTTTAGTATTACTAAAGGGCATTTTTTTAGTAATGAGGCTTCTTGAATTCCTTATAATTTCCATCACATGTCATTCTTATTTTAATTAATGTAGTTCAAGTAAACAAGTTAATTTAATTTTCATTCCAGCCTATTTCGATTACTGATTAGTAAATGCACCATTAAACATATGTTAATGATGATCTTACTTTTGTTAATTTAAGTTTTATATTGCTAAATTTGTAATTGGTTAGTACTATACGAGTGATTTATTTAAAAAAAAATGGTTGTTTAAGCTTATCAATAATAGTCATCATGATACGAAAATCCTAGTGACCATTGACGTTTGAACTTTAGCTCATACAATGGCAAGCTTGGCTACCTAACAAAATCTGTAAGGTACTAACCCTCACAAATAGGTAATTAGAGGTGGCCCTAACTAGGCCGGGCACCCCATTTTGTCTACAATGACATCCTTTCAATGAATTTTCCTGTTGTTAAGCTTAAAACAAACGAAAGGGAGACCACAGTAGTGGGAGAAACATCATTATCGTATAACATAGTATAAACCAAATGGGATCGTATGGTATTCAATTATTCAAAAGTCATTTACTTCCTATTTTGATTGAGTTGTTAATTTTGTTAATTTACGATTTTCTATCGATTTGGTTTGAGTGCCATTCTTTTTTTATTATTTTTATTTCGTTTTCTGTATCATTTTTTTGTGATGTCATATTTTTTGCATGCACGGTATGTCCAGAGATTAAAGAATTCATTTAAATTTGAATAATATTTCACAAAATACTAATATTTATAATAAGGATTAAATAAAGAGAAAATCAAAGTCATAAATTCAGCAAAAAGTAGCACTAAAAAATATTGAAATTGATTATGTGTATGTTTCAATTACCATTCATGATAACACAACAAGATATTAAAATCAATAGCTAATGTAAATAAACGCACTATAACTTATTCAATACTCATAAATGGAATTGACAATCTAATAAAGGCCATTATAGTTCATTTCTCAATATTCATTCACGTATTTAGAGCCTCATATGTTTCTTATTCTTCGCCTCTCTTCTAATTTTAATTAAGTTGTTTACAATTGTTATGCACACACATTTGGAAAAAAGATAAAGAAGGAAGAGAAAGAAGAAAGACAAAGTAATGGTGTCAATACTTCACTTTGCATCAAATTCAAGCATCAAACCATGCTCCACCACATTGTCTCATTTCAAACTCAGAATTAGACTCGTTTCCTTTCAATCTTAGATCAGATATTGTTGATTTCATTAATGAGCATTAAATAAACCATGATGCGTTTATTTTTATTAATTATTGACTTTAATATCTTGTTGCATTGTCATGCTCGGTAATTGAAACGTAAAACTAATTTGTTTTGTCATTTGTAGTATTGTTAATTTTATTTAATTTATGTTTCGGGTTTTTTCTCTTTATTTAACACTATTCAAATTATTATGATTATTGTGAAAGTATTATTCCAATTTTTTGGATTTAAATTAAACTCTACGCATAGTGGGCAAAATGTGACATAACAAGAAGTGACGTAGAAAATAAAATAAAAATAGTAATAAAATAATTTAACTAATAGAAACCACAATATTAGAATAGAATCTATAGAAACCCACAAATTACATATATAAACAAATGATACCCACCTCTGAAATATTAGAAAAAAAAATAAAGATATAGTGAAAGAAGTTTAGAAATAAAATAAAAAAGTGGTAAAATATGGGTTTTAAAAATATTTTTCGGTGTGCAAATAGCCTCACTCTTAGTAGATAGATATAATATAAAAGGGTTAGAGTGTTTCAGTTTAAAAATAGCCCCATCTTAGTGGATAAATATAATATAAAAGAGTGAGAGTGAGAGTGCTTGCAGTTTAAAAATTATCTTGTGCGGCCTATAACTCTGCACACTTATTTATTAATTTTAAAGTTGAATTATTTATTATACACTCTTTAAAATACAAAAAAATTTATTTTTTAAATTAATTATCTTTATCATGACAATCACACTTAAATAATTTCTCCAAATACTTCTTTTTATTAAAATTTAGGTATTTGGTTTGATAATCAATTTCGCCAACAAACAAAGAATGATCAACAACAAATCCCGACCAGCCAACAAAACCCATCAAAAGATTTCACCATTCAGACGATTGCAAGAAATAGACATTATAAACCAAAAAAAATTAAATCAATTAAGCAAAAATGGTTATCACTTTGCATCGCATTGGCTTTAGTAGTCTCTTGCTTGCTAATCGAAAAAATAAACAAAAGGCATGAAAGTAGCATCCAGGAGATTATAATTAAACAATTGTACTTTCTATGTTGCAATGTTGTAAAAAATGAATGATTTTTTGCGTTGTAAACTAGAAATCAAAAGTATCACACATCCCTCATTGAAGTAAAAATCTTCAGACACATTGAGTTGCTCCTTTGTAAATATTTGTCCAAGGTGTTGGGAAGAAAAATTTTAGCGTGAAATGGTAAGAAACATACGTTCACAGATATAGTTAAATTACATACAACGAATCAAATACCATATAACAAACACAACATATCATATGCTCTTAATGGATTAATTCTTCTTTTATTAAAATATAGTATCAACTTCTTTACAATTGATGGGTATTGCAAAAGTATTCATTTGGCACAAGAGGAAAACTATTTAACAAATTAAAATCACTAGTTATAGATGATGCGTTATTCTGGACCATTACCATGGAAATACTTATTGAAACATTCTTCCGATGTAAGTCCTGGGCACTTGTCACGATCGGTTGATGCTGCAGAATTAGATTCTTGGCCGGTACTAGTGCTTGAAACATGTATACTTTCAGTACTTGCCACTACAAGCAAAGCCAAGATAATGAATCTGAGACTCTTAGACATGGTATAATTTCTAAACTTAATTGTAAACAACTTAATTAAAATTAAAAGAGAGGTGAAGAATAAGAACACATTAGGCCCTACATATGTGGGTTTTATGATGTTTCCATGAATGAGCATTATATAAATCATATTATATTTATTTTTATTACCTACTAACTTTAATATCTTGTTGCGTTGTCATGTATGGCAATCGAAACATATAACTAATTAATTTTATCATTTTTAGTATTATTTTTTTCTATTTTTGTTTTATTGTTTCTCTTTATTTAACCATATTCAAATTATTATTATTGCTATTGTAAATTTATAAATATTTAATTCAAATTTTGCATTATTTTATTACAATAACTTTTTAGTAATGTCTATATTAGTATAAATCTTATAATCAATTGATACAAAGAAATGTCGGGTACCCAAGGTACATTTAGGAAGATCGGGTACTCAGGATATTCTAAAAAAGGGTAGTTACTCCATATGTTCACATAAGTTCCCAAGGTACACTATGTAAAAGTAGAAAAATTTAGAAATATTCAAAAATAGGTGTTATGTGATGAAGGAGGAGTAGCATAAAAAATTTTGTTAATTCGTTGTTAGAAATAATTAGCCAATAAGGAAATATTATGCTGAACAAAAGGGGACAGCAGCCTGACACACCTACAAATAGGACAAAAAGTAACCATCAGGACCACCCCCACCCCCTACCATGGTAGCAAATCTCAAATGTCCTCAACAAAGGCACACGAGACCGCTCATCTACACCCGACATGTGTACATGCTCCAAACTTGCTCTCTAAGCATATTTAAAATATTCAAATGATTTTATAAGTGAAAATAAAAACATCTTCTCTCCGTTAGCAAGGGACCAAGCGATGCCAATGAAATAACTTCAAGTGGCAAGTAATCTAGGGTAATTCATATAAATATATTCTTGCTTTATTTTATTGTCTACCAAAATCCAAGTCGAGGAGGAGCCTGTTTCACAATGACCCTTCAAAGAACTCGCCCATGTGATTCTTCGAGCTAATGGTTCTCGAGTGTCCAAACCAGACCTTCCTCCTACGGCTCAAGACATTACACCGAAACGAGCTGAAAAATAAATTATCCCACACTCTGAGGTACCAAGGGAAGCAAGCTAGAAAAGAGCAGTCAAGTACGATCTCTAAGCATCAGCTAGCACTTACATCGGCAGAACACTATTCTGCCTCAAGTTACTCATGGAGTAGCCAGGGCACTCGATGTTCGAAGCCACCCGCCCGCGAGGATATATGAGATAAGCTCAACGATAAATGAGTGTCTCAAATGGCAGTGGCGTCTTTAGGTGCACCTAGGTACCCTAAGAGTTCTTGGAAAAAATTGAGTACCTTAAAGATCGAGTAAAGCTCCTTTTCGAAAAACAAAATGTCCCTAGCATGCCAACACCAACAACGTGCAACTCACCATTGACCGTGGAGATTCGAACAATAGCTCTCCAGGAAACATTCGCCATGCCCCTTATACCTCAATATTCAGGTACCACAGATTCCGCAGAGCATGCTAAGCGATATCGCGACCAAATTTTGATTAAGGGCATGGATGACAAAGCCATTTGTCTAACGTTCTCACATACCCTCACTGGTCCTATAAAATCATGGTTCCGGTCATTAAAGGAATATAGTATATCCTTCCTAGACTAATTGTTGACAGACTTTGTTAATGAGTCTTATTATGCTTCCTCCCACGATAAGGCTGCCTCTAAGCTCGCCTTTATTAAGCAAAAAGAATCAGAGCCTTTGGCTAATTATATGAATCATTTCCACCAAGAGGTGTTGTACACTAGCTCATTTGGCAACCAATAAATGCTCACTCATTTATAAAGAATATTTGTTTGGAAAAATTATGGCGGTCGTTCCAAAAGCATCGCTCCCTCTCATATAGAGAAGCTCGTTCACGAGCCTTATAACAAATTGTTGATGCGGTTTTCTGCGTGCTCTCAAACAGTGTTGAAAAACTCCTGCTCGCGGTGTGGTCGAGCTCGAGCAAGACTGCTTTCCAACTTCAGTTCTCCTCTATTCACCGGAACAGCAATCTCTTCGGACCTGTGCTCACAAAAAATAAGGTCAGGGGTTGCCGGGTGTTGTTCCGGCGAAAACCCTCTGACCCTCAAGTCAGTGATCGGGTAATTCTTTTTGTATCCCTCTTTGTTCGAGAGACCGGAGGAATAGAAGGGGTATTTTAGTCTCTTTTCGGTAAGAATGGCCTCCCCGAAAAATAAAAATGGAGAAGAAGAAGAAGAAGAAGAAGAAGAACCTGACTAAAATTTTAGAACCCTACGTCCTCTCTTTCCCTTTTCCTATTATACTTCCATTTTCCCGCTCTTTTCTCTTCAAGGCTGCCGTTCCCACGTCTATAGTGTCTGGACCCCTCCGGCAGTCGGGATTATCGTGGCATTTCACGGAATCGCGGGATCGTCCAGTGGGCATGGTTCACATGGCCTGATCATAGTGTCGGGCGTTTGCGCATGGAATTATGACACTGTGGGGGCGTTTGCCAGCCATCGGTAATAGTCGTGACACCATACAGCATGGGGTATTGATCAGGCATCGATCGTGGTGTTGAGTTTCTGGACAGACGGGTTGGACCGTCTAGAACCGGCTGTATCTGGATCTTACCTTTCCTCCGTGCCGTGACTGGTATGATTGAACCGTGCTCGGAGGACTTGAAGACCTCGAGTGAAGAGAGAGCTCGGGCTTGACCAGTCTAGAAGCTCCTCAACCTTGACCAGCTTTGATGGGGCTATGAAGACCTTGGGCAGAAGAGTGAGCTCAAGCTCGACCAGTCTTGGACTCCTCGACCTTGACCACCTTTAATACCTAATAAGGATGTCTTCATGCCAGCGGTCGGGTGTTCTGCTCGAGATGGCTTGACCTCGAGGTCTTTTATCCGAGCTGGGTTGGCCTCAAGGAGACCTGCTCGATATTACCCAAACACCAGTCCCCTAGTTTCTAGTCTTTGGAGTGAAGCGAGATAAAACTGAAAACTTCTTGTCTGGCTGGCTTCCCGGCCTTTTTATCTTCATGTGTTGAGCTATCTTCTGCTTCCATCATTTCACATTTAATCCGAGACAAGTGGGTCGATCCGGGCCGTGCGTTTGAATTTTAAAGAGACGTTACTTGAACAGTTGCGTCTCTTGAGATGCGTGCCGTCAGCTGAAGAGACGCACTCTCCTCTTTAAAAACCCTCGATTTTCCTTACTATGCTTCTTATTGCCTTTTTTGCTCAGACCCAAAATTTACCGCTTGCCAGTGCCTCTCATCATTTTCTTCTGCTTTACAGTTACTTCCGGCCGTCAACTTTACTCAGGTATAAACCTCTTCCCTTTTCTTGTTGTTTTGCTATTTTTCGTTTATCTGGGTTCTCGATTCCCACCGGGTAGATTTTGCCTATAGGAAACATGTCAAACACCCAAAAACTCCACAGGATATCGTCCGAAGAATTGTCCTCTTCAAGTGATGTTCAACCCCTTAGTATAATTCCAGTAAGAGATTCCAGTTCAGAGGGGGTATTAGCTATGGCGGAGACCCAACACATCAAGAGGGAAGGATTAGCCAACGGTCAGGGAGTGGGGGGTATCCCATTGACTCCATGAGGTGTGAAACCACACACCAGGATCTGGATAGGCTCAGGGACACCTACCACATGGCAGACAATGTGGACTTGTGAGTGCCAGGTAAAGGTGATGTACCCAGCCGTCCTCCTCAGGGGTATGCCGCCTTCCACATGGAATGCTTTAGGTAGGGGGTTAAGGCTGCCTCTTTAGCCTTATTTTGCCTGAGTTCTGTCCAGATTCCGGTTGGCTCCGGGGCAATTGAACCCGAATGGGTGGAGGGTTCTGTCTGGCCTCTATATACTATGGAAATGTTGTAATCTAGGTGAGCCCTCGGTAGAGGAAATAAAGTATCTCTACCAGTTGAAGTGCAGCCCGAAGGATATTGGCTAGTACTACCTCACCTCCAGCCTGAAGGGCAAGAAACCCATAACTGATCTCCCCACTTCTGGTGGCAACTGGAAGGGCAAATTTTTCTTTGCCGGGGGAGATTGGGGGCATGCTGCACCTCTCTCCGAGGGGATCCCTCTGGTTCCTCATCATTTTTGCACTCCTCGTCATTTACTTGTCCAATGAATTTTTATTTTGGTTTTTCTGCTCGCATCTTTTCTCACTATTTTGCTCTGGTTGTTGCAATATCTTAGGGTGCCTCTTATAGGATTGGGGAAGAGCTTCGAGCGCGCACCAATACTGCCCTCGACAATGCGAGCTCGTGCAGGGAGCTGCTCACAACCCAGAATTTTATGGAGTTTGGCCTGGTCACAGAAGAAGAGATGAGTGAGGTGCTCAACATGTTGAAGAGGCCTGCAAGGACCTCGGGACGCACGAGCAGCTCTTCTGTTCCAGTAAAAAGGCCTCGAACCGATACTCCCGCTTCACCTGTTCAGGAGATAGAGCGAGCAGAAGAGGGTGCAGCCCACAGACGTCCGAGGACTGCAATGTCAGCTCAGCCTCGACCAGAACGCATGCAGGAGCAGGAGCGGCCCGACCGCTCCAATCCCTACGTCAAGGACTTTATCAAATAGATGAAGGACAAGTTCTTAGATGGGATGGAATCCTATAATGCTAATAGAGTTGGTCGGTGCTTTCCACCGCCTCTCTCCTCGTGCTGCTACTGTTGCCATTGCCTTCAAGGCCAAGACTCAAGATTCCCAGAGGCAGCTTCGAGCAGAGATTCAAAGCTTGAAACAGAGCCTTGAGCAGAAAAATGAGGAGGCGATGAAGCTTCGTGAGGAGAACTCCACCCTCGAGGAGAAAGCAGTAATGTCAGATTCCAGGGCCGTCCAGCTCGAGAAGGAGCTGTCTCTCGCCCGGGATGAGCTACTCAATGCTCGAAAGGACTTGGACACACAAAGATTCTCCCTCGAGAGAACCATGGAGGAGGAGGCTTCTCGCCTCCAGAAGAGGATGGACTCTTTAGAAGACAGGCTCACGACAGAGTACAATGATGGGGTGTCTTTCAGCTATAACTGCCTTGTGTTTGCCTTGAGCAAGGAGCATCCTGAAGTAGACCTATCTAAGCTCGGGGCAACCGTCATGGAGTACATGTGCGAGCATGACTCCCCAAATCAAGAGCCGGGAGTCCCCCCTACCGAGGCCTTTGTCGAGTCTAGAGAGGCTGCTCCTCCTGCTGCTGCTGCCACTGCTCCTCCTGCTGCTACTGCCCCTGCTCCTCTTGATGCTGCTGCCCCTGCTCCTCCTGCTGCTGCTGCTCCCCCTGCTAGCTCTACTGCCCCAGCCAATTGATCCTCTCTTTTTTTTTTTGTACTTGTATTTTTTATGGATCAATAAAGAAAATATGTTGGACAATTTGCCTCCGTGTCTGTATGTATATTTTTATCCTGCATTTTCCTTCGAGATTGACTTTGTGCACTTGCCAAGTAAATTTTTATAAGTGTTGGGTCATTGTTTTTCTTCTCCGAGCCATTTCTGCTCGTACCTTCTCTTGGTTTATGCATGATTAGATTTTGTCTTTGAGTTAAGCGTGTAAGATTATATTTCCTTTGCGAGCTTGATCTGCTCGAGTCGATATTCGGCTCATGTTAGGCTTTTGCTCTTTCTTTGTGAGCTCACCCTGCTCGAGCCTGCAATTGGCTCACGCTTGACACCGTCTCGCCTTAAGCTAGGCTTTGAGACTTCTGGACTTTGCGTTGCCTTCGCGAGCTTGTTCTGCTCGAGCCTACAATTGGGTGGCGCTTGACACCATCTCACCTTAAGATAGTCTTTGAGACTTTTGGCCTTTGCGTTATCTTCACGAGCATGTTCTGCTTGAGCCTGTAATTGGGTGGCACTTGGCACCGTCTTGCCTTAAGCTAGGCTTGGAGACTTCAAGCCTTTTCGTTGTCTTCGCAAGCTTATCTTGCTAGAGCCTGCAATTGGCTTACGCTTGACACCGTCTTGTCTTAAGTTAAGCTTTGAGACTTCTGGCCTTTGCGTTGTCTTCGCGAGCTTATCTTGCTCGAGCCTGCAATTGGCTCACGCTTGGCACCGTCTCGCCTTAAGTTAGGCTTTGAGACTTCTGGCCTTTGCGTTGTCTTCACAAGCTTATCTTGCTCGAGCCTGCAATTGGCTTACGCTTGGCACTGTCTCGCCTTAAATTAGGCTTTGAGACTTCTGGTCTTTGCGTTGTCTTCACGAGCTTGTTCTGCTTGAGCTTGCAATCTGCTCACGCTTGGCACCGTCTCGCCTTAAGCTAGGCTTTGAGACTTCTGGCCTTTGCGTTGTCTTCGCGAGCTTATCTTGCTCAAGCCTGCAATTGGCTCACGCTTCGCACCGTCTCGCTTTAAGCTAGTCTTTGAGACTTCTGGCCTTTGTGTTGTCTTCACGAGCATGTTCTGCTTGAGCCTACAATTGGGTGGCGCTTGGCACCGTCTCGCCTTAAGCTAGGCTTGGAGACTTCAAGCCTTTGCGTTGTCTTCGCAAGCTTATCTTGTTAGAGCTTGCAATTGGCTTACGCTTGGCACCGTCTTGTCTTAAGTTAGGCTTTGAGACTTCTGGCCTTTGCGTTATCTTCGCGAGCTTATCTTGCTCGAGCCTGCAATTGGCTCACGCTTGGCACCGTCTCGCCTTAAGTTAGGCTTTGAGACTTCTGGCCTTTGTGTTGTCTTCACGAGGTTGTACTGCTTGAGCCTGTAATCTGCTCACGCTTGGCACCGTCTTGCCTTAAGTTAGGCTTTGAGACTTCTGGCCTTTGCGTTGTCTTCACGAGGTTGTTCTACTTGAGCCTGTAATCTGCTCACGCTTGGCACCGTCTCGCCTTAAGCTAGGCTTTGAGACTTCTGGCCTTTGCATTGTCTTCGCGAGCTTATCTTACTCCGCCTGCAATTGGCTTACGTTTGGCACCGTCTAGCCTTAAGCTAGGCTTTGAGACTTCTGGCCTTTGCGTTGTCTTCGCGATCTTATCTTGCTCGAGCCTGCAATTGGCTTACGTTTGGCACCGTCTGGCCTTAAGCTAGGCTTTGAGACTTCTGGCCTTTGCGTTGTCTTCGCGATCTTATCTTGCTCGAGCCTGCAATTGGCTCATGCGTGGCACCGTCTCGCCTTAAGCTAGGCTTTGAGACTTCTGGCCTTTGTGTTTTCTGGGAGCTTGTTGGCTTCAACTTCTCTATATTGAATTTATATTGGAAGCATTTTTCTTGCTTTTACACATGTTCAAGATTTTACACATTTCCATTTCGAAATGAATTGGGTATTAATGCTTACAATACGAGGAAACTTACTGGAATATTTTGTTGATGCTGCGCGCTCCATGGCCTTTTGACCTCTCGTCCATCGAGGTAGGCAAATCTGTACGCTCCCGGACCAGCCATTTGAGAGACCCTATAGAGACCTTCCCAGTTCGATCCTAACACACCTTGTCTGGGCTCTTTCGTGTTCTGATTGACTCTTCTGAGTATCCAATCTCCCACCTGTTCTCGAGCGGGGATGTTCCCGCGGCTGGATTCAGGGATGTCATGGCTTGCTGTCCTCTGTCCTTCCCTGAGTTCTTGCAAGATGGATGTTAGTGTTTCCATTTGTTTCTACATCCGATCCATCATCTCCTGGATTTCCCGATTTTAGGCCTCATTGGCCACCTCCCTCAAAGTCACCGACTCCTCTGGACTTGTTCCTCTTCTGCTGTTTCCTCTCATTGTTGTCTTTTCTGAATGTGCTGGGAAGTCAGGCTTTTTGGACTGATCCCCATCAGACGACGACAAGATGTTGATGCGGTTTTCTACGTGCACTCAAACTGTGTTGAGAAACTCCTGCTCGCGGTATGGTCGAGCTCGAGCAGGACTGCTTTCAACTTCAGTTCTCCTCTATTCACCGGAACAGCAATCTCTTCGGACCTGTGCTAACAAAAAACAAGGTCAGAGGTCGCCGGGTGTTGTTCCGACGAAAACCCTCCTACACTCAAGTCAGTGATCGGGTAATTTTTTTTGTATCCCTCTTTGTTCGAGAGACCGGAGGAATAGAAGGGGTATGTTAGTCTCCTTTCCGTAAGAATGGAAAAGGAGAAGAAGAAGAAGAAAAAGAAGAACCTGTCTAAAATTTAGGAACCCTGCGTCTCTCTTTCCCTTTTCCTCTTATACTTCCATTTTCCCGTCCTTTTTTCTTCGGGGCTGCCGTTCCCGCATCTATAGTGTCTGGGCCCCTCTAACAGCCGGGATTACTGTGGTATTTCTTGGGAATGCGGGACTGTCTGGTGGGCATGGTTCACATGGCCTGATCATAGTGTCGGGCATGTGCGCATGGAATTATGACACTGTGGGGGCGTGTGCCGGCCATCGGTAACAGTCGTGACACCATACCATGTGGGGTGTTGATCAGGCATCGATCGTCGTGTTGAGTTGCTGGAGAGACAGGTCGGACCGTCTCGAACCGGCTATATCTGGATCTTGCCTTTCCTCCGTGCCGTGACTGGTATGATTGAACCGTGCTCGGAGGACTTGAAGACCTCGAGCAGAAGAGTGAGCTCAGGCTCGACCAGTCTAGAAGCTCCTCAACCTTGACCAGCTTTGACGGGGCTATGAAGACCTTGAACAAAAGAGTGAGCTCGGGCTCGACCAGTCTTGGACTCTTCGACCTTGACCAGCTTTGACGCCTAATAAGGCTGTCTTCGTGCCAGCGATCGGGTGTTCTACTCGAAATGGGTTGACCTCGAGGTCTTTTACCCGAGCTGGGTTGGCCTCGAGGAGACCTGCTCGATATTACCCAAACACAAATTAAAATGAATGAAAAGTACTACTTGAAATAAGAGAAAGACATAATGAAAGACACGAAAGAAAATGAGAAACCAAGAAATTCTAAGGTACCCCAAGTGAGGGTACCCTAGGTATGTAGCCCACCTAATCTTATTATCCGCGCGAGGGATACAACCATCCTAGTATACCTGCTGTACCTAATGTACTCAAAATCAACTACTTGTTCAACCACCATCACCAAAACGAAGGGATCAAAGACCTCGATATGAGTCTTTTCATCCCGTAACTCGTCTCCGAACATATTTTTACTAGGAGGATATTGGCTTACTCTACCCACCCAAGCCCATATGAAAGTACCCTAATATGAAGCATAGTTTGAAATTATGTAAATTTACGAAGCGGTACCTCAAGGAATTTATGGGTCGATATACTGGGAGGCTAGGAAATCTATGGAGAAAGACAAGGGCAAACAAGTCATTGACTCATATCCTAATGAGGAGTTACGTTAGGGGTTTAAGAAAAGAATATTTGTTAGGGTGATAGCCGATGGCCCCACACTTGCAAGAGATTCCAGACGGCCATTAAGCATTATAGTAAATCACTGGTCCCAACTACTCATATTGAAAATGAGGTAAACTTCACTCTCCAAAATCCTTATGGGGTATCTTAGTTGCCTGATCATCCCATCCCTATTATTTTCATTGAAAATGATGTTGAAGGTATCTCCTATCCCCATGATGATACCTTTGTCATAACACTAAAAGTTGCTACTGGTAAGGTGGTGAGAATGCTCGTGGACAGGGGCATCTTTGTGGACATTATCTTCAAGAGCGTCTTGGACTAACTGTTAATTGAATCGCCAATGATCACTCTATGTGACACGTCACTCATCGGTTTTGCCAGGGATATGGTCATCCCTAAGGGCATCATTACACTGCCTATGACTATAGGCAAAGTATTCCATCGGAACATCTATATGATTGATTTTCTTATTGCGGATCATTTGGGTGCCCATAACATCATCTTTGGCAGGCCATTCTTGGCCACAACTAAGGCTGTGGTGTCCATACATTAGCTTGCCATGAAGATTCCAACCGCTAAAAAAAGTTAAGGGGGATCAACAGTGAGTTTGGGGATATTATTCTGTAGCCTCTAAGGCGGACTATCAAATTATAACTGATGCAATATTAAAGGGATACCCAATGAGTCCGAAGAGCAAAGTTCACTTAACTAAGCGAGCACTTTTTAGACGACAAAAAATTATACACTAGAAAGCTTTACAAAAAGCCTCGGCAATGGAAGTTGCTATAGTTTTTTTAGTAGAACCTGGAGTGGCTCGGGATAATCAGATGGAGAATTTGGGTGAACTAGAGGTACCTTTAGACCTCCGATTATAGAAAGAGGAAAAACGGGGTGCACAAGTTGAAGATCTTGTTTCTATTCTTATCTGTGATGATGATTCAAACAAGACTGTTAAGGTTGACTCTAACCTCTCGAAACATCATCGAGAACAGTCCGTCAACTTTTTAAAGGAAAATTAAGATGTGTTCATTGGTCTCACTTGGATATGCCAGGTATCTACCATTCAACCTCCTGTCACAAGCTTAATGTCGACCCAAACTGTAAAATGATCAAACAAAAATGTCGTACCTTTAATCAAGAGCAGTATAATGCAATTGAGCAAGAGGTAGACCGTTTGTTAGCTGTTGGGTTCATCAAAGAGGCGGTGTACCCCGACTGGGTGTTCAATATTGTTTTAGTCAATAAGCCTAATGAAAAATGGCGTATATGTATAGATTTCGCGAATTTAAATAAGTCATGCTTGAATGATAGTTTTCCACTTCCTTAAGTAGGCCAGCTAGTTGACGGAACGGCAGGGCCCGAGATGCTAAGCTTTATAGATTCCTTTTATGGTTCAACCAAATCCTTATGCACGAACCTGATCAGGAGAAGGAAACCTTCATTACCAATCACGGGCTTTATTGTTACAAAGTCATGCCATTCAGATTAAAAAATGCCAGAGCTACCTACCAACACTTGGTGAACAATATTTTCAAAGAACAAATAGGACGTACAATATAGGTGTACATCGACAACATAATTATAAATTTAGTACAAGCCAGTGATCATGCGTGGCACCTTAAAGACATCTTTACTATTTTAAGACAACACAACAAGCGTTTTAACCCTGAAAAATGTGCTTTTGAGGTTACCTTTAGAAAATTTTTAGGGTTTATGGTACAAAAAAGATAAATTGAGGAGAATCCAATAAAATTTGGGTTGTTCTTGAAACAAAGTCGCCACGTACTATTAAGAAAGTCCAAAGCTTGGTAGGCCGTGCAGCCGCCCTAAGCCATTTCATCTCTAAGGCCACCGATCGTTGCAAGCCTTTTTTCAAAGCTTTAAAAGAAGAAAGAAACTCTAATGGACCGCATAATATGAGGACGCATTCTAATAGTTGAACGAGTACCTCGTAAATACACCATTACTTAAAAAACCTACACATGGGGAGGTGTTGCTATTGTACCTCGTTGTCTTACTCAAAAAGAGGGAAGGTGAGGTATAACAGTCTATCTACTATATTAGCAAAACAATGGTTTAAGTAGAAAAGAGAAACCTTGTCTATATTTTTAGGCTCACACTATTACGGTTATCACTAATCTCTCTTTTCGGTAGATCTTACAGAAATTAAATATGTCCGGTAGGCTCTTCTACTTGACAGTTGAGTTTAGTGAATTCGACATCATTTTCAAGCCTCGCTAGACTATTAAAGCTTAAGCCATTGCCGATTTTATTGCAGAATTCGCCAATGGCTCTAGGGTTGAGAAGTTCTTGGCGTGCAGAGTGAAACCACACCAGTGAATAAAAGAGGAACGAGTTTGGGAGATATACGTAAATGGTTCTTTTAATTCTCACTGAGTGATGCTTGGAGCAATCATCATCGACTCGAACAAAGGAAAGCCGAATACAAGGCTTCAAACAATGAAGCTAAATACAAGGCTACTATAGTGGATTTGAGAATGTCAAAGACTTTAGGAGCAATAATAGTTCACGTTAAAAGTGACTATCAATTAGTAGTTAGCTAGATTACTATGTAGTACTAAGCTAAGGGCGAAAATATAAAGAGGTACTAGTTTATTGAAGTGAAAGTAAAAAGGTACCCGGATGGAAAAGCGTGAAGCGGACAACTTGGCCAAAATGGCCTTATTCAAGATAGCCCAATCGATCAAGACTTTTCAACTTAACATATACTGCTCCTAGTGTTGACCTTCCGAACCTGTAAAAGTAGGAGCACTAACATCATGGGTACCCTAGATGGAGCCCATTGTGAGCTACCTCGGAGATAGAGATCTACCTTATGATAAGGGAGAAGCAAGAAGGTCGAAGTACAAAGTCGTGCGCTTTGTCTAGTCGATGATGCCCTATATAGAAGAGGGTTCACTCTACCTTACTTGAAGTGTTTGCGGAAATATCAAGCTGAGTATGTCATACAAGAAATACACGAAGAAATTTTCGGCAGCTACTATGAGGCACAAACGCTTGCACAAAAGGCACTTCGCCAAGGGTACTACTGGCCTACAATGAGATTAGACGCCAAAGAAATGGTGAGAATCTATGACAAAGCCAAATATTTTTTAAGGTACTCCACTTACCCTAAAAAAAATTAATGGTCATATTTTCTCCATGGTCTTTCGCTATCTAGGGAGTGGATCTTATTGGTCTTTTACCAACGGGGAAATGGCAGGCAAAGTATACCATTGTTGCAGTAGAATATTTCATGAAGTGGGCGAGAGGCATAACCATTAGTAAGCATTACGGAGAGCAAAACCACCGAAATTTAGAAAACATCATTTATATGTATGGTATCCCTAATACTATAGTCATCAACAATGGTATGCAATTCAACAATAAGAAGTTGGTTTCTGTTCAGAACTTAGTATAGCCAACCGGTTCACTTCTCTTGCTCACGCACTGTCTAATAGACAGGTTGAAGCTATCAATAAGGTCATCAAGGATATCTTAAAAAGAAGTTAGAGGATAGCAAAGAAGCCTGGGTAAACGAGTTACCAAGTGTTCTCTAGACCTATCGGACTACCCAGAATATCTCCACAGGGGAAACCCTTTTAGCTCTCGCCTTTGGTACTAATACAGTGATACCAGCAGAGATTGATATACCATCTCATATAACTGCATACTTTGATAAAGCAGAGACTACTTTTTTTATTACAACCAGCCTTCACCTTGTGGCCGAAAAGTGAGTCAAAGCAGAATTAAGAGTAGTGGAATATCAGTATCCACTACTAGAAAAATGACATTTACTGACACTTAGTTCTGACACTTAGCAAAAAGTATTAGTAATCGTGAACAAATGCACCTATTAACAAGTAGGTATTAGAGGTTATTGATACTAGTGTGTTAGTAAATTAAACATCAATAATCACTGACACTAAAGTATCAGAGATAAAAAAAAAATCATTAATAGTTGTTTTAGTTCCAACTCGAACTTGAGACTTCTAGAATTTAAAACTTTAACATTTGAAATGAAGACCAACAAGCCATATTCAATTAACTTAATTCGTTCATTTTAAAGATTTTAAAAACAAAAATATAATAACAAAAAGATAAAAAAAACCTAAGGTCGATCTCTCTAACTCTCACCCATCTCGCTTTCCCCCATCCACCTCTTCGCCTCCCTCCAGTCCGTGCTCGTCCTCTTCCTCTTCCTCTTCCTCTCCCTCTCCATCCTCCTCTCTGAATCCAACAGCCTGTGGTAATTTCATAAATTACTTGCCCCATGATGAAGCCATCGCTGCTGGGCTGGGCGCCGACGAAGGAGGTCTCGATCCGGTCGAGTCCCAGAGAGTTGTGGATCTTTTGAAACTCTTAATAGTCTTTCCAATTTCGATTGATCAATTATTTTACTATTTTTTGTTGCGTGTTTGATATGTGTAGTGGCTAGTGACGTGTCCTTACATGAATTTTTGGATAGTTTCTTAAAGTATAGGACCAGATGGTATGATTTTCCATATCGAGGAGCCAAGGGAGTAGTTGCAGGGGTCATTGTAGGGAGCTCGAACTAAGCCGCCGTGTTTTTATGCTATTTTATCGAATGTAAGTCTCAGTTATTAGTTATGCCAATCCCCTTTCATTTTCAATTTTGGATCGCTTACTTATTGGTCATTCTTTTCGGTGTGCAAATACGCAATGCAGATCTTCCAACGGGGATCCCGGTGCTCGTCATCGCGATAGCCTTAGTTCAAAAGACCATGCAGGTGGGTTAGGGGTTTCCCTTGCAGATTTTGTAAAACAGGGTTTTAGTTTTCCTCTCTCAGTTTATTTTATGTAGTTTGAATGGAATTGATAAATGTTGTAATGATGCTTACTAAGTGGATCGATCTTTCATGAGGATTTTTTATTGGCTTTGTGTAACTTTTGCCTAATTATTGTGTGTGAAAGTTATTTCATGGTAATGGTATTCTGCTTTCTTTTGGGATTAGGATGAGATATTATTTTGGTTGTTATTTTTTTCTCCAGTACACTTTGTTCACTAATTCAGCATGCAGTCTTTTTGCAGGAAAAGAAGTTGCTTGATTTGCCTAAGCTTTTGGACTTATGCGCCATATACGGTCATGAAAATGAAGATCTAACCAGCTGCTGGTAAGCTTTTTTACTCACAAAAATTGGTCTATTACTAAGCTAGTAGTTCTTCTCAGTTTTTTAATTATATGCTTTTGTTTTTTAGGTTGGGAATGCTCTGAAAGCCCAGTAGAGAATTTGTGATGGTTTGCCCGGGTATTATCTCAATTTCAGGTATTGTCCGCACAATGCAACGAACGATGCAAGAAATCTTTAGAGGTATACTTTATCTTCTACATATGTTAAGGAGTATTCCTTGTTCCTTTTGGAACTTTTCTGCTGATGTTGAGATTCAGTGAAAAGGTGATGTTTGGAAGAAAAATGTTGCATATTTATGTTGTTCGCATTCTATTATTTTTCAATCCCTCTAAAATTGTTAATATTGATTTAAGTCTAGATCATATGTGAAATTGAAAAACCTTTGGATGTTGTTAGTAATCCTGAGATGCTGGAGCAGTGTGGATATTACACTCGAATATCATTTGATTTACCTAGACTCATGTGAAACTAATTATATTGTTTTAAACTAGATTTCTGAGCTTTCAGCTGATATGTTTCATGTTCAAAAATTCTTAAAGCATGAATTGTTATGATTTTTCAAAGTTACGAGTACTAGTGTCTGGAAAATTTTAATTTTCAGCAATATGCATCAGCCCTTTGATGTTGTTAAGACGATTGTCGTAGTTGCTGCTGCTGCAGCTAAGCGATAGCTGCGATTCGTCATCTGCAGTACAAGCGATAGCTACGATTGATCGTCGCTGCGAGTACAAGCGATGAGCTGCGATTCATCGTCGCTGCAACATTAGTTGCACCGAGGATTGAGAGTAAAGAAAATTTTATGAGTAGCACTACCTCAATATTAACAAGGAATGCACAGCGACAATAGCTGCAATTCGTCTGTTGTAGAACAAGAAGCGATTGCGATTAGGGCAGCGAGGAACTGCAGACAAGCGACTATAGCACTCGTGAATCGGTGCGACCTGCTGCAGTTCCTCATCGCAGTAAATGCACTGCATTATGGTGTAGCAGCGAACAACTACATATGCTTGTCTGCGAGTTCCTCGCTGCTATGGTGTAGCGAAGAACAAGCTGCAGCTACTTTATTCTATCTTTTTTTTTAATTTGATTGTTGGTTGGAAACATAGCATTCTTCTTTCAGATGGGGTTACTTTTGTCATGCTGTATTTTGGCTGACTATTTTCACAATTTCTGTTTGATAAGTACCAATAATTTGTCTTGATACTGGAAAAAAAATTTGCAAAGTAGGTGTTTTCTGCAGCAATAATATATCCGATAAAACACGGATAACTACAACAACATTATTGAAATTTTGTTTCGCAAAAGCACTCGTGAATGTAATGACATGAGAAGGTTCTTATTCTATATTAAGTTTTATGGTTGTTCGATATTTTGTTTGTGTTCGGTTTATTTATGACATGAGGTCTGGTCGAGATGTTGAAACCGAGAACCGCTTTTGCCTCAATGACTTGGCGGATAGCCTAGTTAGTTTTCATAAATGACGAGATAGACACTTGTTGAATTTAAGTTATTCTTTATAGTTATGTTATTATTTTACTTGTCTCACACAAAGTATTACCATCCAGTATCTGTATAAAGTATTAGATCAATATATCTTAATTAAAAAAAAAACAAATTATAAAGTAGCAGGTTTATTTATTTGATGTTATTTTTGGCTGCTATTGTTAAATGTTTTTTTTACTTATTTTTCCTTTTGTCGGAACTGCAGGTGCTCTAACAGGATTAGGGGCTAGCTTTGGGGCTACATCTGTGAGTGAAAAATCATTGCCCCTTTTTTTTCTTTTCTAATTTACACCTAAAAAGAAACATTCACTGAAGCTAGTTTTAGTTTTAAGTCATTTTTCATATACATGATATCTATGGGAAGCTATTTGAGATGAAGCTTAGTCCATGCGCTTCAATTTATTGCTTTTGTATGCTTCATTAATGCATGGTATCTATCTACTGAATTTTCTTTCCTTTTCTTCTGTCCTTGCAGAAATCAACAAGGCCAAAAGCAAGAATGCTTATCTGCAGCAGAACTGCAGACAAGCAACTGTAGTTGTTCGTCGCTACACCACAAGCAGCAGCTGCATTTACTGCAGTAGGAACTGCAGCAGAAGCTGCACCAGTTGCAGGTGCTATAGCTGTATTGAAGTTTGGAAATTGAAGAGCAAGCATATCTTCTTGCAATCAACTTCTGCAGTCGAGTAAAAGTCATAACCAAACACCTTGACCACATCAGTCCCATGCACACCCTCATTTCCATAGCAGCAAAGCAAGATTTTGAAGAAAGATCAAGAGCATTTTTATGAATTATAATGTAGAAAGATGCCGACAACCAGTTGAGTTAGCTTCTGCTTTATTGTCACGTTATCGATGTGGATGATCTTTATTCTTTTTTTTTAATATTTTAATCTTCCTTAAATTTGTAGATGGAGAGCCTGATTTGTTTGTGTATGAAAGTAATAGTGTTTTGTCAAAGAACACATATGATTTGTGGTGTGTACAGAATTAAGTAACAAACTATTTTAAGATTGTTTGGTGAAGAAAGCCAAACAAAAGAGACATAATGTTTTGTTAGAAATTTTATATATAATTGTTCATTTTAGCAGTTTACTAATTTTCTTTTTTAAATAATATCATTAGATTGACAAAACTTAAAATGACAATAATAACTAATAAAAGTCATTGATACTAAAATGTATCATAAAGTATCAGTTTCATTGGGGTGATTGTTTTACTGATATTACTAACTCGTGATACTATAGTAATAGTAATAATTGACACTATAGTGTCATAAAATCTGTAATACTATAGTAATAGTAATTCCTGACACCACATTTAGGTGTCAGTATTTTTCTGACTCCTAGATCACTGACACTATTAATAAGTGCCACTAAAAGTAATTAGTGACACTATTTTAGTATCACTAAAGGTCATTTTTCTAATAGTGATCGTATTTTAGGCCTCTATGAGAAGTGGGTATGACCCGAATCCTTCAAGAAAGGAGATCTAGTCTTGAGAAGGGTAACTCAGAACACTAGGGTACCCTCTTATGGTTCTTTTGGAGCAAACTTAGATGGCCTATATTGTATGGATAAGCCTATGAGAGTTGGTGCATACAGGTTACTCCACATAGATGGAATAATCGCAAAGCATCCCTGGAATATAGTAATGTTAAGGAAATATTACTAGAGGACAATTTCTTGATCTCTACTATTTACTTTATTTTTTTGAGTGTTTTATGTGTCTGTAATGTTAAAGATCACGAGGGGTACCCACGTGCCTTGAGACGATTAGTAGAAATTTTTGTAGAAATTTTCAATTCCCTAATATTCACTCGATTAGAACGGGTGTTTCTACAACTCCTCACTCTCATCGGGATAACAAGGTGATGTCGTGTAATGATCCATGCCTTCGTTATTCATGAATATATCTTACTTCTGAAGTGTGATGATGTGCTTTCCCGTTATTATTAATCATCTTCTCAATCATGAAATATGGTTGCTATTTAATTTTTTTTATACATCTCCATATCTATAGTTGTATGATGTTTTTATACATCTCCATATCTGAGGTACTTGAGATATATTGGAAGTCAGAGCCAGCACATTGAAATTACAAAATCAGCCTTTCAGAGTGATTATGAAAATGTTGTTACTATAATAAAAGGAGAGGAGGTCAAAGAAGATCTGTGGGTACACTACTAAAAAAATGGCCTTTAGTGATACTAAAATAATATCACTAATTACTTTTAGTGACACTTATTAATAGTATCAGTGATCTGGGAGTCAGAAAAATACTGACACTTAAATGTGGTGTCAGGGATTACTATTACTATAGTATTACAGATTTTATGACACCATAGTGATAGAAATTACTAATAATTACTACGTGTCAAAAATTTGTATCACTATAGTATTACTGAACTCAATATTTTTTAATATTTTTTATATTAAAAATCTGAACTCACTATAGTATTATAGCCTTAATATTTTTAAAATCTGAAAAATCAATTCTATACATTAGATTTTAAAAATAATTATAAAAATTATAACAATAGCAAATCTCGAACTTAAACATTTCATCAAGTACGTAAGCCCTAGCCTAACAACATCACTCACACTCACACACTCATAGATCATCATGGTCCCTCAATCTCAGCCGTTGATCTGATTTCACCACAATCTCCCGCCTCCGATCAATGTTCATCAACATCAAATCTAGGGATTTTCTCCTTAACCGCCACCACCGCCATGTCATCCAAGATCAATCATCATCACCACCACCACCAGGAGAACAAAACCAACGGCCAGATCTTTGCTCAGCCCTGTCCCCATCTCGTCGACTTCCGCGTCCGCAACGGCACCAAACCATTCTGAGCCATCCAGGACTGCCTACCATGTCTAATACCTCGCGATTGCCAAGGCAAAAGAAATTCAAGTAGTCTTGTGGCACATATTTGTTTTCGAGTCCAGCTTCCACCAGAGCCTTGTAAATTGTTTCATAAATCATTAGCATCTCTTGGGTCAACTGGAAAGCCTTTCACAGAATTTGAATCAATTGAACGAAAAACCTTCAAGTGCAAGGAAAATTATTCAAAAAATTATCTATATTGAAGGAAAAACTGAAAATGGAAAGTTCTGGAAAGTGAAAACTAGTATCTAAATGACATCAAATGTACCTGAGCATGCCAAGCATAGCGAATTACTGATTCGGTCTAAAAAAACTGGTGTTCAATCAAAGAATCCTTAAGAACTCAAAAAGAAATGCTGAAGCAATTCATGGCTTCATGCTAGCTATGACTATAATCTAGAATAGGCAAAACAATGAAACAGTACCTATAAGGGTGCATTGTGAAGATATCTCCTCTCATAAAAACCAGTCACTTGGTCAGCCACAACCCACATAATGGCCTGGCCTGGTGGGATCCTCATGAGACGGGGCAGGATATATCTGAAATGCCCTCACTTATAAAACCCATACTCACTTGCATATGGTCAGTGGATTATATCTGAAATGCCCTCCAGTGGATCATGCATGGGGGCTGACTAGAGTCTCGCAACTTCAGAGTTCAATCGGCAATAGGCTGGGATCTCCTCGGAAGAAATGACGCTTCTGAAAGTGCAAAGTCGATTATAAATGATGCAGAATAAAGAATCACTAAAAAAAATGGAAAATAGAAAACAAGTTTAGAGATGTAGCAAAGAATAGGAGAAAAACTGTCTACATGTAGTTGTTTTTCACTTTGGTGCTTAGGGAATGTAGAAGGAAGAGTGTTTGTTCCAGTAATTACAGTGACCTTTTAATTCCTCTCATCAATAAAATGAATGAATCAACTGAAAGGTCAAAAGAACCTTATTAACAAACTTAACTGTGTATGCAGTATATATATGATAAACGAAAGGTTAAAATTTGACTAAGCAGCTAAATAAATCAAGAAGAACAGTTAAGTTCAGAAGCAAAGAAAATAAAGTCATTTTTAAGAATGCTTACATCAACTGCCACTACGCCAAAAGTCTCAAACTACAGGAGCCTTTCCGCAGATGTTGGATTCAAATTGTCACACTCGCTTCCCACTGGAAATCATAAAAGAACCACAATAAGGAACATTCATTAAAAATGAAAGAAGTAATTCAAAATGCTATGGAGGGACATTGCTGATGATCCACAGATCGGGCAATAATCTTGTTAGTGATTAATAGATTAACATTGCAAACCAAGCACTATGATATCAATAGATTGAGTTGTGAGAACCATTACTTGTAAAGAAGCAATTACATTTTATCTTTGATTTCGGGACTGGATGTTACTTGTCTGAGTTTTCCATTAACCTGAAAAATAGCCAAAACATTTGATCGATCAAATTGCTGCAGGTAAAATAATAAAACAATCAGAATAAAAGTACTTTTGATAATCGTTATCAAACAACCTGGATCTGTGTAGCTAAAAGAAAGCAACCATATATTTTTCCTATTATCCAACACATAAACCAAAAGCTCAGTTATGAACTTACCTGCAAATTGAGTTTTTACTATCATCTTCTAGCGATCAAACCAGACTCTCTGTGAAGTAAACAAAATGGAAAGAAAAAAATGGGCCAATTTCAGGTATAAGGTTCTACAACAATGTGAATGCATTCTTAACAGTTCGATCATTTACAACTCAAATTAACTTGTCAAATCCAGCTGATAAGTTAAGATGAAAATAAAAGTAGTGTTAGGCTGAAGGGTGTTCACGAAAGGCTGAATGAATATTAAAATTTACAAAATTAGAATGTGTGATATGATTTACACTGTTATTATCAAAATCTGAATAATGGTTTAGGAGTTAGAAATTGGCAAATCAATGATAGAGCATATGGTGGAATGAATCAATCTCTGCAACCGCTAACTTTCTTCATTTTCTAAAATAGATAAAGTGCATCCTGCATCCTCCTTGTTCGTCGATCACACATCAGCTTCCACATACATAATCAAAATTCAAAACAAACAAATGAATCGTTACCTCATCCTTGAGGCTCTTATCAATTTCTAGAGATTCCAAACGCTGATTTTCAATATCATTGCTCCAGCACTCTTCTTTCTCTATCAAAAACAAACACAAATGAACTCCAATTTTGAAACAAACAAATTATATTCAAAAAAATTGAAAAATAATAATAATAATAATAAATTTCACCTTCAGATGAAAACAGAAACACAAAATCTTAAGTCAAGTAATTTCTAGAATAAACTCTAAAAATCGAACCAAAATGAAGCTGACGGTGTGTTTATTGGCGCGAGTAGTATGAGAAATACAAGCGCGATCGTCTCTGATACGAAAGCAACCGAAGAAACAGCCCATGGCTCTCGAAACGGTGACGTCTAGGAACCTCACTACCGATCTGCAAACACGACCGATTTCTCGATGATTCAGACATCTAGGAACACTTCCTCTCGAAACGGTGACGTCCCACCGCCTTGCTGGACCACCAACGAAACCCTAGCCCTCATCAACGCCTACTATGCCAAGTGGCTCTCTCTCAATCGCGGCAACCTCAGCACCTCCGATTGGGATGCCGTCTCCTCTGCCGTCTCCGAATCCACTCCCGGAGCTTCTAAGTCCTCCATTCAGTGCCATCATAAGATTGAGAAACTGCGAAAGCGGTATCGAACAGGTGATATGCAAAATGAAAACGCTAAAAAGAGAAGATAAGAAAGGGAAGGAGAAGAGAACATACTGGCAATTGCAGAGCAGCATGCACTTGACCATATCTTCGAAGAGAGTAAGCACCAGTCTGGAGGAAGAACAGGGAGGCGGCGAGGGCGAAGAAGAGCTCGGAGGGAAAAAAGAGGAAGGAGGTGGATTCGGAGAGGAGGATGGAGAGGGAGAGGAAGAAGAAGAGGAAGAGGACGAGCGCGGACTGGAGGGAGGCGAAGAGGTGGATGGGGGAAAGCATTGAGAGATGGGTGAGAGTTAGAGAGATCGAGCTAGGTTTTTTTATTTTTTTATTATTATAATTTTGTTTTTTAAATCTTTAAAACGAATGAATTAAGTTAATTCAACCTGGCTTAATGGTCTGCGTTTTGAATGTTAAAATTTTAAACTTTAGAAGTCTCAAGTTCGAGTTGCAATTAAAACAATTATTAATAAATTTTTTTTTTATCTCTGATACTTTAGTGTCAGTGATTATTGATGTTTAATTTACTAACACACTAGTATCAATAACCTCTAATACCTACTTGTTAATAGGTGCATTTGTTCACAATTACTGATACTTTTTGCTAAGTGTCAGTAAACTAAGTGTCAGTAAATGTCATTTTTCTAGTAGTGGTAGGATAAACTAACATACACTAATGACAAGAGGCTCCCTTAAAGTATGCATATGTCTACCTCTCTAATCTTTTACTTGTGCAAAGTAAAGAATAAAAATGACTAGCAATGAATGCTTAAAGGAAATAAGAGGTAGGAGAGAAGTCACCTCTACTACATGTTTTATTAAATATTGACTTAAAGCAGACATAAAAAATGAGACTTTTAATCATTTCACATAAAAAGACTAAGAAGGTCCTAAGAAACTAAATTTCTTATCTATATTTATTGTGCCAATTATGAAGTGTCATGATGATGTTATAATTATTAATTATTCGAGATTCACCACATAAATAAAATCACTATGCCAAAGGGTACATGGGGTACCCAAAAGGTATCCTCGACATCTATGTTGCCAATTGTTCATATATAAAGCTATATGGAGAAAATTCAATGGCACACTAGAAGTTTTTCACATAAGTTTCATAAAAGCAGCAACAAGATTGCTAGGGCAACCTTGGATAAATGATTATCCAAGTACATTAAAAAAGAACACCATAGCGCAAAAGCACTAAGAAAAATATAAAGAGACATCATGCCAAAAGTTTCAAAATGGTACCCCAAAATAAATTATAAAGTATGGGAAATTTGTCTCCTCCTATCTTCCGAGTAGGGTGGTCAATAGAGGATCCCCAAGATAGCGAGGTATGTCCTTCATGGACGTGGAGCATTTGATGGAAGTTTTAGTAGGGAACATAGATACCTGGATGATCGCCGAGGACTCGCTTGATTGAAAGCACCGGTTCCCTCTTCTCCTCGATCGCCTTCGAATGGCCAACTTGTCCACTCGCTTCTACACGAAGCACCGCCAACCCTAGATCTGCACTCCGGACTTCCATCATTATATGAGTAAAGGCTTGATCGAGTAATATATTTTAGCGAGATAATAAATCATCGTTCCGTGACTCCGCCTCTTTAAGAGCCTTAGATAGGCAAGTTTTTCTTTGGAAAGATCATCAAGGTGCCCTTTCAAGTCTTTAACCTATTGGTTAAGCGTTTCCTTAGAAAGGACCGTCTTTCGACTCTTCCTCATATTCTCAACCTTTGCCCGAGTCCCGGAAATATTCGTTGAAGTCTTGAAGGCCATGGCTAAGATAAAAAGTCGCTTGCAACAAAAATAAAACGTCACAAGCACCTTTAAAAATAAAATCTAGAATATGAGGAAAGAGAGGTACTCACATTATGACAAGCTTTAAGTGCTAAGCCATAGCGCTCATCTAAGCCCAACTTGTCCATGTTGGCTGTTATAGTAGGAGAGATGCTTTTGAAAACATAAAAGAAGTAATTAGCTAAGTGGGATAACTACTTATTTGTCATAGGATCAAGCTCCCATTCAACAAGATCCCCCTTCAATGTAAAAAGGAACCAAACTTCCTTTTGTTAGAAAGTAGAGTATCTTTGAACCACTAAGGGAGGATTCGTTCCACTTAGTCCTTGCACCTGGAGCGAAAGGAGGACGGGTACCTCTCGAGGAAGGATGGGTACTCGAGGTACCCGAGGTAATTCTACTCATGCGATTAAAGAAAACATCAAAGTCTTTGGCAAGCAGGTCTATATCAGTCAAACTACCTAAAATAGTGAAGGAGAGAAACAAAGTTAGTAGAAGCAATCATTAAAGGCACCATAGGCGTGAAACAAAATAGAAAATATAAATATACAAGCCAAAGTTATCACTCGGTGATGCTTGAATACTCTAGTAAACCTAAAAATAGTGAGGTACCCCAACAATAGTAATAAGTCATACATGAATCATCAGTAGAAGAAGAATGTCGACTCTTCTTAATTAAAATGACCATCACTAGCCGATCCGAACTCATTGCATCACTGCCTCCAGTAAATCTCCAAACTTATCTATAAAGCCACTAACTTCCTTTGCCACCTCGTAATAAGACACGGTCCTTTGGTCTAAGATATATCTACAAGATCCCAAAGAACCCCAAATTAGAGGAAAGATCTATCCGAAAAAAATGAAAAGGAAGAGACACATATTATCTTCATTAAAAGTGTTTCATACTTCTACATCTACATTTATATCTATAGTACCCCTCCTCTACTCCCCCTCAGCTACAAACTAGCCATGCCGGTAACCTATTTTCAATGAAGAGTCTGCCTTCACCAGGTTACTTTGAACTCTACAAGTGGAGAAATACGTAGTGGTCAATCAGGAGGGTTTCTTAAATTGGTAGGGTCCCCTCAACTCCCTACAAGAAATGTCTAGTCCAAATACCTATAGCCATAACATCTCGAGACCCGTGAGTAACCTCTAGCCTATAAAAGACAACTGTTCGGGGGGTAATTTTAGGTCACTAAGCATTCTCATAAAGAATTGTTACAGAAGTAGGCGAAGTCCTAGGTCGAAGAGGTCTGTTGAAAAAACAATAAACTTGTTTACAAAATAATAAGGTGTTGAGTTGTACATGGCCCTCCATTATCATGCTCCATCATCATGGGTCTACAATGTTGAGTGGAGGCTAGCTTTACACATTTGATGCCATTAAAGGATTCTTTTAGAGCATGTTAGGTGAGTGGAATATGTTTGGTGTTATGATGAAAGGTTAGTGGAATGTGCTAGGTAATGTGTATTGTTATGATTATGTTTGTATTTTATTCACTATAAATACCTATGCTATTGTGTTGTGATATATAAGTCTAAGAGCAATAAAGAATAAGAAGCATAACAAAGCTCTTGAGAGGGATTTATGAGAGTGTGTGAATTGTTCTTGTAATGTTCTTGAGCTTTCTCTAATAAGCTTTGTGTTTAATCCTTCAAATTCTCCAACAAAGTGGTATCAGAGCAAGGTTTGGAGGATAAAATAGTCGTGTAGCATATCAAATCGAAGCTCTCGACGAGACGAACGCAACGCCGTAAGAATCAGCCTAATCGGAGTTCAGACGAGCCCGAAATCGCCATCGGAAGTTTGCTGTCCAGAAATTAAGTTGACTCACCGAGTTGACCAAAGTTGACCCAAGACCTCCCAAAGGTTTTTCGACGTTCCGGATTCATTTCGTGCATTCAGAATCTCCAAATTCTCACTCGATTTGTGAGATATGGCAAATGGTGGTATGATGTCATTTCAAGTTCCACAATTGAAAGGGAGCAAATTTGACAATTGGAGCATCAAAATGAAGGCTCTATTGGGTGCACACGATGTGTGGGATGTCATGGAAAAGGGCTTTATAGTACTAGAAAATAAAGGTACTTTAATTACAGCACAAAAGGAGAATTTGAAAGACTTAAAGAAGAAAGAGAACAAAGCAAAGTATCTCATCTTTCAATCATTAGATGAAGATGCTTTTGAAAAGATCGCTGGCGCAACATCCTCAAATGAAGCGTGGGAGAAGTTAGAAACCTCTTACAAAGGAGCGGAACAAGTTAAGAAAGTCCGTCTTCAAACACTAAGAGGTGAATTTGAGCTCTTACACATGAAAGTATCGGAATCAATTTTTGATTACTTTACTAGAGTTGTGATCTATGCTAATGAATTAAAAAGAAATGGTGAAGAGTTGAGAGAGCTAAGGATTATTAAGAAAATACTTCGATCAGTAGATTCCAAGTTTGACCTCATTGCAGTAATAATAGAGGAGACTAAAGATTTGGAAGCTATGACGATCGAGCAACTTCAAGGAAGGTTGCAAGCTTATGAAGAAAAGCGAAGAAGAAGCGAGGATTGAAGAACAACTCTTCAAGATGGAAATCAATCCAAAGAAAGAGAAGAAAGCTTCAAGAACAATAGAGGCACTATATCCAGGAAGAGGCCGAGGACGAGGTAGAGGTCGTGGTAATGGACGAGATTGGAATTTCAACAACAAAAACTCCTTCAATAATGAAAGAGGAGAAAGCTCAAACAGAGGGCGAGGAAGAAACAATCCATGATCGAGGTATGAAAAATCTCAAGTGCAGTGCTATAATTGTCAAAAATTTGGGCATTATGCTTCAGAATGCAGAATTCCAAGCAACATAGTAGATGAGAAAGTGAATTATGTTGAAGAGAAGAATGATGGAGATGGCATACTTTTACTAGCACGTAATGACAACAATGGAGGTCAAGAAAATACTTGATATCTTGACACAGGTGCTAGCAATCACATGAGCGGAAACAAAAGCATGTTTGTGGAGATGAATGAATCAGTGAATGGTAGCGTCGCTTTTGGAGATGATTCAAAAGTACCAGTGAAGGGAAAAGGTAACATCCTTTTTCGCATAAAAGATGGTAGCCACCAACTAATTTCAAATGTTTACTATGTGCCCAATATGAAAAACAACATTCTAAGTTTAGGTCAACTTTTAAAAAAAGGCTATGATATTCATCTTAAAGATTATAGTCTTTTTTTAAGAAATGACAAAGGAAACCTAATTACAAAAGTGAAAATGTCAAAGAATAGAATGTTTCCTTTAAATATTCAGAATGATGTTGCAAAGTGTCTCAAGGCTTGTCATAAAGATCCAACCTGGATTTGGCATCTTCGATATGGACATCTCAACTTTGGTGGACTAGAGCTACTATCAAGAAAGAACATGGTGAAAGGTCTACCTTCAATCAATCATCCCAATCAAATTTGTGAAGGATGTTTACTTGGCAAGCAATTTAGAAAGAGTTTTCCAAATGAGTCAAACTCAAGAGCTCGGAAGCCACTCGAGCTTATTCATACTCGATATGTGCGGTCCATTCAAGCCAACCTCTCTTGGTAAAAGTAACTACTTCCTTCTTTTCATAGATGATTTTTCAAGAAAAACTTGGGTGTATTTTTTAAAGTAGAAATCGAAGTTTTGAAGTTTTCAAGAAGTTCAAAGCTACGTGGAGAAAGAAAGTGGACACCAAATCAAGGCCATGAGATCCGATCGAGGTGGAGAGTTCACTTCAAAGAATTTGTGAAGTTTTGTGACGAAAATGGAATACGACGCCTTTGACGGTTCCGAGATCCCCAACAAAATGGTGTTGCAGAAAGAAAGGACAGAACTATCCTCGACATGGCGAGAAGTATGCTCAAGAGCAAAAGACTACCCAAAGAATTTTAGGCTGAAGCTGTTGCTTGTGCAATCTATTTATCCAACCGATCTCCAACAAGAAGTGTGTGGGGCAAGACACCGCAAGAAGCATGGAGTGGAAGAAAGCCTGGCATAACCCATCTGAGAGTTTTTGGAAGTATTGCTCATGTACATGTACCAGACGAGAGAAGAGCCAAGCTGGATGATAAAAGTGAGAAGTTCATCTTCATCGGCTATGACATCAATTCTAAAGGATACAAGTTGTACAATCCAGACAACGGAAAGATCGTGATTAGCCAAGATGTAATCTTTGAGGAAGAAAGAGAATGGGATTTTGGCTCTCATGTGGATGACTTCAATTTTTTTCCTTTTGAAGAAAATGAACAGAAAATGAAGGAGCAAGTAGTAGAAGAACAACAAGAGCCGATTAGTCCACATATCTCACCAACATCAACCACACATGGAGATTCACCACCATCTTTCTTAAGTGAAAGAACTGAAGAACGCACGAGGAGTCTTCAAGATCTCTATGAGGTAACTGAGAGACATGATAATCTCACTCTATTTTGCCTCTTTGCTTGATTGTGAGCCGGTTTACTTCAAGAAGTCGTATAAGATGAAAAATGGAGAATCGCAATGGATGAAGAAATCAAAGCCATAGTGAAGAATGACACTTGGGAACTTACTACACTTCCCAAAGGTCACAAAGCCATCGGTGTCAAATGGGTTTATAAGATGAAGAGAAATGTCAAGGGTGAGATTGAAAGGCATAAGGCGAGGTTAGTTGCAAAAGGCTATAGTCAAAAGTCGGCATCGACCATGATGAGGTATTTGCTCTCATGAGTCTGAATGGAAACTATAAGACAAATCATTTCTTTAGCAGCCCAAAAACAGTGGAAGATTCATCAAATGGATGTAAAGACCGCTTTCTTAAATGGATTTCTCAAAGAAGAAGTCTACATCAAACGACCATTAGGCTATGTGGTGGAAGGATATGAAGACAAAGTTCGAGATCGAAGAAGGCACTTTATGGGTTAAAGTAAGTACCAAGGGCATGGAATAGCAGAATCGACAAATATTTCAAAGAGAATGGCTTCACCAAATGCCCACATGAACATGCTTCTACGTTAAAGTCAAAAATAGAGACATCTTGATTGTATGCCTGTACGTGGATGATCTCATTTTCACTCGGAAGCAATCCAAACTTATTTGAAGAGTTTATGAGAGTGATTGTGAAAGAGTTCGAGATGATCGACATTGGACTAATGGCATACTACACCGGCATTGAAGTCAAGCAAAAGAAGAAGGCATATTCATTTCCCAAGAATGCTATGCAAGGGAAATACTCAGAAGTTCAAGATGCATGATTGCAAGCCCGTAAGTACGCCTAATGGAATCGCGAGTCAAATTGTCCAAACATGACGAAGAAGAAAGAGTTGATCCAACTTTTTCAAGAGCCTTGTTGGAAGTTTGCGTTACTTGACATGTACGAGGCCAGACATTCTCTATGCCGTTGGGCTCGTTAGTCGCTATATGGAGAATCCAACAATCACCCATTTTAAAGCTACAAAAAGAATCATTCGCTATATAAAAGGTACAATTGATTTTGGCTTATTATACTCATTCTCTGATGGTTACAAGCTTGTTGGATATAGCAATAGCGATTGGAGTGGAGATTTAGATGATCGAAAGAGTACTTCTGGATTTGTATTCTTTATGGGAAACACTGCTTTCACGTGGAAGTCAAAGAAGCAGCCAATTGTCACACTTTCCACTTGTGAAGCTGAGTATGTAGCTGCTACTTCAGGTATTTGCCATGCAATTTGGCTAAGAAATTTGTTGAAGGATTTGGGTTTGCTCCAAATAGATCCAACTGAGATCTTTGTCGACAATAAGTCTGCAATTGCCTTATCAAAGAATCCAGTCTTCCATGATCGAAGTAAGCATATTGACACTCACTACCATTTCATGAGGAGTGTATTGAAAGAAAGGATGTACAAATAAAGTATGTCAAATCTCAAGATCAAGCAGTGATATATTTACTAAGCCATTGAAACAAGAAGATTTTATCGATTGAGAAATTCATTGGGTGTTATGAAACAATTGGTCGTGGAAATCAAAGAAAATAACGACGAAAGTGAAGGAGAACAAGTACAAGTACGAAAAAGAAGATTAAATGCATATTCCTACAGGGCATTGTTCAATCAAAATAAGAAGAATAAAGCCAAAGAACAAGTTGGTGATAATTTCACTAAACTCCTCGAGCAAGAAGACTTAGAGTCACAGAAACAAGTTTAAGGGGGAGTGTTGAAAAAACAATAAACTTGTTTACAAAATAATAAGGTGTTGAGTTGTACATGGCCCTCCATTATCATGCTCCATCATCATGGGTCTACAATGTTGAGTGGAGGCTAGCTTTACACATTTGATGCCATTAAAGGATTCCTTTAGAGCATGTTAGGTGAGTGGAATATGTTTGGTTTTATGATGAAAGGTTAGTGGAATGTGCTAGGTGATGTGTATTGTTATGATTATGTTTGTGTTTTATTCACTATAAATACCTATGCTATTATGTTGTGATATATAAGTCTAAAAGCAAGAAAGAATAAGAGGGATTTGTGAGAGTGTGTGAATTGTTCTTATAATGTTCTTGAGCTTTCTCTAATAAGCTTTGTGTTTAATCCTTCAAAATCTCCAACAAGGTCAATATGGAGGGCTACCTCATCAGAATTGGGAAACTCAGAACTCTCGTCTTTATTAAGTACCCTAAGCTGAACATTAGGGGGAATGGTATACTTGACCTTGATTCTTTTTAGATTATTAGGGATGCCCTCCTAACCCCCAATAAGTAAGGCTTATGGGATTTAAAAAGAGAAACAGAGGGAGTTTTAGGGATAATAGCAAGCGAGAGGGATTTATTTTTGGTTTTCTTTGTCTTTGTTGTCTTTTGAGTTGGTTTAACTTTGCTTTTGCCTTTGGATTTAGAGTCATAGTTATTGGGTTTGGTCTGAGATAGCTTAGGTCTATTTCGACCCACACAGACACTTTGAGAGGCTTTTACGGCATAGCTTCTACTCTCGGAGCTACCTAAGGAAAACTTATTGTCGTTAATCGACACGCAAGAAGCCGACTCAAAAAAGGACTGTTATTGCCTAGGCTCCCAGTAACCCTACACCCTTTTATACCAATGCTTTCTTCCCTTTGGATTTAGAGTCATAGTTATTGGGTTTGGTCTGAGATAGCCTAGGTCTACTTCGACCCACACAGACAATTTGAGAGGCTTTTACGGCATAGCTACTACTCTCGTAGCTACCTAAGGAAAACTTATCGTTGTTAATCGACACGCAAGAAGACGATTCAAAAAAGGACTGTTATTGCGTAGGCTCCCAGTAACCCTACACCCTTTTATACCAATGCTTTCTTCCCCAACGTATTTTCTAAAGATACAACACCAGCAAAAAGAAAACCTCTATATCAATGTCTATAACAACATAGCCCAAAATCATTTCTACTAGTCAAATCACCAACTTAGCCACCGTTTAAATCCAAACATACACTAAGCATTATAAACGCAATAACAACCACAACAATAAATAAATAAATCGTAAATAGAGAGGGGACAAGGACAACTATTCCTGAAGGTGTGAGAGCCCAAAATCACCGCGAAAGGTCACCACTGCAATATATGTATATATACATACATATATATCCTCTTAGTCTTATACATTATTCTACTAAATGGATATCCGTCATCGCTAAGTCTTAAAAAAACTAGACGAGATTTGACCTTGATCCGATCGGATTTACAAAATCTTATTTTTTTCAAGATAAAGAAATAACGAAGCCATTGCCATTACCAAAAATACTAGGCCCACTAAAGGCACAAAAATAGAAGGAAAGCTGTTGAGAATTGTCATAGAAAGGGTACCTCAATTTAATATTTACCTCGATTTAATATTTGTACCTGTTATTGGTATAAGGAGATCCTATAATAATAATAATTAGAATTCATATTCTAATTATTATCATATTATAATTCGTATATAAGGCCTAACTCACCCCAAAAGGTCTCTCAAGAGGTGAGGGCTGCCAAGACTTTATCAACCGGCCATTGCCCTCACACTTAGGCGATGTGGGATGGTTGCCTCACATACTTAGCCTCTTCCCCGGCCTTTTTGAATGAGGGCTTATGCACATGTCCCCTGTTCATACCCAATGTTTGGCTCTGATACCAATCTTAGGCCTATTCACCTCTAATACATCTGGTTAAGCCCTAACTCACCCCAGAAGAACTCTCAAGAGGTGAGGGTTATCAAAGCTTTATCAACTGACCATTGCCCTCACACTTAGGCGATGTGGGACGGCTGCCTCACACACTTAGCCCCTTCTCGGGCCTTTTTGAAAGAGGGCTTACGCACTTGTCCCATGTTCATACCCAGTGTTTGGCTCTGATACTAATCTTAAGCCCATTCAGCTACTGGTATCAGAACCAAGGGGAGGATAGTATTGTATAGCTTAAAGCGTCTAGGTTAGAAGTCTGTGTAAAGGTTGAACACTTGCAGGAGAGGTGAGTGTTACCTCTGGGTGCCGCGGTAGCTTTTAGTCGTAAGTCCACATTGGTTGAAGGGCAGTAAAACCAATTCTTAGCCGTGGATTGTAGTCTTTCCTGTCTGTCTAAAACTTGACCATAGGTTTCTAAAATGGATTCTCTACTCTGTAGAGCATCATCCTTTTCTAGCTCTTCCTTCGGGAGGACTAGAAATTCAAAGCATATAGTGAATTCAGAAGAATTTACAATTGAAGAGTTTAATAAAGCTATTGATTGTTGGGAACTACCAAAGATTTGTAAAGAGATGATTTATAAAACTAAAAAACTTAATTTTTTAAAGAATGATTATGTTATTAAAACATAAGAACATGACATAACCCTTTCAAAACCATTTGAGACAATCCTATTATTCTCATAACAATCTTTAAAGAAGTTAAAAGAAAAGAATTTTAACTATGTTCATATTGGTTTAATCCAAGTTATAATAAAGCCTTTGACCAAAGAATGATTGGATACTTCAATCCTTGTTGTCCTCAGAGATGAGAGATTTCTCTCCTTTGATGATTCCTTACTCAGTAGCATTGAATCAAGTCTCTGTAAAAGACCCATTTTATTTAGCTGTTATCCAAATATAACAATTAATCTTGAATTAGTTATGATTTCATGATTGTAATTGTTATTTCATTTGAGTTACCAATGGGCATGACATACATATGTAGTCAAGATTACCCGAGTATCTTGGTGAGAGCAATTATAAGTATTGAAATTGTAGATTAACAATATAGAATTTGTACGACACATCTCTTGATGGGTTTTCAGTACTTGATCATAGAATTCTCTGGCCAGAGTATCTCAACATAAATAAGTATATTGAAATGATCATTAGAGAAAACCAGTAAGTATCAAGGAACAAGATGTAATTAAATTGATTGGACAGTTGAGATATCAATTTAAATTAACGATGTGGTACAAAGGATTGTGCAGTAAAGAAATCAATGTGGCTTGGGCGAATTATATTCGAACATACAATTATGGAGGCAGTTCCAATCTTATAGTGGAGTAAAATTGAAATTAAATAATTATATTTGTTTAATTACAAATTTAATTATTGTAGCCACTGTTGTATGTTCTCAAATGATCCCCGGGTTAGCTCATTTAATTGACAACACCATCACTAGACCCAAAAGTAAGAAAAACTGGCATATTAGATGAAAATCATAATTATAATATTTGTTAACGCCTAGTATGTTATATTCAAGTATAAATAGGGGCTTGTAATATTTTACAAGGTGGTCTCCTAGTTAGTTACACATTCCTTCCACTTTTACGTAAGTGGAGAGATAGTTAAAAGAGAAATTCTATTTTAAATAGAAATCATAATCCTAACATACTAGGGTTTTTCGTAAGATATTATAAAAGGGACATTATTCTCTTAAATAGAGATAGAAGAGAACCCCAGGGATTTTAAGAAAAATAAAGAAGACATCTAAGGTGTGCCAGTTACAATTGGGGAGTGGTGAAACAGACGCTCACACGTCCAGTGTTGATCAAACTTGAGTCATAGCCTGGAAGATCGTTTGGAGGCGGATCTACAACTCTCAATTGTTCATCTTCTCAAAATATCAAGGTATGAATTTCTAGATTACTTAATTCTTATATGTTGTATGAAATCGGTCCTAAAAGGTTTTAATTGAAAAATTGAAAAACCTAGTTTTATTCCCTACAATAAAAGAGTTTGAAGTTGATAAAAGCCTTCTTCATAATGATTTTTATTCTGAAAACAATAAAAAAAAAAGTCTTTGGTTTTGTAAACACTTTCTAAACCAAAGAAAAGGGATTCAATAAATTTATTATGAGTTTGTAAATCTGTATAAAGTTCATATTCTCTTTCTTGATTGGTTTGAGATGTATGCTTCTGATAATCATATCATTTATCCATTCAAAGAATCAAATTCTATTATTACCAGAAAGAAAGTTCCTAAATAGACTCTTTCTGATAGTGATAGAACCATAGAAGCAGAACATCCACCTCTTAGGAGCAAAACCATTGACCATGGTGAACCTCCTATTAAAATTAAAGCTTTACCGTATAAAATTCATAAACCCAAAGATCCAGAAACTGATTTAGATAGCATTATTCAACAGAACAATTTCTGTAATGCTAATTTAAATATAATAGGGAAGTAGTTAACTAGACTGAAAAATCAATTCCAAAAGTCAACCATAACTGTTTCTCCTATTCTTTCCTCTATTTCTTTTTCTTCTAAGCTAACAAAATCTGATACTAAGAAAAAACTTAAAAAGCTCATTTTTTAGCCTTTCCAGGTTTTTAAGACTAGTCAAAAGCTAGTATAAGAATCTAAATTAGATTTTACTAAAGGTATTCGTGAACAACTTGATAAGATAGAAGTTTCTTATTCCTCAAGTAAAGTCCAAATTACCTTAGATAGTGCACAATTCAGTAAGATTGGTGTACTCGATTATGATCAATCTTCTATTGTCTCTTCTGAAATAGAAGCATTTAAAGAAGAATCCTTTCCTAAACCTAATAAAATCCATTGGGAATTAGATCTTCCCATAGTCAGATCTCCACCAAATTTGGCTACAAACAATAGACTAAGTGCTTTCAACCAATCCAGGTTTAATGCATCTTCTGTCTATGAATGGAACATAGATGGAATGTCTCAATATAAAATCCTTGGGTTGTTGCAATAGATGACCATGGCAGCCAATGCCTATCAAACTCAATTAGGAACTTCTAAAAAGGCTATTACAGAAATCCTGATAGCTGGGTTTACTGGTCAACTTAAAGGTTGGTGGGATCATCTTCTCACTAAGCAACAACAATCTGACATTTTAAATGTTATTCAAACATATGAGGATAGAATTCCTATCTGTGATGAATTAAATACTCCAATTCAGGATGTTGTTACTACCCTGATTTTAACTATTTCCCTTGATTTCATAGGTGATCCTTCTCACCTAAGGGACAAAAGTGCTGATTTGTTGCATAACTTGAGATGCAAGAAACTTAATGACTTTCAAGAATATAAATCTACCTTCTTCACCATACTCTTTCTGAGAGATGATGCAAATCATGTCGCTTGGAAAGAAAAGTTCCTTGCAGGGTTACCAACCCTCTTAGGTGAAAAGGTTAGAAATTTCATTAAAGCCTTATATGATAACCAAATTCCTTATGACAATCTCACTTTTGGTGAACTCATCAGTTTTGTCAATAAGGAAAGTCTAAAGATATGTTAAGACGCAAAACTTCAAAAGAGACTTAAATAGGAGCTTAAAAAATCTAAGTAAGAATTGGGTGGCTTTTGCAAGAAATTCAATTATGATCCCTTTAAAGCATCCACCTCTAGAGACTGTAATGGTAATTGTTCTTCGAGACCTTACAAAAAATATTACAAGTCTAAAAGAGACAGAAAACTTTTAAAAGACTCTAGATAACCTTATTATAAGAAATCTTCAAGGCCTTATAAAAAATAAAAGCCCTCTAGAGATAAAACTAAACCTAAAACCTCTTTCAGTTATAAAAAAGCTACTTGTTTCAAATGTGGTAAAAAAGGCCATATGGCACAATATTATCGTAAGTGCAGGAAACTTCATGAGCTTCACCTTGATGAGTAAATATTAGCAAAATTAGCCCCTTTACTAATTGAGTCATCCAGTTCTTATTCTTCCATGTCAGGAGACAGTAAGCCTCTACTTATCGATGAATTAGTAGACACTGATTATGAATCGGAATACAATAGCTTTACTAGTATTGATTCCTATTTAAAGAAGGTCAATGTGTTGACTAAAAATCAAGAAAATTTTCTTGAACTAGTCAAACACATCTCTGATCTTGCTCTCCAAAGAGAATATCTTGATAAACTTCTAAAGACCTTAGAAGTAAAAGATAAAGCTGAAACTTCCAAAGCCCCTATAATTAAAAAGAATACATATTATCTTACTAAAATCTTGGATAAGGAGAAAACTAAGAAGTCAACTTCTAATATTCAAGATTTTTAAAAAGAGATCAATGACATTAAAGCTGAGATGAAAGATTTGAAAGAAAAACAGAAGAATGATTTTGAAATAATTTAACTTCTTTTACAAAGTCAATTATAAGAGAATTTTGATAAGAAACCAGAATCTGATGATGGTAATAAAAATAATCAAATCCTTGAAAACATCGAGTCTGTACCCGATGATTTTCTATTTGTTTCAAAGCAAATTATAATAAAGAAATATTTGATCAAAATTACTTTAATATTTTCTAAAGACTTTGAAATTGGAACCATTGCTCTTTTTGTCATTAAATATGATAGTATATTTCCTTATTTGAAATTGTCATCTAAAAACATCAAAATTGTCATCCTAGGAACACCATTTATAAACCTTATTACACCTTATACTTTCAAATATGATAGTATATCATTTAAAGCCAAGAGTAGAGAACTTATTTTTTCTTTTATTGAAAAGGCTAAAACAAGGAATTTAAACATTATTAAAGCATATTCTGTTTACCAGAGTCATATAAATACTCTTCTCAAAACAAAACAAAATGTTTTGATTTGTTTGAAAAAGGATTTAAATTTATAAAGAATTGAAAATCAACTTCAGAATAATTTTGTGAAACAAAAGATTTCTGAATTTAAAGCCCTCATTGAAAGATAAATATGTGCTGATTTTCCAACTGCCTTCTAGAACAGAAAGCAACATTTGGTAGATTTACCTTATGAAACTTCTTTCGATGAGAAAAATATTCCTACTAAAGCCCATCTAATCCAAATGAATATGGATTTGGAACAACATTGTAAGAATGAAATTAAAGATTTCGAGTCTAAAGGACTTATTGTTAAGTCTAGGTCTCCATGGTCTTGTGCTGCTTTTTAAGTCAATAAAAATTCTGAGATAGAAAGAGGAACATCAAGACTTGTTATAAACTACAAACCACTAAATAAAGCTTTAAAATGGATTAGGTATCCAATACCTAATAAAAAGATTTACTTCAAAATTTGCATTCTGCATTCATATTTTCAAATTTTGACATGAAATCTGTATTTTGGCAAATTCAGATCCATCCTAAAGATAGGTATAAAACTACATTCACTGTTCCATTGGGATAGTTTGAATGGACAGTTATGCCATTTGGTTTAAAGAATGCCCCCTTAGAATTCCAAAGGATTATGAATGATATTTATAATCCTTATTCTGAATTCTACATTGTTTACACTGATGATGTCTTGATCTTTTCTCAATTACATTGATTATATAGTTAAGTACATGGCATTGTTAAACCAGTTGACCGTAGATTTAACTACGCTTTGAGATCAAATCTGGCTTAGAACAGATCTAATCCCGTACAACGGGTGTTCAGCCTATATACCGTTTTGACTTTAAAAATATAATCTTTTAAAACTAAAACAAAACTTTAAAATAAAATCCTATGCAACCCTAGGCAACATAGGCTAAAACACAGTACGATGATCTGGATCCCAGATCTGGTGCTCTGAGTGAATGAAGGGAGAAGAGAAATGCAACTGAGGAGAGAGATCCGGTCTCTATGCCTCGGAGGCTAAGTAACAAGTTATATGGCAGATCTGATATGGAAAATCAGTCTGCAGATTATGCATAAACTTTAAAATTTAAATATTACACCCTTAGATCTACACTTTAAAAGTAAATAAATGCTTTAAAATTAAATAAATTAATTAATTACAGATCTTTAAATAAATAAATAAATGGCTTTATATTAAACTGGAAATTGAATGCTTACATTTATAAATGAAAGCTTAAGACTTTAAGTGTTTACAACAGAAGAAGAGAAGAAAGGAAAACTCAGAAGACTAGAAAAATTTCCTCAATGTCCTATGTTCATTATTTTCCAAAGAGAAAGAGAGAAGAACTAGAGAGAGTAATCTACAATTTCTGAGGAGTCTACAGTCTTCCTCTAGAATTTATACATAAAATTTTAAACTGTCACTGTGGCGCATCCTATAACAATTAAACTGTAGCGCCATTATATACTGTAACGCTGTCTATAGTAGTTTAACTGTAGCAATACAATCATTGTGGCTTTATACAAAGAAGTACTGAAGCTTTACAAGTACAAATATAAATACACTTATACAAATGAAATACATTCATACAAATAAAAAAATGTATAAAATTGTAGCTTTATAAAGTTACAAATACAAATAAAGATACAAATACTTACAAAGTACATATAAATGTACAAACAGACAGGAAAATATTTATTTTACTTTTTTTTTTTACACTACAATAGTAATAAAAATATTACAAATGAAACTTTATTTTTAAGGTTTTATCGGAGATAGGATACTGAAGCAGTCATCCTCGTTATCATCCTCAAGAGAGATGAAAAGCTCTTCATCACCTGAAGAGCTTGATTCATCTAGAGAGCTTGCAACATAAAGCTAAGATCTTGACTCAAAAAGCTCTGCATGACTTTAAAATAATCTTCTTCAGTCTTAGCAGAAGCCAGAAAAGATTGAGCTCTGGACTTTTGAGCTTGAAATATAGCCTGAGCTTTAGATTACTCAATACTAAGTTTTAGGAGGCCTTTCGATAAGAGCTAATTCTGAACAATGTGTTCAGAAAGTTTTGTTTTCTCATCAAATTTAGACCACCATTTCACTTTAAAGGTTCTTTGTAAAATAAGTTGGGCATCTTGAGTGTGGTACTGAACGTTCCACGTCCAAACCCAAGGAAGAAAGAAGTTTGTACAGAAATAAAGAAAATGAGGAAACCTTTTCTCGGACTCAGAAGGAATATAATGTGCTTTAAAAATGTTTAGACAATTTGTGGCATTAGGTGTTAAGATTTCTGGATAAGGTCCAAAGTAGTTCCACCATTGTTGGAACCAATTTTGAAGGCTTTGAACGGTTACTTTAGGATTAAAGAAAAATAACCAGGAATGGGTCTTTTTATGATTTTGTAAGAAAAATATGTTAAACTAAGCCTGTTGGTAGTCCTAATATGAGAAGGACTGGTAGTGGTTTAAATACGTTTCAAAACTAGCGGGAAAAATTTTAAATTGTGGAGTAAATCACCCTACATCTTTGGACTCAGAACTTTTAAAATTGTAGCAGTAGAGTATGCCGGCTCAGAATGAGACTCACTAAGAAAGAAGTGTTTAAACTTGTCAGACTCAGTGTACTCAAGAATTGCTTGATAGTAAGGCTGGGGTTTTGTTAAATCCCATGGTTTAAAAAACCAGCCTTTAGGAAAAAACTTTGTAAGTGCTTGAAATGGATTAGTATGATAAAACTCATCTTCAATTGTTAAAACATTTTGGTGATAGGGCTTTATTAAACCAATCTGAATTTTGGAAAAGCTTCTGTTGAGAAACAACAACAATTTGTGAAGAAGACATTTCACCATAAATAATTTTTTTAGAAGAAGAAGGTTTTATAATTTATTTAGAAACAGATTTTTCTTTCTCAGGATCTTGAGAAAGAGCTTTAGTTTGGGAAAAGCTTTGTAAAGAGAGCATAAGCTCAAGGGATTTGGTAATGGATTGCATCCATTCTTTTACCTGTTCCTCAGAAGAGGTGGCTTTATACTGAGCTCCTTACTCCTCAACCATGTCAATTCATGACTTGATAGGCATTGCAGAGGATAGTAGCTTTTCTTTAGAGGGGGTAGAAACTACCTCTTTAGATTCTTTTGAAGGGGCTTTACCTTTGTCCTTCCTTTTGGGAGGCATTATCTATTCTGCAAAATTCCCTAGTTAGAAAATCTCGAATAAAGTTTTTATCTCCTTTAATAAATTGAATGTCAAAATCAAAAACATTCAGAATGGCTTTCCATCGTGCAAAATTTGTTTTGATACAATATTTTGAACATTTTTTTTAAAACATATTTTACAGCTTTGCAATCAATCCTAAGTAGAATTTTTTTTATTTAATAAATTACTTTGAAATTTTATAATGCATAAAACAATAGATAAAATTTTCTTTTTAATAGTAGAATAGTTTCTTTGGGTATCATTCCAGTGAGTATAAACATATTGTACTATTTGTTCTTTATTATTCTTAACTTGTTTTAAAATTCCTCCATAGCCTAAGTCTGATGCATCAGTTTCAACAATTTTAGGTAATGCAGGATTAGCTAAGAATAAACATGGAATTTCCTTTACAATGCTCTTTATTAATTTTACAATTTTAGTATGTTCATCTGTCCATGCAATAAGGGCTTTCTTAATTCTACCATGCAAAGGCTTAGATATCCTATTTATGTTAGGAAAAAATTCAAGAACATAATTTAAACTACCAAGAAATCTTTGCAATTGGGTTTTGTCAAGTATCTTATTAGGAAACTTGTCAGCAAATGCAAGAGATCTCTCAATAGGCATGATTATTCCTTTGGAACTTGAAACAATAAGTCCAACCTTTTTTGTGGCATAATAAAATGTCTTTAAATGTTTGAAATGCTGATCAAGTGTGTGAGAAAAGATCAACAAATCATCAATGTGAACAATGCAGAATTTAGAATAAGGAAAATAAATATCATTCATAATCCTTTAGAATTCTGAGGGGGCATTTTTTAAACCAAATGGCATAACTGTCCATTCATACTGTCCAAATAGAACAGTGAATGCAGTTTTATACCTATCTTTAGGATAGATCTGAATTCACCAAAATCCAGATTTCATGTCAAACTTTGAAAATATGAATGCAGAATGCAATTTTTAAAGTAAATCTTTTTCATTAGGTATTGGATACCTAATCCATTTTTTAAAAGTTTTATTTAGTGGTTTGTAGTTTATAACAAGTCTTGGTGTGCCTCTTTCTATCTCAAAATTTTTATTGACATAGAAAGCAGCACAAGACCATGGAGACCTGGACTTAACAATAAGTCCTTTAGATTCCAAATCTTTAATTTCATTCCTACAATGTTATTTCAAATTCATAGTCATTTGGATTGGATGGGCTTCAGTAGGAATATTTTTCTCATCAAAAGAAGTTTCATAAGGAAAATCTACCAAATGTTGCTTTTTGTTCTAGAAGGCAGTTGGCAAATCAATATATATTTCTCCTTTAAAAAGGGCTTTAAATTCATAAATCTTTTGTTTCACTAAATTATTCTGAAGTTGATTTTCAATTCTTTGTAAATTTAAATCCTTTTTCAAACAAATCAAATCATTTTGTTTTATTTTGAGAAGGGTATTTATGTGATTCTAGTAAACATAACATGTTTTAATAATGTTTAAATTCCTTGTTTTAGGCTTTTCAATAAAAGGAAAAATAAGTTCTCTACTCTTGGCTTTAAATGATATACTACCATATTTGACAGTATAAGGAGTAATAAGGTTTACAAATGGTGTTTCTAGATTGACAACATGATGTATATCATTTGTCTGTATGAATGATGTTTTGAATTCAAAACTACCATTATAAACAGAGGCATCAACTTTAGATTTTATTTTGAGTTTTGAATTTTTTACCGTTGAAAGTCTTTCAGATGTTTTCTTATAAAAACATCTTGGGACAATATCTTCTTTAATACAATTCAAATCAGCACCAGTGTCAAAAAGGGCAATGGTGTCAATTTCAAAGTCTTTGGAAAAGATTAAAGTAATTTTGATCAAATATTTCCTTGTCGTAATTTGCTTTAAAACAAATAGAAAATCATCGGGTACAGACTTGATGTTTTTAAGGCTTTAATTACTTTTATTACCATCATTAGATTCTGGTTCCTGATCATAATCCTCATGTAATTGTCTTTGTAAAAGAAGTTGAATTGTTTCAAATCATTGTTCTGTTTTTCTTTCAACTCTTTTATCTTAGCTTTAATGTCATTGATCTATTTTTGAAGATCTTGAATATTAGAAGTTGACTTCTTAGTTTTCTTCTTATCCAAGATTTCAGTAAGATCATATGTATTCTTTTTAATTATAGAGGATTTGGAAGTTTCAACTTTATCTTTTACTTCTAAGGTCTTCAGAAGTTTATCAAAATATTCTCTTTGGAGAGCAGGATCAGAGATGTGTTTGACTAGTTCAAGAAAAGTTTCTTGATCTTTAGTCAACACATTGACCTTCTTTAAATAGGAATCAGTACTAGTAGAGCTACTATATTCGGATTCAGAATCAGAGTCTACTAGTTCATCGATTTGTAGAGGATCACTGTCTCCTGACATGGAAGACTTAGAGCTGGATGACTCAATTAGCAAAGGGGCTAATTTTGCTAATATTTGCTCATCAAGGTGAAGCTCATGGAGCTTCCTGCTTATACGACAATATTGTGCCGTATGGTCTTTTTTACCACATTTGAAACAAGTAGCTTCTTTATAATTGAAAGAGGTTTTAGGTTTAATTCTATCTCTAGAGGGCTTTTTCTTTTTATTAGGCCTTGAAGGTTTCTTATAATAAGGTTCTCTAGAGTCATTTAAAAGATTTCTGTCTCTTTTAGACTTGTAATGTTTTTTTAAAGGTTTGGAAGAACACTTACCATTACAGTCTCTAGAGGTAGAGGCTTTAAAGGGATCATAATTGAATTGCTTGCAAAAGCCACCCAATTCTTGTTTAGATTTTCTAAGCTCCAATTTAAGTCTCTTCTGAAGTTTTAAGTCTTGACATATCTTTAGACCTTTTTTATTGAAAAAACTGACGAGTTCACCAATAGTAAGATTGTCATAAGGAATTTGGTTATCATATAAGGCTTTAATGGAGTTTCTAACCTTTTCACCCAAGAGGGTTGGTAACCCTGCAAGGAACTTTTCTTTCCAAGTGATATGATTTGCATCATCTCTCAGAAAGAGTTTGGTTAAGAAGGTAGATTTATATTCTTGAAAGTCACTAAGTTTCTTGCATCTGAAGTTATGCAACAACTCAGTATTTTTGTCCCTTAGATTAGAAGGATCACCTATGAAATGAAGGGAAATAGTTAAAATCAGAGTAGCAACAGCATCCTGAATTTGAGTATTTAATTCATCACAGATGGGTTCCATCATCATCTGTTTGAATAGCATTTAAAATGTCAGATTGTTACTACTTAATGAGAAAATGATCCCACCAACCATTAAATTGACCAGTAAACCGAGCTATCAAGATTTCTTCGATAGCCTTGTCAAAAGTTCCTGATTGAGATTTATAGACATTGGCTGCCATGGTGATCTATTGCAACAACCCAAGAATGTTATATTCAGACATTCCATCTATGTTCCATTCATAGACAGAAGATGCGTTAAACCTGAATTAGTTTAAAGCACTTGGTCTGTTGTCTATAGCCAAATCTGATAGAGATCTAACTGTGGGAAGAGCTAATTCCCAATGGATTTTATTAGCTTTAGGAAGGGATATATATATATATATAAAGAAAAAGAAGACAGTTGATCACCCAAAATAAAAAGTAAGCAAATTTACAAAGAATTGAGAGGAATAAAAGACTCGCCTGAAACCGCTGAAGCACCGTTGGAATTGCATGCCATCGAAATCCTTTGTCTACACTATTGTAACACTACCAGAACTCATCGAAGAACACTAATTAAAAGGAGTTTTTAGTTTTTTTAACCGAAAAAGGAAGGATCTTTTTCGGATTATTCAAACAAAAATAAAAAGACAAAAAAAGCTTAAGCTCTTATGGGTTCTCACAAAAAAAATAATAATAAAGCCTTTTATGTTTTCCAATTAAAGAGAAAAGAAGAAAAAGTCAAAAATGATGAAGTTCTTTTTTATTTTGTAAAGAATAATAGAAGAAAAAGCAAATGAAGAAGAAAGGAATAAGTTTTTATGAGGTAGTGGCCAAAGGATAAAAAATAATAATAATAAATAAATAAAAAGTGAAAATAAATAGAGTAGTGTAAAGAAGATAATGTGAGAATGGGAAAGAACGAAGAGAGGGAGGCATACTCAATTAAATAAATGGCTATGGTTTTGTGCACTTATTGATGTGTAAAGGATAAAAAGGGAGAGAAAATTTACGGAGATTTCATAATAAGAAAGGAAATGAAAAGATTTAAAAGAAATAAGGAAATTACACTAAAGAGGAAGGGGTATTTGGCAAAAACGTGGCTTTGACAGACAAAATGAAGCCAGAAGTTGAAAAGAATTGACTCCTTTCAAATTTTAGAGACGTGGGAAAGAGATGGCATTATTACTGTGATAGTTAGTCCTTAAGAAGGAGAGCTTACTATTGCAACATTTGTCATTCTACAATAAGTTTATTTTGCCTCAAATATTTTAACCATAAAAAACTTAGGGGATGTTATTTAAGGAATAATTGGTAGACAAGATAATCGATATGAATCTTTATAATGGTAGTAAAGTCAATAAGGTAATGATGGATTAGGCTGGGTACCTAGTGTACACTGAAAGGCAAGGTACCCAAGCTATACTGAGAAAGGCCGAGAACCTAAGGTATACAAAGAAAGGCCAAGTACCCAAGGTATATAAAGGTTGGGTACTTAAGCTATATTGAGAAAAACTGAGTATCTAAGGTATACAAAGAAAGGCTGAGTACCCAAGGCATATAGAGAAAGGCAAGGTACCCAATGTACACTTAAGAAGACCGGGTGCCCAAGATATTCTAAAAAAAGCTGGGTACCCCAAATGTTCACATGGGTACTTAGGGTACATTATGTAAAAGTAGAAAAATCTAGAAATATTCAAAAATAGTGTCACATGATAAAGGAGAACTTGCCCAAAAAGATTTGTTAATTTACTCGTTAGAAACAAAAAGCCAAAAAGAAAATATTATGCTAAAAAAAGTAAAGAAAAACCGCCTAACATGCCTGTAAACAGGACAAAAGGTAACCATCAAGATAGTTAGGACGACCCGCCACCCCTTACCACCCCAACATAACTCCAACAGCCTCAGCAAAGATAAACGGGATCGCTCTCCTACACTCGACATGTCAAACTTACTCTCCAGGCATATTTAAAATATTCAAATGATTTATGAGTGAAAAAAAAAATAACTTTACCACGTTAACAACGGACACTAATAAAATAACATCTGGTGGGCAGGTAATCCAAGGTAATCCATATAAATATATTCTTATTTTATTTTCAAGAGAAAGCTCACGTACACACACTGAAAAAAAAAAAAAAAAGGTACTGAGGTTATCTTCAATCTCCAGCCACCATTACTGAAAGCTTGCAAGCTCTCAAGTTTTAGATTACCCAACTCTAACTTAAGCATCAAAGTATGGTCATCAACCACTCTCGACTTTACCTCTGACGTCTGTTTACTATTTTGCAGGTCCCAAAGCATCTTTGCAAACTTTCCCGACTCAAATCAAAACTTTTCATCACCTTCACTCCTCTCTCACCTCTCCTTCACCTCCATAAAGGTCCAAGATAGTCCATACACCTCAACTAAGAGAGGCACACTATATCCTAATAATATAAATTCCATTGTTATTCGTAGGTTTCATCATTTATAAAGAAAATGTTACTTGAGACTGCTTAATTTAATTTATAAAAATTGGGCTTAAGAGAAAATATTTATAATTTTTTTGCTGCAGATTTGTATTTAATTGTGATGCTCATGATGTCAAATAATTATAACTTTGTAAGTACACATTGCAAGATTGGTAGCCACTTAAATTATTCACTGACCCAACATCTACAAATTATTTGCTTATTGTTCTTAACTCATTTTAATTTTATAGTAATAACTTGCGACATGGTTTTAAAATTGAAGCCCCATTATTAATCTAACTATCAAGTTTTCTTCCTTTTTGCATTTCTCTCGTTTTGAGTGATTGTAAGTAGAACTTTAGAAGTTTAGTAGAAAACTGGTCTATTATCTTTTTTATTGGCATTATTGTTCTTTTTCAGGCTTAGTTGTAAGTAGCACTGTTCGTACAAATATTTATTTTCTTCATGGTATTTGCAATTTCTCAGGACAATCTAAAAACCTTTTGTGACTCACTTTTACTTTTTGTGACGACATTTTAGCAGTCAGAAAAAACGTTTTGTCACGCCTACACTACGGTCACATAAGCTTTGGGATGCCATGCATGAAACTACTATTTGCCATCATATTACAGTCATAATAGATCTTATGTGCTAGAAAACTAACAACCAAAGTTCACCTTTTTTTTTTTGCATTTTACAAGCAAGAAGCCTTTCTTTTCAACCCTTTCAAGTCATCCATTTGCAAAAATCTTCCTTCCTTGTTCTCCAAGTAATTTGCACCAATAAAGGGTACTTCTTGCTCCTTCTTGGGTCGTAGAAATTATGTGTATTCAGTTTAACACAGAGATAAATCATACTAAAATGATAACCTAGCCACTAATATTATCACTTTTGGGTTTAGTTAACGGCTAACCTGTGATTTTACCTAAAACCATTATGGAAAAGGATTTTCTCCTAGTTTTTTTTTTCCTCTAGCCCTTATTGTTTTTCAATGATTGATCAAGTGTGTGATAATTAAGCCAAATTTTTCAATGAATATACACAACAGACTAATCATTGAAAAACAAGAAGGATTAGGAGGGAAAAAAAACTAAGGGAGGATCATAGTCCAACTATTGTTGGGTATAGACATAACAATGGAGGGACCTTTAGCTATAAAGCCGCTAGAATAGTTGGCCTTAGAGAGAGCAATATTTCCCTTGTTAGCCAAATGGGTCCTTCATTGGGAGGAAAATTCCGTATTGCTTGGTACCCTTATTATAGTTGGAGGCTATAAAATCAACTAAAATCAATTTTGGTACCAACTGAGTTATTTCAAGTCTTAAGGTGGTTTTTATTCCCTTTGTTGCAAAAAACCCTAAAACCTTCTACTTTGTTACACTTGAAGCAATCAGAGTAGGAAACTAAAGAATCAATGTACTTGATAGCTCTTTATCAGGAACCGAATTGGGCAATATTATTATTGATTTAGGTACTCCAATGACGCTTTTGCCATAAGTGTCATGTTCAAAATTGATGTCAGTGGTGACAAGTTTGATCAATGTAGCACCTGTTAAAGACCCTGATGGGTTGCTAGATCTTTCTTATAATATTTGTTCTGATTTTAATATTCCCAAAATCACTATACATTTTATAGGTGCAGATGTGAAGTTGATTCCTTTGAACACTTTTATTAGGATTAGCAAAGAAATTTTATGCTTAATATTTAAAGGATTTGATCAAGGTCCTACTATATACGGTAACCTAGTGCAGATGAATTTCTTGGTTGGCTATGACACTAAAATCGGACGGTGTTTTTTTAATTTGTGAGTACAATACCTAGCAAAAGCTAAGGCTAAACCATATGGGGAAATGAAGTCCCTATATTGTCATTACAAAGCTGGATATCGATTCTAAGAGGAGTTTCATTAAAGACATGAAGGTCAAGAGAGAGAGAAAGAGCTGGAATAGCAAGGTAGTCTGCAAACTAATAGATTAGCAGACGCTGTTGTTTAAGCAAACTAATTACATCAACTAGTGATACGAACAATTTTCAATTCTATACAATACAATGACTTGTTATCTTGTAATTTCCATTTTACACATGTGTTTCATTACTTAATTATGTGGTTAAAATTTGAAACCTTTAAATAAAGCTTTTTTTCAAAGTTGCTCTTTATAAATTATACAAGCATGTGCACTACATTTTTTTTTATGTTCAACGTGTTTGCCAAAATTAATCTTAGAGATATAATGAAGCAAATAATTAATTAATATAGTGTAAAATAAGCGCATCATACGTTGAACCCCCCACACATTATTTCTATCCCCATAAATTTTCTAACTAATTTCTTTAAGCAATATTTCAAGCTATATGGAGAGATTTAGACATTGTTTCTATCTATCTTCAAATGCATATTACATGCATATTTATTAAGGTATAAAAGAATTATAAAATGAAAATCAAATTAAACCTTAACTAATTTAATTTTTACTATAGACAACATTCTTGATCATTAGCTAGTTGAATTATTTAGCATATTACATACAAATCCAATTATAGCTAGATGATTAAGGTGACATTATATAGATGTGCTTAATTTACCATAACATGACATCTTAAAATGTTTTCTAGTACAATTAGATTTCCTTTTAATTTTTATATATTTAGGGTGAGTCTGGCAGTAGCCCTAAATGCACACTTAGTTTCCAAAAAGACTCCAATATGATGGAAATTAACAAAAAATGTAGAATATTTTCCCTTATAAAAAAATAATTGAGTTTTTCCCCTCTTGACAAATTCTTTTACTCCAATGTACCAAAATTCTAATTTAGTTCTTTGGATGACTAGAATTTTATTATTTTATATAATTACCATGCAAATATATACGGAAATATAATTGCTACTAGTAATAGGTAAGCTGGGAAATGAAATTGGTGTAGAGAAAAGAAAATCATTTTCTTCGTACCAAAAACTGAAGGTAATCTTGTAATTGAATCTGCCGCAAAATTACTTTCAGAATTGTTCTGTTTGATTGACCAATCCCCAATTGAAGAGCTTATTCATCACTTAATATTCATTTTTTACAATTATAGTATCGTTTATAATTTACTCGAAATCAAGGTACATTTCAGCAGGACAATCGGACAGATGCAAAGTTGAGTACTTTGAGCTATTACATCAGGACTAAGGTACATGTTCCATGCTTCAATTTTATTGGTATAAATGGCCCTGCAATTTATATATATTGATCCAGGCCAATTTAATTTTTGTTATACTTTTAACTAAGGCACATACACTACTATAATAGAGAGACTCGAACTTAGAACTGCTCTTTACCACTATAGCTGGACCTTGATATCATGCATGCTAATTTTTTGATTGGCTATGACATTGAGAAATAGAAGGTTGCTTTCAAAGAATTACTAGGTATATAAAATAATTGCAAGCAATGCATGCTTACAGTTCTTAGCTATCCTCCATCTTTTTCTTGGTGCTTTATTTACACACACCCCTTTACAAAAGAGAAAATAAGAACAATTTACTCATATACATTTAATAATTAAGTCAGTTACATATGCATTAGATAGGGCAACTATTAGCTAATATTGGATTAGCTAATGAGTAGAGATGATTTATCCTCAACAAAGAGCATTCTGCAGAAGGAAGTGACACCATTATCACTTTTCAGGCTTCGGAACAATTGAAGTTGCTGATACCATGTAGCCGACTTGAACTTCCTAAGGTAAAACATGGTATATTCTTAATGCTCACCAAACCATTCTCAAGTACTAATCCTTGAACTTCTCATTCTCTTATTCTTTTTTTTTATATCTTTTGTTTGGTTATTTGATTTCTGTTATTATGAACCGTGATTCAAACCCTATAACTCAATAGATGTAGGTCATAAGGAGGTCATTGATCCTTTACACATCATACAAAAACCTAGGTTCTGTTCAAATTATTAGTATTGATGATGATGATCTTGCCGAGGGCAAAGTCCTTGAGGAATCTAAATCAGCTATTAAACATAAGGTTGGTCATATGACAGAAGCTAAGTCTTATGCCATTGACGATATGAGATGTAAGACCTCTCAGAAAGACTTAAATGGACTTAGGGAAATATTTAACATCCCAAGTAGTGTCGATCTATGAGTTTCTACTAAGAGTAGCAACCTCTAAATCTAGTGGTAATTAAAAAAGTAAGTTCTTTTTCGTTAGGGGCGATTAGAGGCAAGCAACCTTTACATCTGGTGAAGATACTTAAATCTCCTCTCACTTTTGCACTCCAGGTCATTTGCTGCTCATAATATTTTTTGGTTTGACTCTTTCCTTTATCTTTTATTATTATTATTATTATTATTATTATTATTATTATTATTATTATTATTATTATTATTATTTTAAATTTTTAGTTTCTTGAAACGTGTCTTATAAGATTAAGGAGGACTTGAAATTGCACGTGGGTATTGCTTTAGACAACGCGAGCCCGTGTAAAGAATTGATAACTTTGAGCAACCTGATTGAGTTTGGTCTGGTATCTGAAAGAGAAAAGATGAGTAACAGCATTCTTGACAGCTTAAAAAACCATTATAGCACTATTGAATCTCCGACTAACTCTTTTGTACCATCGAAAAAGCGATGAGTCGAACAAACCGTTTCCCCTATTAGGATTCTCTCTCCTTTTCTTCCTCCTCCTTCAGAAGGTGGGAATATGGTCGACAAGACCTTTTCAAAAGATTCTACTACCTTTTTTCTTATTAGTAGTAGGACCTGGTCTACACAACTAAAAACAAATCGATTCTGCCGTTCCTTATGTCAAAGAGTTCACAAAGCATGCACAAGAATTAAATGTTTATAGTAGTAATAAATTGGCTAACTCCTTCTAGTATTCTAGGTACCAACTTACTGCTGCTTCTACAGCTTTTAAATCGAGAGTCTTCAACTAAGACAAGAGACTTAAAGCTAACAATCAGAGCTTAAGGAAAGATCTGTAGCAGAAAAAGGGAAAATTGGCAAAGCTTTAAGTTGAGATCTCTATATTTAAGGAAAAAACTGCCATGGCCGATTCAAAATTATTTCAACTTAAGAGGAGTTATCCATGGTAAGGGATGAACTCCCAAATGCCAGGAAGGATCTTGACATTCAGAGATTCTCTTTCGAGAGGACCATGAAAGCTGAGACATTACGCCTTCAAGGCAAACTTGACTTTTTAAATAATTAACTTACCGATGAATATAATAATGGACTAACATTCTGTCACGAGTGTATCATGTTTATTTTTAGAAAGAAATAACCTAAGCTGGATATGTCCAAGCTTGAAGCTGGTGTGGATGTCTATATGAATGAGTGCCAGGAGTAATCAGCAAAAAGAATAAACCCAAGATATAGAGAAAGTTTCTATAGGACCTGAAGAAATTACTCTCTCTAATGAAAGGGACTCTCAAGATGCATCCGGTGTGGACCAAACTAGCAAGGTGGCTGATTAAGCTACTGGCCTACTAAAGCTTCTTAGTTTTTATTATAGTTTCCTATGTAGGAACTTGTAAACTCTCATCTTCCTGAAATTAATACAATTTCTGACTTTCACTTTTCCTTAAGCTGGTTTTATGATTCTCAATCTATTTCTACTTCAAGATATTTCTCAATAATCTGAGTTTGTTTTAACAGGTTTTAGCAAGCTTCAAGTTTTTTCTTGCCTCGATTAGGCATTCGGACCTTAAGCTTCTATATTTTCCTTAACACATTTTAAAAACTTAAATATGCACGAATTAATTTTGGTGAACTTTGGCTCTTTTTGTTTCGCCTCGAGTAAATTTTGAGACTTTTGGCCTTCACATTTGCCTTACAATATTTTTATAAGATTAACTTACTCGAATTAATTTTGGCTAACTTTGGCTCTTTTTCCTGCCATGAGTATGCTTTGAGACTTCTAGCCTTAACATATTTTTAAGAGCTTAACCTTCTCTAATAAGATTGAAGATATACCTTGTTACTTTTCTATTCATGATCAATTCATTACATGCTTTAAATTCAAAAAAATTATATTCACCAATTGAAACAACATTACTTTATAAAGAAAATTACTATAAATACTTTTTTAAATGATCTGCATTCTAAGTTCTTTCGACATCTCATCTATTTGGGTAAGCTAACTTGTATGCCCTCAGACCAACCACTCACAAAAATCTATAAGAACCTTTCTAATTCGGACCTAGAAATGCTTGGTTTGGATTCTTGGTGCCTTGGTTCACCCTTATGAGTACCCAATCTCTCGTTTTTTTTTATAGCCAGCTGTCCTCTTCAATGACTTTGCTCTCTTTTTTTCTAACGAGTCAATGTGTGCTGATCCCAATTTCCCTTAATATTACAGCTTCATGCCCAAATCCTAAGATAAATGGAGTTTCCCCTATGGTGGTTTTATATGTGGTTCTATAAGCCCATAACACACTAGGCAGTTCATCAACGCATGCCCCCTTCTGTTCTCCTAACCTGATTTTCAGAAGTCTCTTTTTGGTTTCATTAGTTGCTTTTACTGGTCTATTTGCTTATGGATGCACAAACGAACAAAACTTCATTTCTATGCTCATATTTCAGTGGAAATCCTTGAATTTATTGTTATCAAACTGCTTCCCATTATCAATTTCTGTACAAGGGATTATATGCTCATATCATATTTCTCTAAATGAAATTGGTTGTTTTGCTCTCTACTATCTTACTTAAAGCCTTTACTTCAATCCACTTTCTAAAATAATCAATTACCACTACTATGTGAGTTGCGAAAGCCTGTCCCATCGATAGAGGTCCCTAATTGGACAAATGGCCATGGCAAATTCATTTCTATAAACTTTTTCAACCGTTATGCTAAGAAGTTGGTGACGCTCTAATAATTCTTACAACTTTTAGTCTTTTCTTGCACATTTTGGTGCATCTTAGGTAAAAATTACCTTGGTCCAAAAAATTTCAAAGCTAAAGACCTTGCACCCGAAAGGTTTCCATAAACCCCTTCATGTATCTTTCTGAGCACATAATCTGCTTCTTCCTCATTCAGACAATGTAATTGTGACAGAGTGTATCCTCATCGATACAATACTAAATCAATTAATATATATCTTGCTGCTTGACATTTCAATTTCCTTGCTTCTTTCTTATCGGTATGAATTATCCCATCTGTATTGTAAGAGTTAATTGGATACATCAATCTCATTGTGGCTACACTCATCACCTTTACTTCATGTTCAATACTCGAACTGGTTTTGATTTCTACAAGAATTGATTTGGGCATTTTTAGACCTTACACCGTAGCCATGATTGCTAACATGTCTGCTAAAAAATTCTTTATTCTTAAAGTTTGCTCCACTTCCACTACCTAAAATTCTTTGTTCTTCTCTCCCTTTGCTTGAATGCTTTTATTGAGGTGGTTTGCCACTAGTTAAGAGTCTGTTCGAACCTTCAATTTCTCTACCTTCAACGTTAATGCAAGTCTCAACCCCGTAATGAAGGCTTTATATTCAGCTTGCTTATTGGTAACTTTAAACTTGAGTTTTACTATATATAGAATCTCCACACTCTCGGGGCTAAGTAGAATTGCTCCTTCTCTTTCTCCTTGATCTCCACATGAACCATCAATTGTAACAGTCCAAACTTTTCCAGAAACCTTATCTTTTATCATTTGTCTGTTTTCTGTACTTTTTACATTCAAGCATAAAATCTGCTAGAGCCTATGCTTTAATTGCTATTCGAGGTTGATAATTAATGTTAAACTTGCTCAGTTCTACTGACCACTTCACTAGTCGACTAGAAGTTTCTAGCTTGTGTAAGACTTGTCTAAGTAGTTGATCTATTAATACAATTATCGAATATGCTTGAAAGAAAAGCCTTAACTTTCAAGTAGCTATAACTAAAGCAAGTGCCCACTTTTCAACCTGCGGATATCTACTTTTCACAACAAGCAAGGCTCTACTTGTATAACATATAAGGTGTTGAACTCTCAATTCTTCCTTCACTAAGACTAAACTAGTGGTCCACATAATACAACTAAGTATAAGTACAATACCTTTCCTGCTCATGATATTGATAGTAGCAGAGCCTTCTATAAATAGTCGTTCAGTTGTTGAAACGCTTCCTCATATTCTGGTGTCCATTTTATCTTTTTTCCTTGAAGTAAAGTATGGCAGTTATCCGTTGCACGAATGATGAATCTATTCAAAGCTACCAACTTGCCCATAAGACTTTGTATTTTCTTCATAGTGTGTAGTAACTTTATTTCTACAACCGCTCTTATCTTCTCTATATTAGCTTCAATTCCTTTATGACTAACCATGAAACCCAGAAATTTTTCTAAGCTCACCCCAAAGATACACTTTTCTGGATTAAGCTTCATTTGATATTCTCTCAGGAGTGTGAAAGATTCAGCTAGATATTTCACATTCTCATCTGTATTTTTGGACTTTGTGATCATTTCATCCATATATTTCTATTTCCTGACCAATCAAGGGCTTAAAAATCTTATTCACTAACCTTTGATATATTGCTCTAGTATTTTATTTCTTTTGTTGCTGATCACACATCAAGAGCAACTCCTTCTTGTTAAGGGCCATCAGATGAGATCTGCCTTCGACACTGAGAAATCGGTAAAGCAGGACGCTATCCTCGACTAACCTCTCTATTTATAAAAAAAGACCTCCCCAGATGAGAGTAGAAGTGGTAGGATGAGTATGTCCTGGATTCCCGGATTCATTCTTGTCTTGATCCACCATGGAATAGGCGTTGGCTGGTGACAAAGGCTGTGTGTTCTTTGGCTTGTCCAAATATCGAGATTTGATTATAACTAGAGAATGCATTCATAAAGCCGAGCAGGCCATGCCCAGTCGTAGAATCGACTAACTGATTTATTTTAGGTAATGGGAAGCTGTCCTTAGGATATCCTCTATTTCCCACTTGCCTTCTTAACTAAGACAATGTATGAGATCTATTCAGGATAGTCAACTTACCTTATGAATCCTACCTTTAATAGTTTATCCACCTCATTATTTAAGACATCATATCTCTTCTGGTTGAAGCACCTCTTCTTTTACTTTACCTGCTTTACCTCCTTACTAATTGCTAACTTGAGACATGCCACATTCGAATTAATCTCTGGCATATCATTAAGGGACCAGGCGAATACATATGTATGTGCTCATAAACACCTGACCAGACTCCTCATCAAATCTTCACCAATGTTCGACCTAATCTTTACTATTTTTTCCTGGCCATTTGGTCTTATCTAAACTTTTTATAATTCTTCAACAGGCTCCTGTCTTCTTCTCTTTGAATCTTCTTTAACATACAATGATGTCACATAGCAGCTTCTTGTAACTCTCTGGTCCCTTTTTATAACACCTACCAAGCCATTCATTCGGTATTTAAGTGCTAAGCAGTGAGTTTATATGGCATTCTTAACATCATCTAGTATAGGTTAGTCTCATCCACTACTATAAAATCCAATATCATATTCTTCTCGAAAGGTCTCAACTCTATAGTAATTGACAGAACCTCTACCGAATCTCTTTAAGGAAATGTTTGTGTGCTCGAGCTTTGCATTTGTAATTTCCACCTCATCTAAAGTAGACTTAAAGAGAATGTCCATTAAACTTCCTGAATCCACTAGAATTCAATTAAGCTCCCTATTTACAATATTAGCCTTTATAACTAAGGCATCTTCATGGGGATATAAAACTCTTTCCTCGTTCTCCTCTGTCCATATAGTCGGTACTTGTTTGGTCTTTTCCCTTTTTACCGTAGGCATATGAAACAAAGCCTCATGACTAGCAAATTCATATATACTATAATTATTTCTAGCTCTGTTTGAATCTCCTACCATCATTGGACCTTCTTCTATTGCTAGTACAATGGGCCATTCCCAATCCACTTATCCAACTTTGACATCTCTAATATATTGTTGATCTACCACCGAGTGCCCCCCATCAAGGACTCATCCAAGTATCAATTTCTCACTAGATCCTCTACCTGTTTTTTGAGATCACAACACTGAGATATTGCATAACCGTAATTATCAAGGAATTTACGAAATCTGCTCATATTCTTCTTGTTTACTGATTTGGTCATTGATGGAGAGTGACACAATAAATCTCGTTATTTTAAGATAGGAAATAACTCCTCTAGGGGAATCTTCAAAGCAATATATTGCCTGTAAGCAGGACTTTGGTTGATCATCTACATAGTCTTATCCCTAGAAAAATTGTTTACTGATAGGGGTGGCAAGCGAGCAACTCTATCAAGGAATTGGGATTGGCAGATTGTTAGGATGTTGTGGCATGGGTTATTATAAAGTTGGTGGTGATCTTTTCGATCACTATTCAGTGATCTGTGGAATGGGATATGATGAACCCAAGCTGAAGGGACCTCTTATAATGTTAAAAAAGAGCAACTCGACTTCCGGTCCCCTCAGCTAATGACGACCCTTGAGCTTGCCCAATTAATCCTCCTCCTTTTTGGATTCTCCTCTTCCTGCGCCTCATTCCTTTAATCTGTTCACTTTTTAGCTTTATTATTTTTTCCTCCTCAATCATAATATCTCTCTTCCTCTGCTCATATGCATCCGAATATAAGTAAATTTCGGGACTTCTCAAGTTATACCATGGTCTCCTAATCTTCGTACATTCTTTAAGCCCTCTCAACACCTGTAGATGATTAAATGCACTAAGATCAAGGACTACCCAATGTATCTTTTAACAAACACCTGAAGAGACTCATCTTCTCATTGTTTGATCTCAATCATTTCCATCATATCATCTTCAAAGGCTATTACCCTATGAAACTACTCTGTAAACTTTATGCACATTTGTCTAAAACTCTAGATATTCCTTCATGGCAACTTGTGATACCACTTTTGTGCTCGCCCCTCTAAATTCAATAGGAAAGCCCTACATCTTTGCATTGCAGTCAAGCCTTGTACCCCAGTTATGTCGTTGAAACGTTCAATATGTGCTAATAGATTAACTTTTCCATAGAATTTAAGATCAAAAAAATAAAAATCCCTCAGGATTGTAACGTCATAATCTCCTTTGAAAGTGGGGACTCAATATTTAACATGATCTTTCAGCTTAAGGCTTTCTCATACCCCTGTATCTTGTCAAGGGCCTGAGCTAATTTTTGTATCTCTCCCTTTAATTCTTCAGCACGAGAAGGATTTTGTGCAGTAACTTGCACACGTTCTCATTCTGTATCTTGTAAATGTTTTCTTAATTCTTTCTCTTCTAGGCTTATATCTACCCTACTTGCCGTACTTTTCCCTCTTGGCCTTTGAACTCTAACTCTCATATCTTGCTCAACAGGTACGATTCTATAACTGGATTTAGGAACGTCACGGCTTGCTCTCCTCTGTCGATCCCTAAGTTTATAAAGGATGGCCATCAGCATCTCCATCTACTTTTCCATTCATTCAATTCTATCATGCACTACTCTATCCCGAATTTCATTCATGACCTCCCTCAAAGTCATTGACTATTTAAGGCCTGCCCCTCGCAGACTATTGCCCCCTGTATTCATTTGTTTTATATTGGTTTTAGTATAATTGACTTTTTGCTTAAGTTTCCACAAACGGTGCCAAGATGCTGATGCTGAAATTGGCTACTTTCCCCTCGAGCAGATCCCCTTGACAACACTTGAATTTCTTTTATTTATAAAACAGGTGATGTTTTTTAAGTTACACTCACGAAACACAGTCAAAGATCGCCTGATGTTTTTTCAATATTCCATCTTTCAAGTCAGTAATCGGGTTTCACTTTTAGGAATTTAAAAAATGATCAAGGTTTACACCCTTTTCACTCGTGTGTAGTTTTTTTAGATTTTCCCCAAATAAAAAAGAAGAATCCATTTTTTCTCTCATTTCTGAGAAATTTATCCGAGTTTCATATTCCTTGTGTTTTTGCTCCTCCCATAACCGTTACCCCATAAATGTGTGTCATTAACTTTCCATTAATTTGACCGCTTCAATACAATTATTGTGATATCATTATGAGAGTTAATCGTGTACAGAGTTTCGCCCCCATTCTCAGAGAAAATTGTTTAATCGATTCTCATTATAGGCTCATGGCTGCCATGTTCAAATTCTGCTTGAGGACTGCCTTATATATGCTTCAGATGTTACCTATAAATCAATAAGACCTCACTCTACTAATAACAAATGTTCCTGCTCTTGGCTATCTTGATCTCAAGCAGGCGTGCTCTTTATTCTCGAAACAAAAATAAATTATGAAAAGTATTCTATTGATCCAAATCTCTTGGATTGGCATGAAAACGTCAATGGAAAACTCCACAGTGTCCCTAATTTCCAAAGTGCTTCTATAAAAATTGCTGATGGGTTTGGTAGCTAGAACTGAGTTTGGATTAAATATTTTCTCATTGTTATATCTAAAAATGTGGCTTTCAAAATTTGCGTTTCCTCAATCGTCATCTAAAATTAATGTAAAATGTGTCAAGTAAATTAGCTCGATCAATATTACAAATTTAATCATATGTATATATGTTAGAAAGATGACTGAATAATTATTACCTGTACTCCATCAATGATGCATCGATCGCCTATTGGATATTTAATCCAATAATGTTGGATCCTTAATCCAATAATGTTAGATCCTTAATCCAACATTGGGCTTACATGTGAATAATTATATATTGCGGACTGTCATATAAGATTAAGCACAATTAAAAGTGATCTAATTAAATTTTCGATAATTTGAGGTTTAACGTATCTAATAAGGTGTGGGCCTTTAATGTGTAAAGACCTAATGGTATTCTAATTCTGTGATGAATAAAATTAAGAATATCTAATGACAATAAGAAATCTTTTCTATATAAGTGGTTATGATGCCCAGGTTATACGTATCTTTTCTATTCTTTCTGGTATCTCATCATTAGAAAGAGGACATAAAGAAACTAGAAGGCTTTCTATGATATACGTGTAGATCTGTAGGGTCAACCACACGATCCTAGAAGAAAATTTAGTTTTATGTATTCAGATACGTTTCCGCATATTTAATTATTGATTTTTGATTATATAACATTAATATTTATGAATTTTGGGTGATGAATTTCACCATAAAGAATTTAATAATTTTAACATCACCAACATCAAATAGGCGTGTCACAAACAAAAATATGATGGCTTCAAATACATTCTTGGCAGTGTTGCCAAACAAGAACACTGCAAGTACAACTTGGGATAAAATAAGTAGAAGAGCTTTAGTGGTTAATAAACCCACTATAAGCAGCCACACAATGATGAACAGAACGATCAGAATTCCCGTATAAAGCTTGTTCAACTCTTGCATGGCTTCTTTGGAATTATTCAAACAATGTGCCAGAGATTTTCGTTGCTTGTATACATTCACCTGCAAAAACCAAGTGCACAGTAAGAATGGTTTAATTATTGAATAAGTAAAATCGTTGGTACAAATAGTACAAATACCAATTCTTTGTAACCTATTCTCGAGAAATGGAATGGAAAGAAGAGCCAATTTAAAATTTGTCTCTTATTCGTTAATATTATTATGCTTCTTGTCAAAGTTGGGCACCGCCACCACCCTTCTAGATGGGCGGTGCCCAACTTTCAAACACGACACACGGTGCCGTGTTTAAAAAGAAAAAATATATATAAAATAATAATAATAAATAAATAATGCATAGTAGCCAAAATGTGGCTATAAATTGAGAGCATCTTCCCTCATTTCAATCATCCCAGAAAATTTATTTCCTCTTGCATTAGAGAGAATTTTGAGAGTTAAATAAGTACTCTTAGTATTGGGTGTAATTGGGGTATTGGGAAGTGAGAATAGTTTTCTCCTAGTTATAGAGAGAAGTTATTATTTTTCCAATATAATAAAATTATTTCCTTCTGTCTTTGCCCGTGGATGTAGGCTATAAGCCGAACCACGTAATTTCTGGTGTCCAAATTTGTGCTTGCTCTTTATTTTTCTTCCAATCTCATTTAGTTGTGGTTCTACTTCACCCATAAATTTCCTAACAGTGGTACCAGAGCATTAGTTGCATTTTTTAGAATTGGAGTTACTGTTTATGTATACGGTTACTATTCATGTATGCATTACTGTTCACGTGAAACAGTGAGAGCCGATCCTAACTAAGTTTGTTCGTGGTGAAAGTAATGGCGGCAAAATACGAGATTGAGAAGTTCAATGGGAACAATTTCTCATTGTGGAAAATGAAGATGAAAGCTATTCTGAGGAAAAACAATTGCTTGGCAGCAATTGGAGAAAGACCCATAGAGGTAACTGATGATGCTAAGTGGAACGAGATAGACGGTAATGCAATTGCTGATCTACACTTAGCACTTATAAATGAGGTGTTATCCAGTGTGGCAGAGAAAAAGACAGCGAAGGAAATATGGGATACTCTCACAAAATTACTGCACAATAAGATCTTTTTAAAGAGGAGACTCTATACTCTTCATATGGCGGAATCTACATCAGTAACCGACCATATCAACACCTTGAAGACTCTATTTTCGCAACTCACAACGCTGGGTCACAAAATAGAGGAAAATGAACGTCATGGAGCTTCTACTTCAAAGTCTACCAGATTCAGTATGATCAACTCATCATCAATCGACGAACAACAACCCGACCGGACAGTCTAGTTTTCGATGATGTTGCAGCCTCCATCTTAAATAAGGAAAGCAGGCACAAGACCAAGGAAGATAGACATGCAAGTTGGCAACAAGCAGAAGCGCTATTGGTGACGAGAGGGAGATCAACAGAACGTGGCCCCAGTGGGAGTTATAATCATGGTAGATCAAAATCCAGAAGCAAGAAGAATGTGAAATGCTACAATTGTGGCAAGAAAGGGCATGTGAAGAAAGAGTGTTGGACCAATCAGAAGAGTAGATAGAATAAAGCACCTGAGTCATCAAATGCTCAGGGTTGTGTGGCTAGTACTTCGGATGATGGCGAAATTCTCTATAGCGAAGCAGCAAGTGTTACAGAAGGCAGAAAGCGGTTAGCTGACGTCTGGCTTATAGACTCAGGAGCAACATGGCACATGACCTCTCGGAGAGAATGGTTCCACACATATGAACCAATCTCAGGAGGATTTATGTACATGGGCGATGACCATGCCTTGGAGATCGCTGGTATTGGTACTGTCAAAATAAAAATGTATGATGGTACAGTTCGCATAATTTAGGAGGTACGATATGTCAAAGGCCTGAAGAAAAATCTATTGTCTTTGGGACAAATAGATAGTCTTGGGTGTAAAGTCCATATTGAAAATGGGATGATAAAAATTGTCAGAGGAGCGCTTGTGTTAATGAAGGCAGAAAAGATTAGTGTGAATCTATTCATGCTTCAAGGAGAAACACTACAGGAAGCTGATGCGTGTGTCGCATCAAATGGAGAAGAGTCAGCGATGATGTGGCATCTTCGACTTGGCCACATGTCAGAACAGGGTTTGAAGATCCTCTCTCAGTGACAGCTGTATCTGGGACTCAAATCGGTAAGTCTACCATTTTGCGAGCATTGTGTTACAAGTAAGCAGCATAGATTGAAATTTAGCAGATCTCATGCTAGAAGTAAATGCATTCTCGACTTAGTTCATTCTGATGTTTGCGAATCACCAGATTTATCCTAAGGAGGTGCAAAGTACTTCGTTACTTTTATTGATGATTACTCCAGGAGATGTTGGGTGTATGCAATCAAGAAAAAGTCAGATGTGTTTCTAGTATTCAAGGAATTCAAAGCGCGGGTTGAATTTGAATCCGGGAAAAAGATCAAGTGCTTAAAAACAGATAATGGTGGAGAGTATACAGATGGTGCATTTCTTGCATACTGTAAGCAAGAAGGTATTCAGAGGCAGTTTACAGTGGCATACACTCTTCAACAAAATAGAGTGGCGGAACGGATGAATAGAACTCTTACAGAGAGGATAAGAGCTATGTTGAGAACTGCTTGGTCTACCTAAGTCTTTTTGGGCTGAAACAGCCAAAACTGCCTGTTATGTGGTAAATCAGTCTCCATCAACAGCTATTGAGTTGAAGACGCCAATGGAGATGTGGACAGGTAAGCTAGCTGATTACTCTCATTTACATACATTTGGATGTCCTGTATATGTAATGTATAATGCCCAAGAAATAATAAAGCTAGATCCAAAATCTAGAAGGTGTATCTTTTTAGGGTATGCTGATGGTGTAAAGGGGTATCGTCTGTAGGATCCCACTAGCCACAAGATTGTCATCAGCAGAGATATTGTCTTTGTAAAAGATCAACTACAAAAGAAAGATGTGGATGATAGTACTGTGAAAGAAAAGTCAGAGACTACACCGGTATATGTAGAAAATAATCAGGAAGATTTAGAGTCTTCTAAAGCAGCACCAGAGCATGAAGAACAAGAACCAGTCGAGTTTGAGGCTCTAAAAATTCGTCGGTCAACTCGAGAGAGACGACCACCAACTTGGCACTCAGAGTATGTTACAGAGATCAATGTTGCATATTGTCTTTTAAAAGAGGATGGAGAGCCATCAACTTTCCATGAAGCTTTAAACAGCTCAGATGTTACTTTGTGGACGGCAGCAATGCAGGAAGAAATTGAAGCTCTACACAAAAATAAGACATGGGAACTTGTGCCATTGCCACATGGAAGAAAAGCCATTGGAAACAAATGGGTCTACAAGATCAAACGTGATGGCAATAATCAAGTGGAGCGGTATTGTGCAAGATTGGTGGTAAAGGGATATGCTCAGAAAGAAGGTATTGATTTCAATGAGATATTTTCTCTAGTAGTTAGACTCACGACAGTCAGAGTAGTCTTGACAATGTGTGCTACATTCGACCTACATCTAGAACAGTTAGATGTGAAAACTGCATTTCTTCATGGAGAACTTGAAGAAGAGATTTATATGCTCCAACCAGAAGGTTTTGCTGAAACAGGCAAGGAGAACTTGGTTTGCAGATTGAACAAATCTCTATATGGTCTCAAACAGGCGCCGAGGTGTTGGTATAAGAGATTTGATTCCTTCATCATGAGCCTTGGATACAACAGACTCAGTTCAGATCATTGTGCTTATTACAAGAGATTTGAGGATAACAATTTTATCATTTTGCTATTGTATGTGGATGACATGTTGGTCGCAGGCCCCAACAAAGATCAAGTCCAAGAATTAAAGGCACAGTTGGCTAGGGAGTTTGAAATAAAGGACTTGGGACTAGCAAACAAGATTCTAGGGATGCAAATTCACCGAGACAGAAATAACAGGAAGATTTGGCTTTCAAAGAAGAATTACTTGAAGAAAATCTTGCGACGCTTCAACATGCAAGATTGTAAGCCAATTTCTACCCCACTTCCTGCTAATTTCAAGTTATCCTCAAGTATGTGTCCTAGCAATAAAACGGAGAGGAAGGAGATGTCTCGAGTACCATATGCACCAGCAGTGGGATGTTTGATGTTCGCTATGATCTGTACAAGACCAGACATTGCACAAGCAGTGGGAGCAGTTAGTCGACACATGGCGAATCCTGGTAGAGAACATTGGCAATCAGTGAAGAGGATTCTAAGATACATCAAAGGAACCTCAGATGTTGCACTATGTTATGGAGGGTCATAATTTACTGTCAGAGGCTACGTGGATTCAGATTTCGCAGGTGACCTTAATAAAAGAAAATCCACTATTGGCTATGTGTTTACACTTGCGTAGGAGTCGTAGTCGGGTTTCAAAACTACAGACTGTTGTGGCTTTATCTACGACAGAGGCAAAATACATGGCAGCTACACAAGCATGCAAGGAAGCTATTTGGATACAAAGGTTACTTAAGGAGCTCAGGCACAAACAAGAGAAAATTCTTGTGTTTTGTGACAGTCAGAGTGCTTTGCATATTGCAAAGAATCCAGCCTTTCATTCCAGGACAAAACATATAGGGGTTCAATATCACTTCGTTCGAGAAGTAGTGGAAGATGGAAGTGTAGATTTACAGAAAATCCATACCAAGGAGAACCTAGCAGATGTTATGACTAAGCCAATCATTACTGACAAGTTTATATGGAGTAGATTCTCTTGTGGCCTAGCAGAAATGTAAGCAACATGTCAATGGCAAAGCAGAAAGGATGGTATGGAGATTGATTGGTTCTCAATCAAATCTCCAAGTGGGAGAATGTCAAAGTTGGGCATCGTCACCGCCGCTTCTAGATGGGCGGTGCCCAACTGTCAAACACGGCACACGGTGCCGTGTTTGAAAAGGAAAAAAAATATATAAAATAATATAATAAAATAAAATAATAATAAATAAATAATGCATAGTAGCCAAAATGTGGCTATAAATTGAGAGCCTCTTCCCTCATTTCAATCATCCCATAAAATTTGTTTCCTCTTGTATTAGAGAGAATTTTGAGAGTTAAATAAGTACTCTTAGTATTGGATGTAATTGAGGTATTGAAAAGTGAGAATAGTTTTCTCCTAGTTATAGAGAAAAGTTATTATTTTTCTAGTATAATAAAATTATTTCCTTCTGTCTTTGCCCGTAGATGTAGGCTATAAGCCGAACCAAGTAATTTCTGGTGTCCAAATTTGTGCTTGCTCTTTATTTTTCTTCCAATCTCATTTAATTGTGGTTCTACTTCACCCATAAATTTCTTAACACTTCTTTGGCTTTTATTCATTTAAATTATGTACTTGCATGTATCGGATACTTCTCAATTTGATCTACAATCTACAATCAGACAATCTTAATACATAAGTGTATAGGTAGATTAAGTTATGTACTATTCAATTTTTTTATCTATTTAAAAAATAGTGATTATGATACCACCATTACATTGTCTGATTATTTTAATTTTTATTGACTTTCTAATTTTTACTGGCACCCACACTATTCGGTATGGTAGACGGTAACTTAAAGTTCTTGAAGTTATTACAAAATGTGCAAATTATGATTTAAAAAAAAATGAAAAATTTTATAATACCGTGGCAAAAATTACAATATTAATACCATAATAAATATAAATATTGTAAATTATATATAAAACTAGTAAATGTAAAGTAAAACCAATAAATTCATACAAGATTATTAATTATTTAAAAAATTAACATTGTTTTAACAAAATTTTAATAAAATTTATTTTATTCATTTAAAAAAAATATTTTGTTTAATTAAACAAAGATAAAAATTACTCATTAATTAACAAAAAAATTATATTGAAAAAATGTAAAACAAGTTTTATTAAATTGATTTAATAATAAATTATATATTTATTCTATGACATTTGTACACTATTTTTTTCATTTTTCTATAATAATATATATTTATTATACGAGTTAATTAAGCGCAATTATTTATCTTGATGTGGATCAAGTAAAAACAAAATAAAAAATATTCTTATATTACTAGACACATATATAATAATCAATAAAATTATATTTTCTTTTGAGTCTTTGCATACTTCATATAATTTCAAACTTTTACATATACTTAGAGATTATTTAGGACTTTGTTGAGGAAGTGTGAAAAGATACAAAATAATTTTATCTTATAATAACTATAAAAGATATTAAAATAATATTTTTAATCTAATTTTAAAAATAAATTTCATTTTTACATAAATACAATGCTAACATCATTCAATTTAAATAAAAATAATAATAAATATATAAGGTAATAAACATTATAATGAGTTTTATTTTAATAAGATAGACTAAAAAAAAATAAAATAAAAAAGAAAGAGAGGAAAAAATCAGTCCAAAAATAAAAATGAGTACTTAACATGAATCTTATAAAAGAGGAAAATATCCATTAAAGATATCGATGCGTTGGCGATTGTTGACGATAGTACTCCGACGTTCATGTCAATATATAATGAAAAGGAGGCTAGGTTTCCGTGAAATCTGAAAAATATGCACAAATAAGAGCTGAAAAATGAAGTCTAAGCATATTACAAAAGAAGCTATGGATTTCCTAATTACAAATCTTGTCATTAGCTTAGCTTTGCTGTAAGTGTTTGGATTATATCGGACAGGTCACCTCGATGCCCTTCCAGCTCGAATAAAATACCCCGAGGACAGGCTAGCTCGAGCAGAAGTCCCAACTGCTTACACGAAGACAACCTCACTAGACGTCAAAGATGGTCGGGGTCGAAGAATTCAGAGCCGCCCGAGCCCCAAGCTCGTATATGCTCGAGGTCGTCTCTCCTGGTCAAAGCTGGTCAAGGTCGAGAGCTGAGCACTCCTTTGCCGGCTCGAGGTCGTCTCCCAGGTCAAAGATGGTCAAGGTCGAGAACCGAGCACACCTTTCCTGCTCGCAGAGGTTAAGTCCATGAGCACAACTGGACAAGACCCGACCCAGGGCAGCCCGACCCGTTTTCTCAGAATCCCGGCACACCTTTTAATGTCTGACCAAGGCCCCACATGGTATGGTGGTGATACTGTTGCCGATGGCCGGCACATGCCTCCAAGGTGTCATCATTCCTAGCGCACATGCCCGACATGGTAATCTGGCCACGTGAATCGGGTTAAGGGGACAGCCGCACATCCCTAGGGAATATTACACCAATCCCAGCTGTCAGAGGGACCCAGATACCACTAACGTGGGAGTGGACAGCCTGGAAATGAAAAGAGCAAGAAAAATAGAGTATAAAAGGAAACGAAGGGGTACGTTACAAGGGTTGGCAATTCTGATTCAGAAAGGGTTGAAAAAATTAATTCACAGGTTCTTCCTATTCTGACTTCTCTTACTTTGATTTTCTGAAAAAACCATATCTATTCAAAAAAGGGGGGGGGAAAAAATACCCCTTTCATCTTTCCGGTCTCCTTCATTAAGGGAGATACCAAAAAGAACAACCCGATTACTGACTTGAGCGTCGGAGGGTTTTCGCCGGAACACGCCCGGCGACCCCTGACCCCGTTTTCTGTGAGTACAGGACTGGGAATCTCCGTTCTGAAAAAGACAGCGGAACAGGACGAAGGAGGCAATCCTACTCGAGATCGAGCTTATCGCGAGCAGAAGGATCGAGGCACTGTTTGAAGCCGCGAGCAGAAGGTTCAGACAGTCCTGCTCGAGCTGTTTGAAGGCACTGTTTGAAGTCGCGAGCAGAAGGTTCAAACAGTCTTGCTCGAGCTATTTGAAGGCACTGTTTGAAGGTTCGAGGCACTGTTTGAAGACACGCGGGAAAAACTGCATCAACAGTAAGTTTTTGTTGTTCTTGTTTCTTTGTGTCAGTTTGTCACTTCTACGATGTAAAACCTCTTGATTTGATGCTTTTACTTGTTATTTTTCATTTTAACAAATGGTGTTGCCTTGTCAAGGTTTGCCATAAAAAAAAAATAAGGGTTATTTAGCTCGGTTTCGATTTGATTAAGTTCGGAACATAAAAATTAAATGGTTCAGAATCTTTAAATCATTTAGTTTTTTATTTAGTTTGGTTCATTACCAAATCAAATGGTTCAAAACCAAATTAAAAAAAAATGAAAATCCTAAGTTCTTAACCCAAACTAAACACATCACAATATTAATATCACAATCACAATTCACCACAATTTATTATATTAATTTATTATTGTTAAAATTATTATATAACTTATTGTTTGTGAATTTCTATATTATTATTAGATTTTGTGTTAATTTAATATTATTAAATTTTATTACGTTGTTTATTATTTATAGTTTTATTAGACTCAAGATTATTATTATAATAATAGTATATTACTATTATATCTTTTTTATTGAATAATAAATATTCATGATAAAATCAAACTAAAGCAAACTGAGCCAAACAAAATTAATTCAATTCGATTTAATTCAATTTTATAATTTAATTTATATTTAATTCACAAATTCATCAACTAGCTCATTTCAATTTAGTTTAGTTTGATTTTAGTTCGGTTCTAGCCCAAACCAAACTAAATAAGGTCCACTCCTAAAAGGAAAAAAGTTTGAGACCGTATTCATACCTCTTTTTTTTTTTTCCGAAGATTGCATATGAATATATGGTCTGATAAAGAGTACTAAATACAGCACCAATGAAAATAAAAACCCTGAGATTCCAATATGAGAAAATCAACTCTAAAAACCAACATACTGTACATATATAAAGATCATACAGGAACTTAACTTGCTCCCCCACTCAAACATTCCTCGGAGCAGTTGACATATTCAGCAATTGACAAAGATCTCTTTAAACACATCAAGAACCAAAAAAAAACAAAACAAAACAAAACAGAACAAAATAGGTGGAAAATAAGTGACAGTTTTCCGTTAGCTTTTAAAATCTTCATCATGAAGTCACTTTTTCACTATGTTCACGAGCAATGGAAGCCGAGAGAATAGACAAATCACGGTTTAAGAATGTTAATGCAGATTCACACTCAGAGATGATTCTCGTGACAGAAGACGGCTCACCAGCTACTGTTTCGGATGATCCAATAGCAAGAGCTGCATGTGAATCCCTAAGATTTCTCAAGTTACCTAAGAACTGCATCAAATGAATTTTCTGTTACAATTTTACAGAATTCCAGGCACCAAATCAGTTCAGAATATAACATACAACCGATCAAACAGTAACAAGTCATAACAGCGGATTTGCTGCTGTGAAAATTTTCTTGAAAAACCAGACGAGTAGTAAACACGAGGAACAACAAATCTTTCAGATGCAATATCCAACATATTATCATTAGGAATAACATTCTGGAGATTACTATAAGCTCATCTATTTTGCACTAATTACATGATGCAGAAAAGCACAATTTCTTTCTGATGTTCTTGGACAACTCTCAATTTCTTCCGGTTTTTCATAGATATTTTAACTTCTCGGGGGTGCACTTTGGTTTTGATTTTTGTCTCTCATAATAACACTATTTCCCAACTAAAACCACTGTACCCCCATGCAATAACTACTCCCATGCACAACTTCCTGTGAAACTAAGTTTTCAGTATTAAAGAGGATAGGTATTGCACATCTGCAGTCACAATTCTTGCTGTACGTAAACATAATATGAACTACTACCAAAACTAAAAGATAGACAACTGATTAAAGTTAAGAAAGGAGAAACACCATCAGTCATATCATACAAGGCTTACTCAAGCAGAGGTATAATAAATTGCTATCATCTGCATAGCTAGGCTTTTTAATGGGTAAAGAACTTCCTGAATTCAGCTAAATGAGACAGTTCAAGAGAAACAAAAATTGTAATCACTAGGATACCTTCAAAAGCATTTTATATGCCTCTAACAAGCGATTAGCAGCTGGTCCAAACCCATGAAGCTGCGGCACCTCCATCATGTGTGTCCACGGGCGAATTTCCTGTTAAAAAAAAAAGATTGATAAAATGCAGCAAGAAACAAGTACGCAATAAAAGGTGAAAAAACTTACAGAATACAGGAAAAAGTTTCTCAATATCAGCGTAACTGTCAACACTCCCATTGAAGATGCAGAAAGTTTTAAATGAGATTGGGAAAACTGTTATGATAAAATTCTAAACTGCGCATCTATTTGTCAAGTTAAATACATCATTGAAATTGCAGAGATTATCAACAATGAAATAATAAAAAGGCCAACTGCATTTTGCAAACTAAAAATGGATTCAGCAAATAACTTATTTTCAATATTAGATTAAGAAATTTGTCTGGTTGGTCCTTAAAAAATGCAATTTTGGGGTACGAATTCTTCTGTTTGAATTAAATCTGAAAATCAATGTTTTTTTTTATTTTTCATTTATCTGCAAATGATAAAATGAATTAGAAGAATTTACATATACATAACAAAGAGAGGGGAAAAAAAAATTCAGGCCAACATCAGAACAGTTACTTTACCACCCCGTTAATCAGTCATTGTCAATGACTATCTCAGTTCCCACCTGAATAATTACATGTCATAGTTGATAGTCCCATATGACAGCAATGGATTTGCTACGGTACCTCTATTCTACTTTGGTTTTTAATTGAACAGCTGTTGAAAATAAGTTTTCAATAACTAGACATTGTTTTTTTCTATAGAATACTTGTTAACAGAACATAGATTTGGTCAAACCCAAATAACAGCACAAATCATTCCAATATCTTCCCATTTCTATTTGATTAGATGCACAATGATGGTAGATTTTCTAATGTGAATTGACCAAGGATTAACAAACCTAACAGCTTCTCAACTGAAAATTAAGCTTCTTCAGCAAAAGATATCAAAGATAATAGGCACTGGAACAGAACAAATCCATGTCAAGGCAATAAAAGCATAGTTTAAAGGTATTAAGTGGAAATTCCTTCAACTTATCATGTTCAAGTTTGAAATGAAATGTGAGATTACAGAGTATCTCCATGGAGAGCAAGTAAAGATGATACACATAGCAGGGCACAACCTTCGTGTAAATTGTATTGAATGTTCTTGCAGTTTCTAGAAAAGATTCCAGATGCGCTCGCAGTTGAGATTCCACCTCTGCATAGTCTTCATCTGGGTTGTAAGCATGCTGACAAAACAGAAGAAGGGGGGAGAGGGGAAGTAAGGCAACTTGGAAAATTCATAGTCAGTAACAATATTGAAAATTTGAAATTCTGGAAATATTCACTGGCACAAGAAATAAGAATTTAGAAATGAACTAGCTGCAATTAAATGGTGAAAGTTAAAAAACAAATCTATAGGAAAACTTTCCGTAAAGGAGCCAATTATGTTGTCATTCTATAATAAGAATATATCCTTACAGCATCCAGACACCGCATGGAAATCACTTATAATGGGGAAAAAGAGAAACAAGACCCAAACATCAATATATAAACCGAGAACATAAGCTAAATGTAAAGAGCATGAGATAGTGGAATAATTACTCAAAATTGTACTAGGAAATATTAGAACACCTTAACCATCACTTTACCGAACTAGGAACACATTCTAGTAAAAGCCTAACCCTCAGAACTAAGTGTCTATGCAGCCAACAAAGTGGAAGAAGAAGAAAAGGTAAACTAAGCATCACCTAATAGCAAGGCTGAATTCCAGTATGCAAATCCAATGATGGAAATTTCATCATATTAATGAAGTATTTCTATTCTTATCATGCTTTAAATCAAACAAGGAAAAAGATTGTGTCAGATACATAAAACACATGAGGCTAATCAGACTACAGCGTAGTAACAGGAAAAATGAAAACGAAATGCTAAAAATTGCAGAAAATAAGTAGGAAGACAGATTAACCTTAGATGCCAAATCAGTGACCTTTTGCTGAAGATTCAAAAGTATCTTTGATTGTTCTGACAGCTTTGACTCCAGCTCCGAAACATCTGGTCTACAAATGAACTTTGAATCATGAAACAGAATGTTACTACATCTAGTGATAGAGGAAACTAAGAATTGGCACATAATACCATATCTTGCTATCTTTATTGAAGGAATCACTGTTATTTTCCCTTTTAAAACTAATTACTCATTTAATGAAGGTTTGAATCTTAAATTGAGGAGAAGTATAAAATAGGAAAGAAGGATTTCTGTAGCCCAAATGTTATGATTAGCTAATATTATAAGCACCTTTGTCAATATTAAATGCTACAGCAGTAACAGCAACTTTAGTAGTAGGTGAAACAGTAAAATATAATAAGAATTTCATTTCACTGCAAATATGACGTTCCAGCATACTGAGCTATCCCATAAGAGATATCGTGCCAATCTGGCAAAGGTAGGATCCCAAGAGAAAATATGGGAACAATCCTAACCTTCAGTAGGTTTTTCATAAAGCACCCAACCTCAATATTCAAATCACCACTATTCTACAATGCATTTACCTGTTAAATAAAAAAAAAATGTTGCCAAAATATATCATACTCTAAATAAAAGTATGCTTTCCATTTCTCTCCACAAGCTACAACTTCTAGATGGCAAACAATTTCATACTGGCAACACTAGTACGGACGTACAGATTTAATGAATTAATTATAAGTACAGACAAATTATATCAGAATTAAGACAATCAGTCAATTCACTGATAATTCAAGAATACCTCAATCTATTAGAAGCAGACAAATAAAACTCAAGATTGATATGAAATCATAAGTAGATTCAAGCAATCAAATTAGTTTGCAAAGGCATGATATTTATGAAAGGAAAGTTGTCTCTTTCCAAGATGAATAACTTGTATGTGAATACACACAAACTTATAATGCCCACTTTTGCAATCATAAGTACCATTGTGGATAATTTACAGGAAGAAATCTATCAATCAAATCCGATATAGGCTCCATAAGTTCATTCAAAAAACCCTGACACTAGGAAAAGCTAAAAAATGATATCCCCAGCCAGAGATATGAACACTGGAGGTAAAAAAAAAAATTTCTTACAAGGGATAAATGGACTGAATCTGAACATCAGCAGGGAACAACTTGCACTCTTCTGAAAAAATTAAAGCTTGTTTCTCTGCAATAGAATCTATTAGTTGTATGTCCTTCGCAACCTGCTCATCAATGCTGGTGAAGAATGAAAACCAAATATCAGGTATGCTATTAAAGGTAAAAAAGAGAAAATAAACAGACAAAACTTACAGCAACATTCTACTCACAATTGGTATCAATAAAAATATCAGGTACGGAAACATGACTACAGTTAAGATAAGTATCAATTATCAAATAATTAATATCAAAATCGTCCCAACCTCCATTCAGGATTATCAGCATAGATGCTTGCCTCTACAAGATCAACGATAAGACGAAGCATCTCGGTTCGATCTTCATAGCTTCCATGCCCCTGAAATGTAAAAACAGACATAAACTAGAATTTAAGTATTCTTTCAAACGATAGACAAGTACAATTACACATAATCGATGCATGTATTCAAACTTTTAATTAGCATTTCTTGGCCTCCTTGTACATGAATCCTAGACTACAAAAAGTGTCACACAGAACAGAGAGGATCAATAAGAAAACAACTGTTGTAACATACACACAGATCTAACTATTCACAAAAACTGTCATGATATAGCACTAATCAAATCAGAGCTTGGAATATGACAGAGATTCACTATCTAAATATTCAAGACCAAATGCAGAGCACCTGGACGAAGGCATGATTTCTAGTATGCTCCTCCCTTCATATTCATTAGGTAGATGACAGTGAGATTCAAGTGGGGAATGACAAAGGGTCTATAAATACCATTCAAAAAAAAAAAAAAAATCAACCGGTTTCCATATTTTTCTCTCTGTGGAAGAAGACACACACAGAAACAGCGAATCATCTTTTACTTTATCACCCTTTTCTCAGTCAACAAATTCCAGCTTCTACATAAACATAGTTTTCATTGTTCATGTACACCACCAAAGCGAACTGGAAGGAAAAAAAAGCACCACAAATCATCTTTCGTTAGTATTCTTCGTCTCACTCAATAAAATCCAGCTACCACAGAAACATGGTTTTGTATTATTTATGTACACCATCTTCAAGAAATGGAAGCCCTACCTTAACTCTCTGAAAAAAAAATAAAATGAAATAAAAATTGTTGAAACTTTCAACAATGTAGAGAGCTAAAATATGACTGTACTTTTCTATTTTGCTGCTTATATTCTACTTTCATCTCCAAAGAGACCATAATATGTCAAATTACCAATTGCATCAAATTTCTTACTTTGATAAAAACAAATCAATTTTAAAAAAATAAAAACAAGAATTCACACACTAAACATGTATCGAGCATAGTAGATAGTACAAATATTTTGTATTATCCCTAAGTAACTGTAATCCAATGACATTCATACATACAATACAAAAACAAAATATGAACTTCAGCCACTTACTTGAATAGCTTCCGTGTCTATAGTAGTTGTAATACCAAGGAATTTCGCAATTTCTGCTAAATCTGCCAAAAAAATGCCACAATGTCGAAATTCTATCATAAAATTAAGTAAAACATAAATTAAATATAAAATTAAACTTACATTGTATACGAGCGGTCTCTTCATCGCGATCCATAGCATCACCTTGTAAATTCTGTTGAGAGAAGGGAGATTTATCTCCCAATAACCTAAAATATCAAATTCATATCATAAATAGAAGTATCAATAATTGGCGGAGATCAAAACAATAGATGTAAGCCAATTTTTACTTGAAGAAGAGCCATTCGAGAAGAGAGTAACGCTCCATGCCGGCGAAGAGCAGGGACTGAGCTGGCGCATTGGCCCTAGGGTAATTTAGCATCGCTAATTTTTTCTGTATCTCTTCCATTTGTTTTGCTGCCATTTTCGATTTGATGATCTCTTTAGTCTCTGACTGTTTGAAATTTTTTTTTTTATTTTTTGAAAGTGGAAAATTGTTTGAAAATTTTCAGAGCTCAATGAAGTTGGGCTTGGCACTCGAGGTTACTGTAATCCGATTGGAGAAATATTTATTGTTACTTCACTGAATGTAATCGCTTTAGGGTATGTTTGGGATTGAGGTTGTGGAGCTGTAGCTTTTAAGCTGCAGTATTAAAGTCGTTTAGTAACACTAACTCATTGTAAACTTTTAAACTATATTAGCTATGTTAATATGATTTTTTATTTATATGATGTAAAATCTATTATGTTTTTAATAATTTTATTAAAATTATTATTTAAAAATTATATTTATTACATGTTATTAACTTTTATTTTATAATTACAGCTTTTTTCTATAAAGAATTATAACTTAAAAAGTCTACAGTAATTCAATCCCAAATACACCCTTAATCACTGAATGTTTGATTTTTTTATTTTTTTGAATTTTTTGAAAGTGGAAAATTGTTTGAAATTTTTCAGAGCTCAATAAATTTGTGCTTGGCAGTCGAGATTAATGCAATCTGATTGGGGAAAGATTTATTCTTCACTGCAGACTGAACTAGTTCCATATCAGTAGTAAAAAATATTCTCGTAAAAAAAGAAAAAGGATGGTAGTAAAAATTATTTATTTCATCAATTGCCTTTAATTATCACAAATTATAAAAATATCCCTCCTTTTGTTTGAAAACTACACTACATCCTTTTTCAAGCACTTTTTTTAATTTTATTTTATTTTATTTTTAAAAAACTCTCGTTCATTGAATTTTTTTTTTTTAAGGTAACCACTATTTTTATTTAGAATCTATAATACTATTAGTAAAAATCTTAAAATTTTATCATAAATTACATAACATGTAATGTATCATTTATTGAATAGCTAAAAATTTTTAATAAATTTTAAATATATTATTTATATTATTTTATCAATCAGTTAATAAATACTAAATTATGTATAATAAAATTTGAAATAAAATCATAATAGGTATTTATTTAAAATACTCATTTAATATTTAATATCTATACAAATTATCGAGCATTGCTAGAAGCAAACATTCTAGTTTGGTTATTTAAAGTAATTTTTTCATCGAGAATATTGATAGGTATGTCTTTATCTAATAAAAAATTTTGTGGCTTCGGGGTGAATCAGTGAGAGACTATTTTTGCTAACAAAAGTGGAGAATAAAGACTCGCTGTGTATTACGCTATTACTAGATAGTTGCTTGCTTCATTGCAATTTAATAAAAAGCTGGCCTGGAAGCATATTTCATCACATGATGTAATTTTGTTTAATTTCCAAACTTTCATATATTTGATAACATTTGGGTGATTTTACAACCTTCGGCATGGCGGAATCTTCCGAATGATTCTTTCTTTTGTTTTGGGGAAATTTATAAAAATAACCATAAAAACTTTGTATATTTCAAAAACAATTCTTCTAAATTATAACTTTTAAAAATAATCAAAAGCTATTAAAATAACTAAAAACTCTTTTGATGAAAATATCAATAAAATTCAGAAAAATTATTATTTTATAAAATAGATAAAAATATTACAGAAATTAACGAGTTAAATAAATAAATGATAATGCATATTAAGACTATAATAGAAGAAATAAAACTTCTTAAAATAGAAGTATTTGAAATAAAAACTAAATTAGAAAAGAAATCAATAATTTTAGAAGCACAAAGAGAATTAAAAGAATCTATTAGACATAAAGAAAAAATACAATTTGGAGATATAATCAAATGATCATTTGATGAGATAATAAGGACAACAGCCATGCCAGAAATATTAATAAGATAAGAAAAATATCAAAAACAATTATAAAAAACAATAAAAAGATCAAAAGAAAAAATACTAAAAAATAAATCAAAAGAAAAAACTGATATAAAACAAAAAGGAATAAAAATTGATGAACCTAAAGAATCAAATTCAAGTGAAAGTGAATAATGGATAATTTAGAAGAAAAATGTGATAAATTATTATTAAAAGATTTAGACCTAGAAACACTAAGATTTGATGTAAATATGAATGTTGGAACACCACCTACTGAACCAAATATAAAAACTGAAAACCCTGATATAATTTTTAATGATAAAAGGATAAGAGCACAACATCAAATATTAACATCCAAAAAACCTTATTATAAAATATATCTAGAATAATATATACCTGAATACAGAACTGAAAATGAACCCATTAAGCTTATAGGAAGTAAATTAGATATAGACTGTAGAAAAGACCCTAGTAAAACATTAACAAGTTGGTCCAATGATATGAAAATGATATTCTTATTTAATAAAATAAATAGTTATTAGGATACAAATAATACAGAAGAAAAATTTGATATATGGATAGAATTATTAGTAATGAGTTTTACTGGTAATGTACAAAATTGGTGGGATGGAATAACTGAAGAAACAAAAACCTTAATAAGATTAGCAACTAAACAAGAATTTAGAAAAGGAATTAATGAAGGATTAAATAAATTCACAAATTATATAAGAGATAATTTTTAGGAGAAAATTGGGAAGATCTCAAACAAAGAGAAATAGAAAAAGAAAAACTCTTGGCAATACAACATTTAATAAACCTTCAAATATATAATTTATGTAATATAAAAAATTACACATGTGAATTTTAGAAATATTATTATAAACAATTTTATAGTAATGATGATCAAACAATTTATTATGATATGTATATAAATAAATTACCATCACCATGGAATACTTACTTTTTAAAATAATAGAATTTGTATAGATCAACGGAATTAGGAAAATTAATACCAAATACTTTAGGATTTAGAATAAAATTTGTTATAAGAAAATTAAAAGATATATGTATATAAAGACAATTATATAAAAAAGCAAATAATGCAATGATGATTTGTTGCGATCAGGTAGATGCACCTAACCAATGGAGATGTAAAACATATTATAAAAAACATAAAAAACGTAGACAATGATATAAAGGTAAATATAAAAACAAAAGAAGATATAAAAAATACTACATAAAATATTAAAAAAATAGAATATTTAAAAGAAAACCTTATAGGAGATACTATAAAAGAAAACATAATAAAGAAATTAAAAAGACCATAAAGAATGTAGATGTTGGAATTGTGGGCAAAAAAGACATATAAGCTCTGAATGTAGACAGAAAAATACCAGGATAGCTGAAATATAATATTAAGAAATAAAACCAGATTTAGAATTATTATCTGATAATGAAACTATAAATTGTTTCAATATTGAAATATATGAAAGCTATAGTGATAAAGAATTTATAAGTACAAGTTCTTTAGAAAATTCAAAACCAGATGAATCAGAATCAGAATTCTGAAATAGAAAACATAGAAGACATAGAAATAGATAAAGAAATAGAACAACAAGAAAATAGAGATGGGTATCAACTAATTGTACAATTAAATCAGAAAAATTAAAAGAAATTTCAAGAATATCTTTAAATTTAAGAAATCTAGATAATACTATTTTAAGAAATATACAACAATTCTTTAAAAGAAAAAAAATATAATCGTTCATAAATATCAAGAATAAGAAAAAGCTATAGATATAACACAAAATAGAAGAAATATTAAATTGAGCTTGTTAAACTCTAGAGGTATAGAAGCTACTTTAAATAAAATTAAAAGTGATAAGATTAGAGATAAAATACAATATGTATACTTAACTGGGATACAAATATTAGTAAAATCCTTACTTAGGGAATGAATAAATTCACCTATAATACTAAGTTTACATGATCAAAGATTTTTAGACCCTGAATTAGCACATTTAGGAACTATAGAGGGAAACTTATGTTATAAAAAATTTTTATTTACATGTTACCCTAGATATTGTGTCCATGTAAAAGATAAAAATATAAATGATACTCTAAGTTTACATTTTGAATTAAAAAGAAAAGATATAATGAAACCTGGAAATAAAATTTTGACATTTTATTACTCTGCTTTATATTCTTTCTGTAATAGTAATTACAGATAAATATATAGTAATAAACCATATATGGAGATAGGAAAAGAATTTCAAGATCTAGGACAAAGTATAGAACCAATATTACAAATCCCTAATTTACCAATAACATATAATTTAGATATAAAAGATGATAAACCTGAATTAGAAGAAGATATTAAGAACCAAATGATATCAATTCAATTTAGTAATAAACAACTTATTAAAGGAATCAAAAATAAAGGAAAACAACCAGATTATAGCATATATAAAGAAATATTAATACATAATAACACATCTAATGGAAGTTTAGTAATAATGGGAAAATATTTTAATGGAATAGAATTAATAGAATGTCCAAAAATATTAATAGATATAGGATCAAGCCATAATCATTTAAATATACTAAAAAATAAAGGATTAACAAAGCACATTACAACTAATGAATATAAATATAAAGACTTTAATGGAAATATAAGAATCTGTACAAAAGAAGTAACTGTGCCAACATATATAGGAAGACTACTATTTAGAATACCATGTTTTATAGACTCAAGATTTGCTCAGAATGAAACATATGATATCATATTATGAATGAGTTTCTTGAAACATGTAAATTATAATATTACCTCTGAAGGAATATATATAAAAATGGATAATGAAACAACAGAATTTTGCCCTAAAATAGCAATGTGGAAAAACGAATAAATGAATACTATAAAGTTCCCTTTAGGTACTTATATAGAATTAACCTTCCTGAAACTAATATTACTACGTGTGCAATAATAGATACAGGAAGTGAAATTACACTAGGTAAATCATTTTTACTAAAAGAATAGAATAAATTCTCAGGTTCGGGAATAAAACTTATAGGAATAACAAATACTCAGACACCTTTATTATATTATAAATCACAAGTTCCAATTATTCTTGGAAATAAAATAATACTATTAAAACATATTATTCAATATAATACTTTAAAACAAGATTTACTCCTATGAAATGATTTTCTTAGTCAATTTCAAAGTTATCAACAAACTTTATATAATATAAATCTTAAAACACCATGTGGACATATTCTCAGATTGTCTCGTATCTTTAAACCTTACAGAGTTGCAGCTGAGCGTGGTGATTATACTTATAAGATCTTTTTTTATAAACAACAGTTATAAAATAATTTGATATCTATAGATGAAATTAAGAAACAATTATAAGAAGTATATCATGAAAACTCTTTTGCTTTATGGAACCTTAAAAATTTAAGAGCTAAAATAAAATTAATAAAACCAGTAACCATTAGAGTAAGATCAATTGTATATACCCAAGAAGATATAACATAATTTAAATTACAGCTAAAAGAATTATTATGATTAAATTTAATAAGACAAAGCTTTAGTCCTCATTCAAGTCCAGCCTTTTTAATAATGAAACATAGTGAACAAGTTAGAGGAAAAGCCAGAATGGTCATAAATTATAAAGAATTAAATAAATATACTAAATTTGATGGATATTTCTTACCAAAGAAAGAAGTATTAATTAATTTAGTAAAAGGAAATACATATTACTCTAAATTTGACTGTAAATCAGGATTTTGGCAAATAAAAATGGAAGAAGATAGAATAAAATATCAAGCCTTTAGTACACCTCAAGGACATTACGAATGATTAGTCATGTCATTTGGATTAAAAAATGCACCACAAATATATCAACGAAGAATGGATGATTTATTAAGAAATAAAACATATATAATAGTTTATGTAGATAATATTTTAATAAGCTCAAAAACATACAAAGAACATATTGAACATTTAAAAGATTTTGCACAAACATGTAAAGAAAAAGGAATAGTATTAAGTGAGAAAAAATATGTCAAAATGAAATAGAATTTTTAGGAATGATACTCAATAATACAGGCATAAAGTTACAATCTTATATAAATGAAAAAATAAAATAGTTTCATGATAAATTAGAAAATAAAAAACAAGTACAAAATTTTTTAGGATGTTTAAACTATGCAGAAGGATTTATAGACAATCTAGGTAAGAAAAGAAATCCTTTACAAAAATTATTAAAGAAAAATAATCTCCAAGGATAGAAAGAAGAACATACAAACACAGTTAGACAATTAAAAGAAGAATGTAAAAATCTACCCAAATTATGATTACCGAAACCAATATATAATTTGATTTTACAAACAGATGCCAGTGACTTATACTGGGTAGCAATATTAAAAACTGACTTAAATTAAATATGTAGATATACAAGTGGAACACTAAATTCAGCAGAACAAAATTATACAACACATGAAAAAGAATTATTAGCAATATTAAAAGGAATCAAAATATTCTCATTATTTTTAATTGCTAAAGAATTTACTTTAAAAACTGATAATACTAAAGTTAAATCATTAATATTTAATAAATTACCAAATGAATCTCAGTATAGAAGAATCCATAGATGACAAATATTTTTGTCTTTATATACTTTTAAAGTTAATTATATTAAAGGTTCTGACAATTATCTTGTAGATTTTTTATCCAGGAATATAAAATTTGCTAAAGAATCATAAACAATGGAGGAAGAAATCTCCAAAATAAATGATGAAATAAATTGGCTTAAAGCTGATGTTACTGAAGCCTTGGACGCCAAAGATTGTCTAAGAGAAATATTTAAAACACATAATGATGGAGTAGACAGACTGATCTCTTCTTGGAATAGTCTAATCAGTAGACTCCAAATAAATCCTATAAATGCTGGAAGCAGCAGTGGACCCGTTCCACAGGATCCTATCAGTGATCCAATAAATTAGGATTCTCCCAAGGATCCAATAAATCAGGACTCTACAAGAGGCCCAATAAAACAGGATCCAATCAACGATCCAATAAATTCGGATCCTATCAGCGATCCAATAGTCCAGAAAAATAAAACCATAACCATATGTGCAATAGGTGAAGAAAATAAAAGGATTGTCAACATAAATCCCTTTGTCTCAGAGGATGATAACCTCCCTTTAAATCCAAAAGAAGAAGATTATAAACAGGTAACTACCTGGATATATTCTATCTGTTCCTATAAAAATACCATCCATAAATCACCAGGAAAGAATGTCTATCCCAGAATGATAGCAATAAAAGATGCAGACACAATCCTTATTGGGAAAATAGCAAGGTATGGATTCCTTGACATGATATGCCCTTATATAAACTTAAAGGAGCTAGCCAGTTTTAATAAACTCCTTGTAAAAGAAGTCTCTAAGTTTGCTAAAAAGAGACAAATATATCTCAAATTTTACACCATAAGTCCTAAATATACCAATAACATAGAATATCAGGCCTTTTACATGATTACAATAGGCCATGTTACTAGAAATTTCCAGCTCAAAGTGGGAACAGAATATACAGCAGCCCCACAATTCAATAAAGCATGGATAAGAACCAGAAGAGCTCGAGGAATAAAAGCAATCTGTAGCATAGCTAAAGACCTGTACAATAGAAAATACAGGACAATAATAAAATTCAATAATTACATTCTATTGACAGCAGAAGGTGGAGAGTCACCATCAGAAATACTGCTAAATTTCATACACGAGATAACAACCATAAGATTTCCATCAAGCATAGCCACGTTGCAGCAGGCATGCAGATTGATGAAGATAAAGTAATGAAAAGAAGTCTTGTCGATTGTGTCGGCATAAATAAATAATGTAATCTCTACTTTATACATTTGTCATTTGTAATAATTTTTTGACTTTGTAAGGCCACCACATAAAGTTATCGGCCATTAATTCAGCCCATGTGTATATGTCGGGCTTTAGTTGTGTTTATCCTTTCTCCTACCATACACCTGTAAAGGAGAAAGATAAAAAGTCATTATCTTTTCCCTCATCCATACACCTATAAAGAGGAAAATATAACAATCAATAATGTATTCTCTATATAAGAAATAAATCAGATCGAGAGAGGATATAGCCGATCAGAGCATATCATATCTTCATACGATCTTTCTTACAATCTCTTAGAGCAATCTCAATGCAAAAATAAATCTTTTCTCCAATCTCAACCTAGATAAACATATCATCCTAATAAACCAGATAACCCCATAGGAAAGAAAGAGGAAACCTATATCTGTTATTGGATATAAGGAAATTCCAAGACACCATATGATACAGTGAAGCCATAAGCTTGTCCAGTTTTCCAATGTTAAGCCAGAAGTAAAGGCGTGTTAAGGGAGTTAAGGACGAGGTGATTCAGGCAGAAGGTTACTCCGTTGGTGTATAGGAAAAATCCTTTTATACAATAAAGGATAGAGGTAATAATTTCAAATTCTTATCTTTTGGTGGTAAAGGTTTATAAAGATGTTAATGTTTGACGGGAAGAGAACGAGATCTTGGATATATAGCAATAATATGGAAAAATTGGGCCTCTTATAGCAATAACGAGATCTTGTATAAATCATGTACTTAATCTTTGAATAATAATATGTCTTCAATTTTAATTAATTTCTATCATTTTAAGATTCCAAACAGATAAATCTCATTTAGATTAATTATATTGACTAGATTTTTTGATTAACTAGATTAGTCTTCGGACCCCCCAGGCCAAATGGTATTAGAGCCAATAGTATTAATAAAAATCAGAAGAAAATAAGAATTTGAGAAATTAAGTTTGATAGAACCAATAACCAATATAGTAGATGCGATGTATACCTTAAAAATAGAAGATAAAGATGAAATAAGAAAATTGGTCAAAGAGATAAAAGAAAATAATAATAATATAAGAAATATTGAATTAGAATTAATGCAAGATCAAAGAGAAAGATTTAATATAAATACAAAAAATGATGAGATAATATTAAACAAGAGAATGAAATTTATTGATGAACTATTTAAATTTTTAATTCATTGGTATAAAACAGAAACATTATGAATAATAATCAAGATCCAGAATTTGAAGTCTATAATAGGATTAGAATAATATGTCATATTATAAAAAGAATGATCTTTAGTGTGGAAAATAAAGTAAACCTTTATATAGAAAATTTAAATTAAGAAATTATAAGTTTAGAACAAGAGAAAAGAACTTTAATAAATATTGGACAAGAAAATTATGAAGAATTGGAATTTATAGACTTTTATGACCTAGAACAAAAAATATATTTTTATAAAGAAATAATAAAAATATTAGAAAGAATAGGACGAAGATGTAGAAATGATGGAAAAATAAATAATGCATAAAATTATAAAAAAAACTACAAGGACTATAAGAAAAATTTATCAAAATAAGAAAAGATAAAATCGATGGTATTTTTGAAAATAAAATAAACATGATAAGAGATTTTTGTCCATTCAACCAATAATTGACTAAAGATGATAAAGAAAAATTAGAAAGACTAAAAACGAAAATCTTTAAAATTATATAGCTAAAATTAATAATTTTCCTTTGTTTTTGTCATCTAAAGATCTTTTATTATTTTCAGTGATTTTAATATAATGATATATTTCATCTAATGGATTTCAGTAAAATTGTTTGACTGTTCCCTTTTGCTCAATTCACCCTTTGATTAGTACTCTCAGTATTCTTGACTTTCTTAAAGCCATCTCGACCTTCAATATTGCTCTAATTGTACTGGGGACCACTTCTTATAATTATACAATTTCCTAATCACAACGAAAAGCGAATACAATCAATGAACAAGTGTGACTCTTATCAAGTCATGTATCAAAATAATCGATCAGAGTTCGATGAGAAGTATATCCATATAACACGAAACAAGGATTTCATACAATGAAATTTAATATATTTTATTTCTTCCAATATTTCAACATTATTTTTTTATTTTTAACCAATGTGAAGAAATTATTAGAAAAAAAGGTTATTTATTGATAAAAAGAATATGAATACAATTATTTAGAAAGGAAAAAGCTTTTTACTTTCAAAGAATACGAAGACAGTTGTTTAGAAAGGAAAAAGCTTATTACTTTCATTCATGCATATTTTGCTATACAAACTACAATAAAATATTTGTGTATCGTCGATTTGTGATTCACAGTGTTAAAATTTATCAAATGAATATTTTATAATATTTTTTAATGAAGATACATTTATTTTAATAAAGTGAAAATATCACTAATAAATAATTAAAAATCCTCATTATATATATTTTAATTTATTGGTATATTAAAATATAGGACCAGAACGGTAATTGTGTAATAGAATAATGGTGTATAACGTTTCTGTTCTACACTAATTAGTTATAAAATTTATGGGTATATTTGAAATTGAAGTTGGGTAGCCGTAACTTTTAAACTATATCAATAAAGTATTTGGTAAACACTAGTTGCTGTAACTTTTAAGTTATATTAGTTATATTAATATGATTTTTTACTTGTATGAAGTAAAATCTATTATATTTTTAATAATTTTATTAAAATTATTATTTAAAAATTATATTTACTATATATTATTAACTTTTATTTTATAATTACAGTTTTTTTTCTACAGCAACTGTACTTTTTAAGTTACAGCACCTCAATTTCAAACATAACTTATATATGTATAACTCAATTTTCTATTAAGACTTTGCCATTATGGCTTAAATATGAAAAAAAGTGTGGGAAATTTGAGAATTTTTTCTCTCTACATAGATTTCAATACATCAAAAACAGTGTTTATTTATCTGATAGTATATTAAAATCTATATTTTTTTAACTGTTGATAACTCTCTTACTTTATTAAAATAATAATATGCTGACTAAATAATGATGATGATGATGATGATGATGATGATAATAATAATAATAATTACATTTAATATTGACTGCAAGATTTAAGTTAAATTTTCAACCCATGAATATCTTGTTGTTTTTATTTTTCAACACAACTGTAGTACAAAGCCACCAGACCTTTGGCCTAGTGGTTAGAGTTGTTATTCTTCAAATTAGAAAGTAGCAGTTTGAACCCCTCAAAAGTATGTTATAAAGGTATTTTCTTCCTCAATTATTAAGTTAAGACAATCCGCTTCTTACCTAAATGTGAGGGAATATTAGAATTAATGACAGTATGCTTCCTTACCCAAGTTCAAGTATAAGAAGAAGACATTCCTTATATTGAGTCGAAAATTAGAATTAATGACAGTCTGCTTCCTTACCTAAGCCCAAGTGTAAGGAGTAGACATTCCTTATATTGAATCGAATGTTAGAATTAATGACAGTCTACTTTCTTACCCAAGTCCAAGTATAAGAAGTAAACATTCCTTACATTGAGTGAAGACAATTTGCTTCTTTACCCAAGCCTAAGGGGTAGACATCCTCGAATATTAGTGGAGGTTCAAATTTGGACAGTGCCTCATACGAATTAATGGTAGCCTGCTTCCTACAAATTAATGACAGTCTGCTTCTTTACATTGAGTTAAGGTTCGAATATTAGTGAGAGTTTAAATCTGAGTAATACATCATACGAGTTAATGGCAGTATGCTTCCTTACATTGAGTGAAGATAGTCTGCTTTCTTACTCAAACCTAAGTGTGAGGAGTAGACATCCCTCAAATATTAGGGAGGGTTCAAATTTGAGCAATGCCTCATACAAATTAATAACAGTCTGTTTTCTTAGTTAAGTGTGAGGAGTAGACATTTTTCAAATATTAGTAAGGGTTCAAATTTGGGCAGTACTTCATACGAATTAATACAAACTAGTCTTAATTTTAGTCTGATTTATAAATATTAGTTATAATCTCACACAAATTAATATAAACTAGTCTCAATCATTGTCTGATTTATAAATATCAGTTATAGTTTCAGTAATATGAGGAGTATATATCCTCGACTATTAGTAATGATTTAAATTTGAACAATATCTCATACGAATTAATATAAATTAATTATATCATAGTCTAATTTATAAATATTAATTATAATTTTATTTAATATAAATTTTAATTTGAACAATACTGTCGTATAAAAAAAAAAAAACGAGTGCAATACAAAAGTACTTTGCATGAAAATTGCTTTATTATATAAAAAAAGCACAATGGCTCTCTGTACTTTGGAGAAGGAACTTCGGCGGCAGCAGTGCAGTACTGAAAATGCAATGCTACAAGCGTGGATCGATGCCACGTGTATACTACTCGTGACAATATCATGCCAAAGTGCCAAATAACTGCTAAGAAACTAATAGTTTGGCGTATGAAATATAATTTGCCCGACAAGCTCATCAGATCGAAACAAAGTTTTCCAAAATTTCAAACGATACCTTAATTAACGTGTCCAAAATTTCACCCACCAAAGCCAAAACGCACTGAAATTAGGCATCTCCCTTCTTCAATCTTATTCTTTCAAATCAAAGCTTCACGCTTTTTCACTTGCAGAATCTCCCTTTATTACTCTCATCCTCGTAAGCTAAAAGCAGTAACAAATGCTTACTTTGAATCTTATTCCATCACCCTCTTCTGTCGCTTTCTCCAAATCGAACCCCATTAATGCTTCTTTATTTACCAATCCAAATCTACTCACAAGAGCTCAAAACCGCAGAATTTTGAAGTGCCCTTCTGCTTTTCTCAACAAACCCACTTCTCATTTTAGCAAAGTTTCAAACTTTAGCAGGATCAATGGATACCCTCTTGGCTTCTCTTCAAGTATCACCTCTCAGATCCAAGATTCTGGGGTTTCTTCTTCAAAGTCAAGATCTTTTCATCCAAAAGCAGCTGCTGAATCAAGCCCGGAACCTGAGGGAGAAACAACTGAAGTTTCAAAGCCCAGCAAGACGCTGAAGCTTGCACTTGTGTTTGGTTTCTGGTACTTTCAAAACATTGTCTTTAATATCTATAACAAGAAGGCATTGAATGTGTTCCCATTCCCTTGGCTTTTGGCATCATTTCAATTATTTGCTGGATCAATTTGGATGTTGGTTTTATGGTCTTTGAAGCTGCAACCTTGTCCAAAGATTTCAAAACCTTTCATTATTGCACTTCTTGGGCCAGCCTTGTTTCACACAGTTGGTCACATATCAGCTTGTGTATCATTCTCTAAGGTTGCTGTGTCTTTTACTCATGTTATTAAATCAGCCGAGCCTGTTTTCTCTGTTGTTTTTTCATCGTTTATTGGAGATGTATATCCATTGAAGGTCTGGCTCTCGATTCTTCCCATAGTTCTTGGTTGTTCTCTAGCTGCAGTCACTGAAGTTTCCTTCAATTTTGGAGGCTTATCGGGTGCTATGATTAGTAATATTGGTTTTGTTTTAAGAAACATTTATTCAAAGAAAAGTTTGCGGGATTTCAAGGAAGTTAATGGGTTGAATTTGTATGGTTGGATCACTATAATCTCATTGTTTTATCTGTTTCCTGTTGCGATCTTCGTTGAAGGGTCTCAATGGGTTCAAGGTTATCACAATGCAATTGCAGCTGTTGGCAAACCGTCCACATTTTATTTATGGGTGTTGCTATCTGGAATATTTTATCACCTATACAATCAATCATCTTATCAGGCACTTGATGATATCAGTCCATTGACATTTTCTGTTGGAAATACAATGAAGAGAGTGGTGGTTATTGTGGCTACTGTTTTGGTATTTAGGAATCCAGTTAGGCCTTTGAATGCACTTGGATCTGCCATTGCAATATTTGGAACTTTCTTGTATTCACAAGCTACAGCTAAGAAGAAAGTTGAAGGTGAAAAGAAGAATTAAAGATCAGTTGGGCTCCATAGTTTTTAGTCTTGTTTTAATTTTTGTTTCTTTTTCCTTTTTAATTTGCTGACTTTACATCTCTGTTCAAGTTCCTCATTTCATATTTATAAAATATCATTCCCTTGATATTTTTGCTCTGTTTCTGCCTTAACATGTCACACTGTCACTCTCACTTGCTCTTTTTGTTTACTTTCAAATGGAACATTTCACCATACGTCCTTAATATTTTAATGAAATAAATCTTTATTGATTTGCTACTTCTTCGGTTTTCCTTTTAAATATGAATTTAGGAGAAATGCATATACCTATGATTTGAGTTTTAGAACCTGGAGTTGATTGATACTTGATGCAATCTCATTTATATCTTTTATATCCATCTCCTTAGTGATTCTTTCTATCTGCTGTACGACTTGCCTAGAGGATATAATGCAGTTGGGAATTAGGATGGCTTAACGCATATCTCAGGAATTGACTTTTTAGCTTTATAGGTGTGGAAAGAGTAAAAAAGATTGAAATAGCCTTAGATTATGCCAAATTTGTGTTGTCTGTTGCAAATATGGTGTTGTTTGGGGACTCCTTATCTATTTGTTTTAAATACTCGATGCTGTTCTTTGTTGCTACTTAATCATATTGACTAGAGATATTGGGACATGGTTACTTGAAGAAGTGGAGATGGTAGAACACAGATCTGCGTGAGTATGTTTGTGCTAAACCATGACTTATTGGTTTGTTTGTAGAAGTGCATAAGGAGTCATGCAATCATCAAGTACCATAACTGGTTGCATGAGTGTCTGACTTGGGTGGATGTAATCGTGCCCAAAGAATTATTTATTTATTTTTTATTTTTGGTAGAACTGACATACTATAGATCATATTTGGCATATTTTGTTGACTATCAGTTGTTAGTTGTCATATGTGCCTTGGAGAAAGCTAAAGATAATTTGAGCAGACATGATCTCAAATCCTGGAACTAAGATCTAGGTCATGTATTGTCTATACAATCTTCAATAGAAAGTTGATACTCTTGGCTTCAGGTAGGAGCAGAAGTAGGCAGTGAGGCAGTAAATTAATTGCATCTTTTGCTTATTCTAGCTGCAACAAAGATATCTGATGTGTTTCAGTTTGATATTTTGACTAATATAATTGTGATAAACTAATCAAAGTTAGTTTGGGTCTTCCGGACAAGTTAACTCTGACTTTCTGAGATTACTTCAAATTCAAAGCACGGGTGGCAGAATAGAGTGGCTGCTTTCGGTTTCATGTATTGTATCTTTCATGCATTTACTTGCTGCTAAGTTCTCAACTTACGTTGGAGCAACCTGTCTCAAAATCTAGCATTTGTTTAGCATAATTTTTTGTTTTCCATATATGCTTATCTTCCCTGGGTAAATTGCAGGATTTGGATTGATGAGAATTTGATGATGATATTTATTGCAGTTTGTTGATCTCAAGAATGGTCGCTAACCCAAGCATATATTTTATGAATATTGTTATGGTCTTTGTATCTTGTTAGCATTTGTTTGTTGTTCAAAGCCAATTATTTTTCCTTTTCAAAATCCGTCACATGACTCTTATTATATAAAATTTGCGGTGCATACACTTCCATGCTCTGGAGAGTACATGGCGATCCATTTTAAATGTAATATCATGTGAAAACACAGTCATAGGGCTCTCTATAATAAAAACAAGTTTCATGTTGCCACTTTTTAAAAATTATTTCTTATGAGAAATGATAATATTGGTCAGCCAATCTATTTGTTTGTTAACTTAAAAAGATTCTGATTCAATTTGAGCCATTCATTAGATATTAATTTTTTTAAAAAAATAATTATAGCTAATGACAATTCAATGAGTGGGGTTTGAACCTAAATATCAGAGATTTTACCAATTGAATTAAATATATAATTTTAACCATATGGTTGGAAATAGAGAGATTGGTTTTGTAGCTCTAATTATTTGACGTTATCAAAGCTCTGGAGTACAGGCGTACAGCATCCTCATTCATTGGAAAAAAGTAAAAATAAAAATGAGGTTTAAAAATCTTTTACAAGCCCAAGAGGCCATTCAAGTCAATAATAAAACTTATCAAAAAAATGTCAATAATAAAAGCCCGCAAATAGCATCATTTTCTACTTCACAGGCACTGAAAAGTCATGGAGCCGTTCTTTCTTTCTTTATTTTTTTTGTCTTTTTTATTCTAATTTTGTTGCACAACTTTTCTTTCTACTATTATCCTTTTCTTTTTTCTTTCTATTTTTTCCTTTATTAGTTTTCTAATTTTATTTTTCTAATGTGCACGGAGGAGCACCTTACTAATTAAATTGTTTAAATTTGAAAATTTTATAACTTTCTGAACATCTTTATCGAGTGTTGTACAATCTTGGTCTATGTTTAGTTCGGAAGAAAAAATACTACGAGTGACATTTTTCTCTTTAAATTTTATTAGTTTCATTGCTGTTTGGGTAAATATCAGACAGGCCCCTCGAAGCCATTCAGGTGTATTAGATAAATATCGGACGGTCCCTCGAACCCTTCCACTCGAGCAAGACACCCGAGGACACTGGCTGAGCGCCTATCGGTCAAAGCTGGTCAGGTCGAGCTAAGCACTCTTGCCGTCGAGGTCGCCTCGGTCAAGCGGTCGAGGTCGAGCAAGCACTCCTTGCCCGCTCGAGGTCGTCCCTCGGTCAAAGCCGGTCAAGGTCGAGGCTAAGCACTCCTTGCTCGCTCGAGGTCGTCCCTCGGATCAAAGCTGGTCAAGGTCGAGAGCTAAGCACTCATTGCTCGCTCGAGGTCGTCCCTCGAGTCAAGGCTGGTCAAGGTCGAGGCCGAAGCACATCTCTCCTGCCGCAGAGTTCCACGAGCACACCGGGCAAGACCGACCCGGGAAACCCGACCGCTTTCTCGTAATCTCGGCACACCTTTGATGTCTGACAAGGGTCCCACATGGTGGAGTGGTGATACTGTTGTCGGTGGCCGGCACGTGCCTCCAAGGCGTCATCATTCCCTGCGCACTTGCCCGACATGGTGATCTCGCCACGTGAATCGGGTTAAGGGGACAGCCGCTCATCCCTAGGGAATATTCCGCCAAACCCGACCGTCGAGGGACTCGGATACCACTAGCGTGGGAGTGGACGACTGGAAAGGAAAAGAGCGGGAAAAATGGAGTATAAAAGGAAACGAAGGGGAACGTGACAAGGGTTGGCATTTCTAATTCACAAAGGGGTTGGAAGAATTGAACCCGAAAGAGAGATTGGAACTTCTGATTCAAAAAAAGGATCTGTAACTTGATTCAGGTTCTTCCTTTTCAAATTTCTCTCATCTGACTTTCTCTAAAAACACCATACTTATCCAAAAAGGGGGGGCGAAATAATACCCTTTCATTTTTCCGGTCTCCTCACTAAGGGAGATACCAAAAAGAGAAACCCGACATCGACTTGAGCGTCGGAGGGTTTCACGGACACGCCCGGCGACCTTGACCCGGTTTCAGTGAGTGCAGTCCGGAAATCACCGCTCGAAGAAGACAATGAAACGGGACAAAGGAGGCAATCCTGCTCGAGCTTATCGCGAGCAGAAGGATCGAGGTATCGCTTGGAACTCGCGAGCGTAAGATTCGGACATTCCTCGCCGAGTTGTTTGGAGGTACTGCTGAAAGGTTCAAGCACTCGCTGAGGCACGCGGAAAATCGCATCAACATTTTTGGCGCCTGCCTCGGGATCGGCACAAAAGCCCGATTTCCTAATACATTCAAGACACACAACACAACGATGAGGGAAACAACCAAGAGGAGTAAGTCCCAAGAATCGATGACTTTGAGAGAAGTGGCCAATGAGGCCTGTAATAGGGAGATCCAGGGAAAGAATGGATCGGATGGAAAAACAGATCGAACTATGACCTCCCTGTTACAAGAATTCAGGGAAGGACAGAGAAAAGCATGTAACGATGTCCCGGAGTCCAGCCGAGGGAATGCTCATGTTCGGGAAAATGCGGGAGATGAAGCCCAAAGACCTCGGGCACCGAATGTTGCAGTGAGAGAAGAAACAAACATGGAGGAAAGGGGGTCTCGTCAACATTTGCAGGAGACAGCCCCAACCTCTCGTAAGTGAGGAGTTGGAGGGAGAGGTACGCAGGTTGGCACAAGTTGTGGAAGATCTTCGGGGGAACCGAAAGAGTCCAAGCTGGCGAATAATGCTGGACAATGAATCTCCTCTCTCCTCGGAGATCATGGGTGTCACGATCCCACGTGACTTTCGCTTCCCGGATCTGCAATATTCGGGAAAGAGTGACCCATTAGTACACATAGAGCGGTTCAATGACATGACAGGGGTGCAAGGTCTGTCAGCATCACAGAGATGCAGGGCCTTCCCGCTCACTCTTGAGGGAAGGGCGAGAGAATGGTACCGCAGACTCCCACGGGGAAGCATTTTGAGTTTTGAACAGATGTGCAGGGAGTTCGCAGAACAATTTCGGGGCGCGGTGACCCCTGAGGATGACATGATGGAGCTGTCAGAAGTGAGGCAGAAAGAAGGAGAGTCCCTCCGGGAGTTTATCAAAAGATACCATAGATCGGTCCTAGATCTTGGTGCGTTCAACCATCCCCAAGCTCTAAGGGGATTAAAAGAGGGTGTTCGGATGGGGAGACCATGGTATAACCTGCGGAGTCCTTCGATCCGTTCGTATTCGGACGCGTACGAACAAGTAAAACTGGACATGGTAATTGAAGAAGAAAAGGCTGCCAAACTGAGGAATGAACAAGTCAATGGAGCAAGAAGGAAGGAGAAAAGGGGTCCTGCCCGAGGGACACAGGCTCCAAAGGCAGCAAGGGACCGGGCAGCCCTGTACAACCCGTATCAGAGAGTTCCCCCACCGCGGATGGTCCCCCAACCACCTCGCAGGTCTCCAGGCCGGGATCACAGAGAATACCGGCGTCATGATGGCCACATACCCCGTAACCAGCCACCGAGTAGACCTGAAGTGAGTCACAACAGGGGTGATCGTGCATTGCCACCCCCACCAAGAAGCTTCCCGAGGGATAGGGCAATACAAGTAGTGGAACAGAGCCCTGCTTACAGACAGTATACGAAGTTGAAGGTATCTCTTGAAGAGATACTTCAAGTGGCTGAGGAGCGTGGACTGCTAAGCCCTCCAACGCCGATGACCACGCCAGCTAGCAGGCGGAGCAAGGGGCAGTTCTGCCGTTTCCATGGAGACCATGGTCACACCACATCACGGTGCCGTGATTTGAAAAACCAGGTAGAAGATTTAGTTAGAAATCGATACCTGGATGAGTTTGTAGAATGAGGGCACCCGGTAGTTGAACAACAGCCTGAGGAAGGTGACCAGGCCTACGAAATAGATACGGAACCACCATCCACGAGAGTAATTTCAGGTGGGCCAACGATGGCCTAAGTTCTAACAGGCCCGAAAAACTATTGCAGATATGCCACGCCGCCGAGAAGTCCTGCTCATCGCTCCCGCGTCCAAGAAGGCCAAGGTTCGGCAGTGCCAATCATGTGGATGGATGAAGATGAGGAGGGGTGTCAGACTCCACCGAAGATGCCCGGTGGTAAAAGCCAATGTAGCGAATAAGGAAGTTGACCGAATACTGGTTGATTCGGGGAGCTCGGTAGATATTCTTTTCAAATCCACACTCGAGGATTTAGGAATAGCAGGCGCGAGCCTCGAGCATACGAGCACTTCCTTGAAGGGGTTCGGGGGAGGAAAGCTAATACCTCTAGGAATCATCAAGTTGGCAGTAACCATGGGCTCAAAGCCTTTCGAGAAGAACATGATGCTGGATTTCGTGGTGGTAGATGAAACCAGCCCATACCAGGCGATTCTTGGGAGGCCATTTATGAGGATCAGCCAATGCGTGGTGTCCACCCATTACCTAGCCCTAAAGTATCGAGTAAATGGGGCTATAGGGGTCGTGAAAGGCAGCCAAAGGGTGGCGAGGAGTCGCTACGTCAGAGCCGCCAAAGAAACTATGCATGACACTCGCTAGACACGAGGGCGGAATCGAGGAACGGAAGGCAAGAGCCAGTAGAGAAGTTGGAGGAGCTCGAGGTGAGAGCAGATGACCCCGAGAAGAAAGTCCGAATCGGCTCGAGCCTTAGCGAGCCGTTGAAGGAAAAGTTGGTGGAATGTCTGCGAGCACACGCAGATGTGTTCGCATGGACGCATGATGATATGCCCGGGATCGACCCAGAAGTGGCGTGTCACAGTCGGCAAGACGGAGAGATGCTAGCTCAGAAAGCGTAAGAGGAGGTGCGTGAACCGAGAGAGATACGAAGCCATCAATTGCGAGGTTGAAAAGCTGCTGAAAGCGGGATTCATACGGGAGGTGTCCTACCCCGAATGGATCTCGAATGTGGTGCTGGTGAAGAAAGCAAATGGGAAATGGAGAATGTGTGTTGATTTCACAGATTTGAATAAGGCCTGCCCGAAAGATAGCTTTCCACTACCAAAGATAGACCAACTGGTGGACTCTACTAAGTAGGCACGGGTTGCTTAGCTTCATGGATGCATTCTCGAGATATAACCAAATTCCCATGCACCAATCGACGAGGAGTGTACAGCTTTCATCACCAATCGTAGTCAGATCGCATAAGGTCATGCCTTTCGCCTAAAGAATGCAGGGCGACGATCGTAGGCTAGTGAATAAGGTTTTCAAGCCATTGATCGGCCTGACTATGGAGGTATATGTAGATGACATGATCACCAAGTCTAGAGACGCGGAGGAGCATGTAAAGCATCTAGAGGAGACCTTCGCGACTCCTAAGGAAGTACCGAATGAAGTTAAACCCCAAAAATGTGCTTTGGAGTGAGTTCGGAAAATTCTTAGGCTTCATGGTGAGTCACAGGGGATCGAGGCCAATCCCGAGAAGATCGTAGCAGTGATAGAAATGAGGTCCCTCAGTAGCCTCAAGGAGATACAGAGTCCGACCGGCAAGCTAGCGCCTCTCAACAGTGTTCAGTATCTCGAGCCACTGGATAAATGCCGAGTCTTCTTCCGTGAAATGAAGAAGGGCGGAAGACGAAATGGACGCCTGAATGCGAGGAGGCTGCCCAAAGAACTGAAAGAGTATTTGCTAAAAGTCTCACATCGCCAACACCTCGAGTAGGAGAGGTATTGCTTTATACTTGGTCAGTATCCCAATGGGCAACGAGCTCGGCCTGTAAGGGAGGAATCGGGAATACAATACCTGCTTATTACACGAGCAGAGCGTTGCTGAAGCGTAAACCCTAGATCCAACCATGGAGAAGTGGGCACTAGCCTCGGTCACGTGCGTCCGAAAGTCGAGGCCTTATTTTCAAGCACATTCAATGGTGGTATCGACTAACCAACCTCTCGTGCAAACTCTACACAAACCCGAGGCCTCCGGAAGGTTGGTTAAATGGTCGATGGAGTTAGCTGAGTTTGACCTTAATTACCAACCCCGAGCAGCCATAAAAGCACAGTCTTTAGCCGACTTCGTGGTCGAGTGCACGGCGAGGGGTAAAGAGACGGAGAGCGAACCCTCGTCAAGCTCCCAGGCTTCAACCAAAACATGGGTAGTCACAGTAGATGGATCCTGTGGAAGTCAGGGAGCAGGAGCAGGGGTGGTGCTCGAAAGTCCGTAGGGGCGGAGATGCAATACGCTGTGAGATTAGAGTTCGAAGTCACCAACAATCAGGCCGAGTATGAAGCTGTAATAGCGGGCTTGAAGCTCGCCTCGGTAGTAAAAGCAGAGGAAATAAAGCTTCGAACGGACTCACAGTTGGTAACTAATCACCTCGACGAGAGCTTTCAGGCAAAGGGGGAGAAGATGGACGCCTACCTTCAGAAGGCAAGGCAGCTAATGAAGAATTTCCGAGCTGTCGAGGTGGAACAGATCCCGAGGGGGAAGAATTTTCGAGCAGATATGATAGCTCGCATGGCAGCCACCTCGAACCCTAAGTTTCCAAAGTCTATCCCTCTCGAAGTTAAAACCTGCTCGAGTATCGAGCAGGAGGACGAGGTGATGAACCTAACAACGAGCAACACCTGGATGCAGCCGATCATTTCTTACCTCAAGGAAGGGACAGTGCCGGCTGATAAGAAACAGGCAAGGAAATTGAGGTGCAAAGCAGCCAGGTACACTCTCATCGATGGGGTCTTATATAGACGGGGGTACACTCTCCCCTTGCTGCGGTGTTTAGACCAAGAGGAGGCTGATTACGTCCTCCGAGAGATACACGAGGGAGTCTGTGGAAATCATTCCGGTTCGAGGTCCTTGGCTTTCAAGGCCTTGAGGCAAGGGTATTTTTGGCCTCGCATGCACCAAGATGCTCAGGAGAAGACGAGAAGTCGCAAGAGTCGCCGAGCTTTGCTAACCACCGACTCGACCTCCGGAGAACCTTACGGCGATGAACTCGCCATGGCCATTTGCTCGATGGGAATAGATTTGATTGGGCCACCGCCGAAAGGGAGAGCATCCGCCACCCATGCCATAGTCGCGATTGATTATTTCACCAAACGGGTCGAGTGGGAGCCTTGAGCAAGATCACGTAAGGTAAAACCACTGATTTCATTTGGAAGAATGTGATTTGCAGGTATGGGATTCCTCATGCATTAGTCACCGATAATGGGAGGCAGTTTGATAATGGCAAGTTCGTAGACTTCGTCGAACTCGGGATAGAGTCAAGTTTTGCTCTCCTCACACCCACAGGCCAATGGGCAAGTAGAGGCCGCGAATAAAACTATAAAACGCCTCTTGAAGACAAGACTGGGCGAGCAAAAAGGGGCCTAGGTGGATGAGCTGCCTGGTGTCTTGTGGGCCTACAGAACCACACACAAAACGGCCACTGGAGAGACCCCATTCTCCTTGGCATTTGGGCACGAGCAGCTGGTTCCCACTGAAATAGGAATGGGGACACACCGGACAGAGCACTTCAACGAGGAGCAAAACAACGAGCAGATGTGTGCAGGCCTGGACTTGCTGGAAGAAAGAAGAGAAAGGATAGCTGCCAAGATCTCAGAATATCAACAAAGAGTGGCTCGTTATTACAACCAAAAGGTACACATTCGCCGGTTCCAAGTGGGTGATTGGGTGTTGAGGAAAGTCAACCAGAGCACGAAGGACCCAAGGCAAGGTGTACTAGGACCAAACTGGGAAGGTCCCTATCGAGTCACTCAACTAGCAGGACCAGGAGCATACCGGCTCTCTCATCCAGATGGACGAGAGGTCAAGAGGCCGTGGAACGCACAACTCCTGAGGAAGTATTTTCAGTAGGTCTTTTTATATTGTAAAATGCTATTGTAATAACTCTCCCCAAGATGGGATATGTAAAAGTACAAATCTATGTAAAAATAAGAATAGCATTCATAATGTAAGTTCAAAATGAAGACCAGAAGCAAGAAGAACTCCTCAAGACGAAGTCCCAAAGCCTAACTCATTAGAGCGGACGGTGCCAAGCTCAAGTTATTTGAAAACCGGAGCGTGAGTCTCATCGAAGACCTCGGGTCAATTAAAAGGCTCGAGCGGAAGAAGAACTCCTAGGCATGAAGTCCCAAAGCCTAACTCATTAGGCGTGATCGGCGCAAGCTCCAGGTTATTTGAAAACCGGAGCGGAGTGTTATCGAAGCTCGGGTCGATTAAAAGGCTCGAGGAGAAGAAGAGCTCCTGGCATGAAGTCCCAAAGCCTAACTCATTAGGCGGACGGTGCCAAGCTCGAGTTATTTGAAAACCGAGCAGGAGTGTTATCGAAGCTCCGGTCGATTAAAAGGCTCGAGAGAAGAAGAGCTCCTAGGCATGAAGTCCCAAAGCCTAACTCATTAGGCGGGACGGTGCCAAGCTCGGGTTATTTGAAAACCAGAGCAGGAGTGTTATCAGAAGCTCGGGTCGATTAAAAGGCTCGAGGAGAAGAAGAGCTCCTAGGCATGAAGTCCCAAAGCCTAACTCATTAGGCGGGACGGTGCCAAGCTCGGGTTATTTGAAAACCAGAGCAGGAGTGTCATCAGGAAGAGCTCGGGTCAATTAAAGGCTCGAGCAGAAGAAGAACTCCTCGGCCAGAAGTCCCAAAACCTAACTCATTAGGCGGGACGGTGCCAAGCTCGGGTTATTTGAAAACCAGAGCAGGAGTGTCATCAGGAAGAGCTCGGGTCAATTAAAGGCTCAGCGGAAGAAGAACTCCTCGGCCGAAGTCCCGAGCCTAACTCATTAGGCGGGACGTGCCAAGCTTCAGGTTATTTGAAAACCGAGGCGGGAGTGTCATCAGGAAGAGCTCGGGTCAATTAAAGGCTCGAGCAGAAGAAGAACTCCTCGGCCAGAAGTCCCAGAGCCTAACTCATTAGGCGGGACGGTGCCAAGCTCGGGTTATTTGAAAACCGGGCGGGAGTGTCCTCGAGAAGACCCGGGTCGATTAAAAGGCTCGAGGAGAAGAAGAGCTCCTCGGCATGAAGTCCCAAAACCTAACTCATTAGGCGGGACGGTGCCAAGCTCGGGTTGTTGAAAACCAGGCGATGAGTGTCACCGGGAAGAGCTCGGGTCAATTAAAGGCTCGGCGAAGAAGAACTCCTCGGCCAGAAGTCCCAGAGCCTAACTCATTAGGCGGGACGGTGCCAAGCTCGGGTTATTTGAAAACCAGAGCAGGAGTGTCATCAGGAAGAGCTCGGGTCAATTAAAGGCTCGAGCAGAAGAAGAACTCCTCGGCCAGAAGTCCCAGAGCCTAACTCATTAGGCGGGACGGTGCCAAGCTCGGGTTGTTGAAAACCGGAGGCGAGTGTCCTCGTGAAGACCTCGGGTCGATTAAAAGGCTCGAGGAGAAGAAGAGCTCCTCGGCATGAAGTCCCAAAGCCTAAACCATTAGGCGGGACGGTGCCAAGCTTCAGGTTATTTGAAAACCGAGGCAGTGAGTGTCATCGGGAAGAGCTCGGGTCAATTAAAGGCTCGGCGGAAGAAGAACTCCTCGGCCGAAGTCCCGAGCCTAACTCATTAGGCGGGACGGTGCCAGCTCGAGTTATTGAAAACCGAGGCAGGAGTGTCATCAGGAAGAGCTCGGGTCAATTAAAGGCTCGAGCAGAAGAAGAACTCCTCGGCCAGAAGTCCCAGAGCCTAACTCATTAGGCGGGACGGTGCCAAGCTCGGGTTATTTGAAAACCAGAGCAGGAGTGTCCTCAGGAAGACCTCGGGTCGATTAAAAGGCTCGAGGAGAAGAAGAGCTCCTCGGCATGAAGTCCCAAAGCCTAAACCATTAGGCGGGATGGTGCCAAGCTCCGGTCATTTAAGACCGAGGCGAGAGTAATATGAGAAGAAGCTCGGGTCAATTACAGGCTCGAGCCGAGTTCAAAGGAACCCTTGTCCAAAAGTCCCTAGGCCTAAGTTCGAGGCGGGACGTTGTCTCAGCAAGAGCCAAATGCGAGCTCGAGCAAGTCAAATGAGCTCGCAAAATAGACATAAGGCCTTTTTAGCCTAAGTCAGAGCAAAATTCTACCATGCATTCATAAATGAAAATAGGATGTCCAACACTTAGAAAATTTTTTACTCGGCAAGCACATTCAAAGTTAATTCAACATAGAAGACAAGAATGTATGCACACGAGCAGTCAATAGAGTTGTTCATACATGTGTCATTTGTTCATACATGTGTCTTCAGGAGCAGCAGGTGGATGGCCAGCATCTGCAGGAGGAGCAGCAGGAGGGGCGTCAGTAGGAGCTTCAACAGGAGGGGCATTGGAAGAAGAGGGAGCCGGCTCTCTGGCAACACCTTGGGGCTCAGAGCGAGTAGCTTCAGGATTGCTCATGTATTCAGCTACATACCCTTCCACCTTGGACATGTCGGCTTCCGGGTATGCCTTGCCAAAAGCATACATAAGGCAATCGAGATTGAGTCCGCCTCGATGTTGTACTTCGATGAGCGAGTCGGACCTTCGTAGTGTCGATTTGCTCTTGAAGACGAGCAGCCTCTCCTCCATGAGCTGCTCAGTAGCAAGATTTCCGAGTGTCCGGATCCTTCCGAGCATGCTTCACTCGCTTTGGTCTCGATCAACTCCTCTCAAGCCCGGTGACCTCGGAGTCGGCCACACTGCCTTCTCTGCAAGATTTATATTCTCATCCAGATAGCCTTCCGATTTTCCTCCTTCACTCGTTCGCACCGCTCCAAGCTTTGAACTTTTGCTCGAAGTTCTTCCTCGGATCTTAGAGTAACCTCATTAAGCCTGGTCGCAGAGGCCAAAGCTCGGGAGGAGAGCCGCTGGAAGATACTGAACAGCGCTTGAGGAGTGCAGGATTCTATCTCATCCAGAAACCTGCTGGTCAGCTCTTCATTGAAAGCCCTCTGATAAGGCTCGGAACGGTCAGGCTGACGCTGTTCCTGCACATGACGAGTTGAAGGACGAGCTGGGTCAGCAGTCCTTTGTCTCCTGCGAGGAGGACCTTCTTCTGCCCTCTCGGTTGGTCGTGCAGAAGATGCGGCTCGAGCAGGTGGGGGCGGAGCACTCGACTCTGCTCGAGGTCTCTTTGAGGTGCTCGCACCTTCGGCCGTCCCCACACGCCGATGCAACATTTCACGCATCCTGCTGCTCATTTCTTCACTTGGAACTAAATTGGACTCTAAAAAGCTCCGAGGTGTCATCAGCCTCCCGCACGAGCTCGCGTTTGAAAGAGCGACCTGCACACGTGCTCAGGTCGACCCCAATTGAATAAGAAGCACCCCAGGAGACTGCAAAAAACAACCAAAGCAATACAATGAAAACAGACGCAAGTAGGAAAGCTAAAAGTAAAATCCACAAGGCAGATAAATGACCTGGAGTGCAAAAGTGTCGCGGACCTGAGGGACCCCTCGCCACGAGTGCAACAGCGCCCCACTCTCCCCAACGAAGAAGAATTTGCTCTTCCAGCTGCCACCGGAGGCTCTGGAGATCGGTGATGGGCTTCTACCCTTCAGTCGGAGGTAAGGTAATACCAACCAAAGATCCTTCGGGCTACACTTCACCGGTAGAGGTGTCTCGATTTCCCTACCGAGGGCTCGTCCGAGTCACAGCTGCTTCCACAAAACGAAGAGTCCTGAAAGGACCCTCCATCCATTCGGGTTCAATTGCCTGAGGCCGACTGAACCCGCATGTAACCCTGCCAAAATAAGGTCGGAGAGGCACCTAACCCCCATTCAAGCACTCCAAGTAGAAGGTCAGTATACCTGGGGACTACCGGATTTCACTCGCCCAAGAACCTTAAAACTACACTATCGTATGTTGTAAGTCCGCCTAAGTCTATCTAAGTCGGAGGGTGGTTTCACACCTCAGGAGATCAACGGGTATTCCCCATGTTCGGACCTTCGACCGGCCCTCGACCTTCACTGCTACTGGGTCTCACCCACCGTAACTCACTCTCTGGACTAGAATCCCTCACGGGATTATGCTAAGGGGTCAGTGCCTCACTAGAGGAGGAAGAGTCCTCCCAAGAACATCCTACTGGGTCTCGAAGGATTTGACATTTTCCTAAGGGTATGAACTAAAGGGAGCAGGAGAAGAAACAGTAGTAAGGCGTGAAACGAAGAATGGTTTGTACCGAACAACGAAAGGAAGTGTGGTTGGTCTGAAATCACCTTGACGGAAGAAGAAGAGCAGAAGCTGCGTGAGAGCAGATCAATTGCGAGTTTGAACGAAAAGCAAGCAAATAGGGAAATAGTGAAGAAGTTGGGATTTTTAAAGAGGTGAACGCGTCCCTTCCATCAGGCGGCGTGCGTTCGAGGACACGACCTTTAGGTCACGTCCTTTCGAATTTCAAATGCACGGCTAGATCAACCCACGCGTCCCGCCTTAAAGGTAAATTAACTAAGGTGGAGACAACTGGAAAGCGTGGGAAGCGTAAAAGGCCGCATGTTAGGCCCATCATTATTGAGTTTCAGCCTTGTCTCGCTTCACCGAAAGACTAGAAACCGGGGACCGTGTTTGGGTAAATATCGACAGTGCCCTCGAAGCCCTTCCAGTGTATTGGGTAAATATCAGACAGGCCCTCGAACCCCTTCCACCGAGCAAGACACCCCGAGGACGACTGCCTATCAGTCAAAGCCGGTCAAGGTCGAGAGCAAACACTCCTTGCTCGCTCGAGGTCGTCCCTCGGTCAAAGCCGGTCAAGGTCGAGAGCTAAGCACTCGCTTGCGCCGAGGTCGTCCCTCGTGTCAAAGCCGGTCAAGGTCGAGAGCTAAGCACTCCTTGCTCGCTCGAGGTCGTCCCTCGTGTCAAGGTCGGTCAAGGTCGAGAGCCGAGCACATCTCTCCCGCCGCAGAGTTCCACGAGCACACTGGGCAAGACCCGACCTAGGAAACCCGACCCGCTTTCTCGTAATCCCAGCACACCTTTGATGTTCGACAAGGGTCCCACATGGTGGAGTGGTGATATCTGTTGTCGGTGGTCAGCACGTGCCTCCAAGCGTCATCATTCCTCGCGCACTTGCCCGACATGGTGATCCGCCACGTGAATCGGGTTAAGGGACAGCCGCTCATCCCTAGGGAATATTCCGCCAAACCCACTGCCGGAGGGACCCGGATACCACTAGCGTGGGAGTGGACAGACTGGAAAGGAAAAGAGTGAGAAAATGGAGTATAAAAGGAAGCGAAGGAGCGTGACAAGGGTTGGGATTTCAATTCACAAAGGGTTGGAAGAATTGAACCGAAAGAGAGATTGGAACTTCGATTCAAAAAGGATCCAGTAACTTGATTCGAGTTCTTCCTTTTCAAATTTCTCTCATCCGACTTTCTCAAAAACACCATACTTATCCAAAAGGGGCGAAATAATACCCCTTTCATTTTTCCGGTCTCCTCATTAAGGGAGATACCAAAAGAGAAACCCGATCATCGACTTGAGCGTCGGAGGGTTTCGCGGACACGCCCGGCGACCCTGACCCGGTTTCAGTGAGTGCGGTCCGGAAATCACCGCTCAAGAAGACAATGAAACGGGACAAAGGAGGCAATCCTCGCTCGAGCTTATCGCGAGCGTAAGGATCGAGTACTTGTTTGGAGCTACGAGCGTAAGATTTGGACATTCCTCGCCGAGTCGTTTGGAGGTACTGTTGAAAGGTTCGAAGCACTGTTGAGGCACTTGGGAAAAACTGCATCAACAATTGCCTTCTTCATTTTTAAAGTGTCCATTGAATTATGAATGCCATGAGTAAAATCAAAAGAACCGGATTTTGAAAAAAAAGGTGTTGGTGTTCTTTTTTTTTTAAGTTATTATCATGTTTTTTTTTTTTATTCCTAGTTTGGTTGGGTTCAGTTGAATGGTGGGATTACTAGTACATCGAGGAGTATTTTTCATCTCACTAAAAGCACTTTTAAGTATATCTAGAAATGCTTTTCGGAAGTGTCTTTTGGAGAAGTAGTTGATTGATTATATTATTCAAACTGCTTTTACTTTTTCCTATAAGCACTTCCAAGACTTTATCCATAGAACTTTTTTTTAGGATAATTTTTTTTTAATTTTTTTTAACTCTCTCAACATTGTGAGTGTAAGGGCTCTACCAATGGGCTTATATTTTTTTTTAGGATAATTTTTTTTTATTTTTTTATTTTTTTAACCCTTATAGGGTTCGAACCCTTACTCTCAACATTATGAGTGCAAGGGCTTTGAGAGTGCAAGAGCTCTACCAATGGGCTTATACTTTTTTTTAGGATAATTTTTTTATTTTTTTTAATCCTTATAGGGGTTCGAACCCTTACTCTCAACATCACTAGGCTATAAGTCCATTGGTATTTTATATTTTTTTTAAAAAAGAAAGAGGGCGGGCAAGCCCAAATACAATTTTTTAATTTCTTTCCCACCGCCAAGAATTGAACTCGGGCTTTCACGACTCTACAGCAAACATGATGACCAATCCGACCACACACTTGGAGGCTTTAGGATAGTTAGTAACCACGCTTAATCAAAACCAATATGTATCTTGTTCACTACCAGATTACTAATCTTATATGTACGTATAAGTTACCTTGGCCAATGGGCACCTATGAAATCAATGCAGGACCTTGGCCAATGGGCACCTATGAAATCAATACATTAGTGTCCTGCCTAATGCCTATAGTTAATTTTCATGTGCATATGTGAGTTTGTTTGATTTGTTAATAAACTTTCTGAAATTGCGTTGCAAGTGCATCAAACTTTTCTCTGTGTTACTTAATACAATCTGATTCTTTCAAAATCACATCTTGGAAACCTCCCATGCATTGGTAATCATGCACTCTTTTTGGTCGTTTAATATAGAATGAAATTCTACATAGTTGCTGTTTATTTGTGCAATGTTACTTGATTTTGAACTTCTGTGACTTGTGCATTTTGAACCTCTACGATTAGTATTTGAGACGTGTTCTGCTTGTATGAAATGTAACTGATTTCTTGCACTTCTGCTAATTCTAGCTGCAAAGAAGATCTCTGTTAAGTTTCATTTGGTATTTTTAAGCATTTATTTTTATACCCGAAATGATCAAGTTCTATCATTTTCGAGCATTCAGATGAGTTAATTCTTGGAGACAATTTACTTCATGCATCTGGGGCAGAAATAGATTTGCTTTCTGTTTAATTTTATATGATTTTCTACATATACTTTGCTTAGCCTCAGCTAGTGTTCCCAAAATGTAGGATCTGATTGCAAATATTGCGTTTGCTTTTTGCTTGGTAAGTTGGTGGGTTTGATTGATGAGAATTTGATGATTTTTCTATTGAAGCCTGTTGGTCTCAAGAATGCTCACTTACCAAACAGGGAGAAAGAAAAAAAAAATCTTAATTGTTAATGGAGGAACAGCAAATGTGATCGAAAAAAAAAAAAAACTGAATTTGGATTTTAATATTTCATTAATATTCATTCTCCTTTATCAAACTTATTAAGCAAGAAATTGTGGCAACATGGAATGAGATTTTCAATTTTGGGCCCAAAAGCCCAATAACCCATTCAAATTTACAGTTTTTTTATTCATTGAATAAAACCCGCCAATCGCCTGTACCTCTTCTCTCACGGAGACTGACAGGCCCACAGTTGCGTATAGAGAAAGCCATGGTATCATTTCTTCTTGCTTCTATTAGTATTATTATTATTATTGTGCCGCGCGATATATTTTTGCTTAATATTTATATAAAAATATTTGGAAGCAGTGTGATACTGCCATGAGTTTGGAACCAAAAGAGCTGAAATTTTTAAAAAGAAAAATGTGGGAATTTTTCAAGTTATCACCAGGTTTAGTTGAGATCTAGATTCTAGTGTAAATGGTGGAGTTCAACGCAGAACTGGGATTATTTTTTATTTTAATTTTTACTTTTTTTGTATTTCTTTAATAGCACTTTCAAGTAGCTAGAAATGTTTTTGTATCTAGTTTTTACTTTTTAGTGGTTGGCTGAAATAGGCAAAAGTGATCTTTGGGAGTGCCCTTTGAGAGAAGTAGTTGATACCTCATTTCTTTATTTCGAAAAAAGGGAAAAAAAATGTTCAATTTATTTTTTAATTTAGTATTTCATAAGTGTTTTGGCGTTAGCGCTTTTAATTGTTTTACCCTAAAAAGAAATGTTTCATATAAGTTCTTTAATCTTACCATTATATTTTGTTTTAGGATTTTCGGCAACCATACTTAACCAGACCAATGAGTATCTTGTTAACTAACAAATTAGTTGTGTTATACATAATTATATCATGTGTTGGCCACTTGTGGAATCAACAACTAAAATTCTTGGTGCATGAAATAAGCATCAAGTGTTCTGCCAACTCTTAATTTAGTGGATTGTTTATTTTAAGTTGAGAATCAAAGGTTAATTGCTCTAGGACAGTACATAGAGCATTAAGTTGTTATTTTCCCAGCCCGTAAGGAATGTGTAATATCAAAGAGAAAAATTGTGTAGAAACTTCTGGAAGAATCTGTGATTTTATTAAAATGAATCTTGATTCTGAGCTAATTCAGCTCTTTATACACAAGTTCACACACTGAAACTAACTTGTAAACACTTAACTGAATTGCTAACAAACTGATTCATTAATCCAATTACAATAAGCCATCTGGCATGCACATAGCGACTTTATACACCAGCATAAATTTTTTTTTGCTACATCAGTAGGAGTCACGAGCAGCTCACGATTAATCTGCACCTGCACAGCACAATCATAATATCTAACATGTAATGACTACATACTTTAGTTGATGCTGCCTTTGTTGTGATTCCTATGGCTAGTGATACAAGTATCTCATTGGTACATCTTCGTGTATGTTAATTTGTAAGTCTGTTTAATTTTTTATCACCTTTTGAAATTTTATGTCCAGTTGTACATGAAACTATTCTTGCATAACAAATTGGTTCTGGTTTACATAATGATTCAATGCTGAGATTTTACAGATTGGTGCTGCGGGAATTAGTTCAGGCAAAGAAGTTGAAGATGCCCAGTTGAAGAACCCACAATTTCGAACCGCATCAAAGCCTACAGCAATTGAAGTGCAGGGGGATGAGTTTTGGCCATTGTCTGGGAAACCATACTTCAATGTTATTATTTCAAAATCACAATTGGAACCCGTGAATTTAATGGTAAATTCAACTATTTTGTGGTAATTTAGGACTGCAAAAAAATTTGTATAATAACAATTCATTATACCTAATGAATCTATTGTGCAGCGATATTCCATTCAGAGAACTTTAGATTGTGTAATACGTTTGCGGCATTCATTTTTGTTTTTGATTAGCACATATTACTTTGATTTCAGTCAAATTTCTTTCTGTCTCTGTAGTTCAAAGTTAGTACACTTTTCAGTGCCCAATTATGTTCCATTCTTCAGAAAATGAGATCAGCTGTTTGTTATAATGCTTACGCTTATTTAACAAAATGTTTCTCTTGCTGTTATTAGATACTTCCAGCTAAAATGCACAGAATACTTCCTTCAAAGATGATCCCTGCTTTTCTCATCTACAAGGACAAGGAATGGGAGATGGTTTATCTTGGAGAAGATTTTCAAAAACATAATAAAAGGTTTGGTTTGCAATGGAAAACATTTGCTATTGACAATAAGCTGAAGGTTGGAGATGCATGTGTATTTGAACTCACAGAGTGCAGCAATGAGTGTCTCAAGTTCAGAGTTCAAATTCTCAGAGGTGATATTCCATCTAAATTTGAGTGCAACACAAATAGTGAGAATGAAGACACAACTATTATTATTGAATGAGATCTCCTACTTAATGTTTATTTACTTATTGCATAATTTATTGCTTAGATCTATTATGACTTGGGTATGCTGAACTTCAATGAGTTTGTTAACAATATGAAATGTAATAACTTTATTTCAGATTTGCTTTTGAATCTGTGATATCTTATCTAATATGATTGTGCATCAGATGTGTTGAAAACAAATATATCTATCAATTATTCAAACCAGGAAAGACTTGCATAAGTTAAGCAGATCAAACTCATAACATTTAACTTGTCTTATGTGAAATGTGATTTCGTATCGACCATAAAGTTTAAGCGAACAGAGTATTTCTGCATTTATTTTTATTTCTGTTTATTTTGTTTTATAGTATTTATCATTGAATCCAAGATTAAATTTTGAGATGTGTTCTGTTGATATGAATTGTATATAAGTGTATCCCTTATTATGAGGTTAAAATCATGTTAATCTCTGGTGTTTTTGTAAAACCATTTTTTGAAGTTAATTCATCTGAATTTTATAAGCAACAACTTCCTTGCAGTGTCCAAAGTATTATTGCCATGTTATTTTGCTAAGATTCAAATTGTGACTTGGTCTTCCTGAGAAAACTTAAAGGTAATCCAAGGAAAATATGTTTTCATTTCTTCTACAATGGGGAGACTCACAAATTCCTTGCTTGATTCTGTTGTCTGAGTCAATTTCTAGCCTCTCTTTGCCTAGTTATTATCAAAATCTTTACATTTCTGTGGTCAGAAAGGAATGAGCTTCTTCTCTACTACTTTAGCTCATTCTATTTGACATTGGCTCTTTTCAAAACGGTCATAGGCAAGCCTGGTCCTCAGGAAAAGCACAAAACATGAAATCAGGCCTGATGAGGAAATGAGTAACCACCATATAAATGTCTGCAGATAGCACTTCCTACCCATGCACATGGTTGCTTCACCTAACAAATTTCCATGGCTTAATTTTCCTGCATGCTCATCATAGACTAGAGCGGCAAGAAGGCCATAGATGAGAGATCCAATGGGAATGTTGGTGATGAGGATGTTGTGGTTGATGCTGGCACTGTCTGGTCCAAAAAGCTCTGATGTGATTGACACAGCAGTTGAAAAGATAAACCCAGAGCTTAGCGCTATCAGAACTGTTGAAGCATGCAGTGCAATCTCGCTACCTGATGCAGTAAGTAAACAGAAAGCGATTGGTGTTGGCAAAACTGCGATTGCTAGCCACCCTGTCCTTGGAAAGTACACCTTGCTGCATTGGTAAGATTTTCAAGCCTCATTTTGTTTTTTATAAAATTTTGGTTAAAAGCAACTCAAACATTCAAATCCTTTTGGAGATCTAAAGAGAATGAATAAGGACTATGTTCCTTTGGAATTGCCTACCACTTTTGTGGAATATGCCTTTTTACTCAGGTAAATTCAAGTAGCATCAGATTAGAAAAAAAAAATTGTTTAAGAACTACTTCAAATGTCCTTATTGAATTCTAGTGATGCCTAAGGACCGTCATGCATGATGAACAACTACAAGAGTACAGCCTCTGTCAACGCAAAATGCAAGTAATTTATGCGAAAATCATGTATATGATTTTGTGTCGATAGATACATACTTACGCAGGTAATCTGGAGCTGCTGAGAGCAAACGACCAAAAAATGAGCATGTGGAATAGAGTGTAACGAGAGACTTAAGCTTGGAGTGGTATCCTAGTGATTGTGCTATCTGTCCTAAGTTGTTAGTGTAAACCAGTCCCATTGTTCCTGCACAAAAATATGCTGCATAATAAAGCCAGAAATCCAGTTTATGCACTAGCAATCCTGCTGAGTGCTCTTCACCTAGCATTGTTAACTTATCTTTCTCCAGCAGCTTCCCAAAACACCCTTCTTTGTCAATTACGTAATGCGGACTGCCATTTAAAGCTTTACTTTGCTCTTTTAATTCTTTATCCATACCAACATCATCAGTGTTGACCAAATTGAAGCTTAAGAAATCGTAAAGAAAGCTCATTTGGATGACTCGAAAAGCCCAGTTCCTAGCATAGACAATGCCAGGCAAACATAGGGGTAGGAATAAGAGAAGTACAGCACCCATGAAGAGAATCCGTGCCATTAAAAGGGTAGAAGATACTGAGTGTAGGAGGATAAGATATAGACCAGTTAAAACGGCTAAAATATTGAGGACAAGAAAAATGAAAGAATCATGACGAACATCATCAGCAGAGAGTTGCTGCAGAGGAGGTTGGTGAAGTATTGGGATGAGTGCCAAACAGGATGTGAAAAGCGGCACAATGGCATTCAAGAATAGATAGACTCTATCGTCTTCAGGGTCTATTGCTTTGGCAATGAAAGTGTAGAGAGCAGCACTTACACCATTATAACTGATGGTGAGGGACAATGCAAAAGCCCGGTTAGTTGGAAAATTCCGGATGCATAAAACATAGCATACTGTGTTGAACCAGCAGATGCTACAACCTGCCATTAGACAGAGTAGAAATACCTGCCAAGGAATTCAAGTTAGCAACATCATTACAGTACGTTGATTTGAAGAAAGTAAGGAAGTACTAACAAAACCAAGGTTTTACCCCTTTTTTTCTTACTTTGATATTAGTCTACATGTTGTAGATTTGTTAGTTTTAAGAATTTCTCTTGAGTCATAACTCATAAGAATTAACTAAAATGAAAGATGTACAAGCGATATACAGGATTGGGCATATTTTTACCATGATAGTTGATAAGAGGTATACAATATTTTATGGCTACAAATAACAGATGCCTTAGTAATGGGTGTGCAGTGCTTGTTTTTATTTGAGTGCAAATAAAACCTAGAACCTCTGAATTTACAGTTCTTTTCGCGGTCATCTTTTGTTAGAAGAGCAATTATACCCCCCCTTTTTAATGCTAGAGAAATGGTTTTTACCAGTTGCCAAGCAAACCAATTGATATCAAGTTATAGGTAAAGAGAAGGAAGTGCTTTTGCTTTAAGCATGGTTGATTCGAGAGTTAGCTTGGAACTTGTAAAGTTTCAAATAAAATTTGTAAATGGGGGCTTTGGCTTTCAGTCCTCGTCTTTACTCGAAAATGCAGTTGGTTTGTTGTAACAAGAGATATAAATATGACCTTATTATTTGAAAAGATAATTGTGATTTGTGCCAACAGAGATCATCAAATAAGGTTAAAGAAACTTGATGGTTGCAACCATGTCGCATTTCAATCAAAATCAGCTAGTCCATGCCAAAATCATTGAAGTATAAAATATAATTTTGAATTAGTAGTTTTTAAATTGGGAGCCTAATCCATTTTTAATTTTCAACGATGACAACCAAATCCAAAAATTTGATTCTATAATTGTTCCAACTTTACCTACCAGTAGGCCCCCTACTAACTGACTGAGAGAGGTGTTGGTTTCACTTACCAATAACTAACAGCCAACTACACTTTGCTTAGATCAACTGATCAAGATTTAGACCTCAACAAAGAAAATAAAAAACAAAGCACGATAAAATTATGCTTATGCATGAAAGGAGAAGCTGTTGTCTGTTTTGGAGTAAGAAACAAGTTCAATAATTAATTTCCCAAGAAAACCCCATCATTTTTCTCTAGCTTTCCTAGAAAGTAGATAACCAAATTCTTAAAATAATAATCATAATAATAATATAACAAATGGAAGCAAAAATGCCTTTTTTGTTTATGTTTTGTGTTTGAAGAGAATCACCACCACCCACCTCAAAGAGAAAGTAGAAAATAATAAAATAAAATGTACTACATAGGAATGAAACATTACAATTTACTTGTTTATAATTTTGTTTGTTTCATGCGTGCCAAAAGTACAATAAATGCTTTCACAATTATTCTTTCATAAAAAAAAAAGTAATGAAAAAATAAAGGTCGAAAGAATCAAACTCATTTCACAATAATAACAAGAAAAAACATAAATAAACAGAAAAAAAGGAGAGATTGAAGAGAAGACTAACCACAAAGTAAGGCAGAACGATGAGTTTTTGAATGACAAGCCATTGAAGGCCATAACCAAACAGTCCCATGAAAGTAGCAATAAACATGACAATCCACAAAGGAAAATGCATTAGGCAAACTCCACAACACCATCCAAGAGCTTTGCCCATATCTGAAGCAACTGACAAATAATTTAGCTGGACCTGAGATATCCCAAGAACAGATTTTAGTGTCGATGAATACATTGAGAAGTCAAAATTTGTCCCTGTAAATGCTTGTATCCATGTTGTTGCTATTACTATCATCCATTTTCTTGACTGCCCTACCATTGCCAAATGCCGAATGCCAGGGCCTATATATATGATGATATTTAATTCTCCCCAAAAGGAAAAAAGGAAGAAGAAAATATCAAAGAAAGAATGAGAAAAGACAATGAGAGGGAGAAGCTGAGAGATACTCCTGGGACTTAGGAGCAATGTGCCTAGATTGTTGCCTTGATTTCTGTTGTGTTTGGTGCAAGTTTTTGTTTATTTTGAGAGAGGGGAAGCTTTTATATTTGTGGGGTTTACTTTAAATATTTTCTTTGGCTATGATTAAATATAACTACACAATTGATTGGCGAATGTAAGCTGAGATGGCGCTATGCTGTTTATTCGAACGTTAAGTTAAGTAGATTTTCCAGTTAATATATTTTTAGCAAGTGATTAGATTTTCTTTTAATTCTCAAGAGATTAGAGGAGTAATTGATAAGGGTAGGAGACTTAATTTCAATTTTATCGTATAAATTTTACAGAAAAATGATAGTCTCGTCAAACAAGAATTTCAATATAACTTTGAATGATGTATATAAATATTTTAAATTTTTTTTTTCTTAAAATTTGACTCGGTGAGAATATCATTATAGTAATATTTTGGAAGAGGGGGAAGTTTTTATATTTTTGGGCTTTTATATTTTTGGGGTTTACTTTAAATATTTTATTTGGCTATGATTAAATATAACTACACAATAATCTAAGTTGAGATGGCACTAGACTCTTTATTTATTTATTTATTTTTTAAAAAATATTATATTCTTTATCTTAACGTTAGTTAAGTAAGTTTTTTAGTTCATATATTTTTAGTAAGAGATTAGTTTTCTTAATTTTCAAGAGGTTAGAGGAGTAATTGATAAGGTTAATAAACTTAATTTCAATTTTATCATATAAATTTTACAAAAAAAAAATGATAGCCTTATCGGGCAAGAATCTAAATATAGGTTCAAATAGTGTAAACAAATATTTTAAAATTTTTTTTTTTCGCTTCTCAAAGTTTGACTCGGTGAGAGTATCATTACTCAACTCACTGGTGGCACTGCACTAGGGCTAGCAGGGCTGATATTTGTCTCGTTTTTAATTTATTTTATCGTAAAAGCTCTTGTTAAAATTTAAAAGTAACTAAAATATTAGATGTTTATTTTTACACTTCCAACCCACAAATAATTGTTATTTTGAAATCCCACGGTCCTAACTCTTCTTGCAAAAGAAAAAAAAAAAAACTACTTTATCCAAATGATTTTTCATTAATGAATCTTATACAGTTGAAATTCAAGTTGATGTTTTCATAATGGATATGGGTTTTGATAACAAATTTTCAAAATTGAAAGAGTTTAGTAAGCTGGCAAATTAAATAGTTGATACTAAAAAAATAAACAATATTCATTGATTAATCTATTGATAACATTAGCATTAATTTCACTATGCCACAACTACAATAGTAAGGGCATTTTTTTTTTTTGTAAAAAATTATTTGTGCAATTGAATGATAGATCAATGATTGAGTGATTATCGTTATAGAAAAATATTTATTTTGTATTCTTAATGATAAAGTTATTCTTCAACATTTTTAACATGTGAAAATATGTTAAGGTCATTTATAAATGTATTGAATTTAATAGAATAATGAATTTTTATTTTAGTATTTATTATTTATTGACGATTTTTTAAATGATGTTATGCTAGATTAAATTCCTCGCACAGCCATTGACTCAACCTAGTGTAATATATTTGTGATAAAATATTTTAACGTACACACATGTTTCGATAAGAAAATTCAGTAAAATATTTCAATAATAATTTGAGATTATCTTGCCCTGATATTATGTAGACTGTAGTAATTTAGTAGAGTGAACTTCTCGATGTTAAAAACAAAAGTTTCCTTTTTCGTCAATTATAATAAAACATAAATTTTATAGAACCAAATATAGTCAAGACTTCTAAAATATTTGGTAAGAGACTTATTATATTACTTTTTCTAAAAAGTTTTATTTATGTATTTTATGCTTAATTAATTATACACAAATTTAACTAGAGTACTCGACCTACCTTCCAATCAATCTCATTTTCATCTGAGCTGATGCCCTTGGAAGACCAAGGAATGTATTTAGCAACCCAAAGTGAAGCGCTAATTATAAACCGAATCTCATAACTGGGCCTAAAAGGCCCAAAATTGAGCCCAATCAAGACCAATTCCGTTTTGTTTACTTTATATTGCTTTTCTTCAAATTCACGGACAGATTTCTCAGTTCTTGGAGCTGAAGAGCTTAGGAGCTTAAGGAACTTCAGAGCTTCAATCAGAGCCCTTGCAATTCCTCATTCAGATTGAACCCTAGAAATTGTATAAAAAGAAGAAGAAGAATATATATATATATATAGAGAGAGAGAGAGAGAGAGATGGAGATAGAATTGGAGCCTCGAGTGAAACCTTTGCCTTACAAAGTCAAAGGAATGTCGAGAGAATCGCCATCGCAAAAGGCCGCTCACGTTCTTGACACCGACCTTCGCACACACTGGTCCACAGCTACCAACACCAAAGAGTGGATCTTACTCGAACTCGATGTAACTCTCTCTCTATATGCACTTATATATATGTGCATAATTGCTATAGTGAGTTGTGCCTGTGATGAAAGCCTGAGAAAAAAAAAAATACCAATTTTAGAATTTTGATTCTTTTTCATCTAATAATTTTTAACAAGTTGTGGAAATTTTGAGGAACTATGTGTTAAGTAACTTATAGGTTGTCTTAGACTCTTCTTAGGGTATATGCTTGGAAATTGGAGAAACTTAAAAATCTGTAAATTTGCCGTTAGCGGCAATACTCTCTAAATGGCATTGGTATTTCAGGTTCATTATATTAGTATGTGATTTTGTACCTCATTGCTGTTTTGTTGTTTGCAGGAACCGTGTTTATTATCACATATACGCATATATAACAAGTCTGTTCTTGAATGGGAAATTTCTGTTGGCTTACGTTACAAGGTTCTGCTTGAACTAAAGATATTTCCTTTTTTTTTTTTTTTTTACAATTCTTGAACTTTTAATTGTTAGTTGAGACCATAGCTTCTAAAGTTAGATATACCTAACCATGATCAGCAGTAAATTTATGGATTTTATATTACTTAAAAAGGTATGCGATTAAAGTTTGGAAAGAGTATCTTATGTTTTACTGGCCCTTTTTTTACCAGCCAGAGACATTTGTAAAGGTTCGCCCACGCTGTGAAGCACCTCGACGCGATATGATATACCCTGTGAACTACACTCCGTGTCGTTACGTGCGGATATCTTGTTTACGTGGAAATCCTATAGCTGTTTTTTTCATTCAGGTAATAGATGATAACTTTTATGTCTTTTCTAATCCAGAAGTGGGTGTTGTGCACTATAGTTTTATTCGGCATAGGTCTAACAAATATATTTGTTCCACGCATGTGGCAAACTTTGATTGATGTAGTGAATTGTACACTAGGGTAAAGTTTCTATTGTAAAGCTTTGTTGATTATTTGTAGACAAATTGGTGCTGAAGGATTGGCATGCCAACTTTTCGTAAGTTATGTTTTTCATAACTAAGTTATACAAAATCAAATACTTTATAAGGTCAGAAACCAAGTAAAATTTACATGGAAATCCTCTACAATTCTTATATGCTTGAGCACTATTATTGTAAGAGAATTTTGTCTGCCTAAATTACAGCTTCCATTAAAGAAACTAGATACATGCAGATTCTGCATACTTGTGTGTGCATTTGTTCCTTCTCATCTTCCAGCTTATTTGTTACTTTTCCATTTATGTTTGATGCACCTTGCAAGTTGTAATGATCTAATTTTATACAGAATTTATAATTTCCTATTACATGTCAATGACTGAGGTCCTATTTTTCTCCTGATGATGGTCAACATCCAGGAAGTGGATCTTGGCAATGATAGTATACATTTTTCCAGCAAACTCATAGGCCTTTAGTCATTTAGGACCCTAGGTGCTTTTACAATTGCAGCAATGATGATTGCTTTTATTCTCTCTTTTGGGAAGGTGGGTACCAACCCAAGTCCTTCAAAAGTATGTTAATGTGTTGATTACAATATAGTTCAGTGTGATCAAGATTTGTGTTGTGGATCCTTGCATAATTATATTATTAAAGCACTACTTTAATGAATGTTCAATCTAAGAATTTTACGAACCAATACCTTTACAGCAGTCATCTGCGACTGGACTTGGGTAGTTGTTAGATCTCCCTGTACCTATATGAACCGATATATTTCTTGTTGTGCACGTATGAGGAATATTTGTAATTTAATCTTACTACTTGCTTATTAGTACCATTGGCTGTATTCTATGTACTTCCCATTTTATTGGACAACAATGTTTTATCCTTTAGGCAAACTAATAGTTGTTCAACTTCTATTGTAGCTATTTTGCTGTTCTGCTGTCATTGAAGATGTAGGAAGGTCAAATTGATTACTTTGCATTGATTCCTTGATTGTCTGTCTAAAACACCCCAAGGTTGACATTCTAGGTAGTCATTTTGGCAGGAGTCCTACTCTACATTATTGTTGGCATTTTAAGTGAAGTTTTTGTTGTCACCTGTAGACAAACAATTCATTTTTGACCCCGTCTCCTTCCATTAGGTTAGCAAGATTTTTCTTGTGAAACTGATTTCGCAGGTCATATTACTTTCTTCCTTGCAGTTGCATGGAATATGAATTTTTTGGATTGTACTCGTTCATCCAAGTGGAATTGTAATTAAGCAGTTTTTCTAGTTTGTATATTTCCTCATAAGTTACTTATGGTTTACCATATTACGTTGGTTCCAATATGTTAAGGATGCCTGTTTGTTTAAGTGCTTTGGTTTGAAAACTTCAAATGTTTGTGGGTCAGGGCAAAAGGATTTTTCCTACTTTTATTTTATCCTAGAGGCTAGAACTTGCATTTATTTAATTTTCCTTATCAAATAAAGATGACTATGCCTTTATTTTACAGAATTGAAATTTATCACCTTTTTGTGTATGATTTATAATGTACAAACTCTTTACATGTGCGGTCAAACTATAAGATGCTTCTATTTGGACCTCTTTTTTCTTCTTCTTTGTTTTAATTGCAAACTAAACACAATCTTCCTACAGTTGATCGGGGTAACCGTAACTGGTCTTGAACCAGAGTTCCAGCCAGTTGTTAATCACTTATTACCACATGTTATATCTCACAAACAAGATGCCCAGGATATGCATCTTCAGGTTGAGCCAATACTGACATTTTGATCCACTGCTGTTTTTGCTACATCTTGATTTATTATATTTCTTTGCTGTCTGATGCTTTTTAGTTTGTAGTTGCTTCAAGACATGACAAATCGATTGTATGTATTTCTTCCGCAACTTGAGGTATACTTGTTTTCTCATTTTGGTGAAACATTTTATTTTTTTGTCATTTTCCTTTTAGTTCCCCTTTTTTTTCCTTCTTTGCTCTCTCTGCTTTAGTATCATCATTTTGAGCTTTGTGTTTTGTCACGGTGTAGGTGGATCTTTCCAGCTTCTCAGATGCTGCTGAATCTAATTTGCGTTTTCTAGCTATGCTTTCTGGTCCATTTTACCCGATACTTCATGTTGTGAAGGAAAGGTTAGTTTACTTTGTGAAATATATATTTTTTTCGTGCAGGCTCTTTCCCAGTCTTAGCTTCCATGAATTTTTTATTTTTGACTGTTAGCTGTACATATTGCCAATACTTGCTTAATGTTTGAAATTGCATTAAGAAATGATCTGGATGAAGGACTTTTTTTTTTTTTTTAAAAGCTTTCCATAACTTTCTACCTTTTATTGAACTTCACTGTAATATTCTCCACTTATTAGCAAGTCATTGGAGCATCTATTTTCTTTATTTCGTTTCTTTTTCCAAGAAGTTAGTAATGCACAGTAAGCCATTGTCTCTTTGCAATTGCAAGGCATGTCGATCTCTAGATGTAACCAGTCATTATCCCATCCCTCAAGCATAATAATGACTCAGCTTCACACTTGCGGACTTAAATTTCTTGTTATCAGTGATATTGTTGTTTTTTTTTTTTTTCCCTTAAGTAGATTTGTCTGTCTTGTGTATCTAGAGGTAATTTTGTTAATTTTTTCTGCATATATACACCATGTTAATGTAATGTATTTGTCTTGATTCTTAACATTGTATTGATATGATAGAGAAACAGCTAGATCTTCCAGCAATATCTCTGATTCTGAAGTTTCTAAGAGCAGTCAGTCATCATCAGCCTTAACTGTTTCCTCTAACTTTGAGGTATTGTCTTAACTTCCTTGTCATTCAGACTATTTTTGCTTTTGATTTGGCGTGGATCTCTTCTTTTGCATTTCCTTCATGTGTTAGTCCTCCACCATGTTCTGCATGTGCAGATATGCATGGTGATTTGGATGGTTAAATTTTTGTTTTTTTCCTTGGAAATGAATAGAATTCCTTTGTTTCTTTTCATTCGAGATTACTTGATTTTTTTGTCATTGGTTTTCAATTTCGGTGCCTCCATACTTGTGTAAAAGTTGTTAATGTTAGTAATTTTTGAACGTTGCTCTTGTTAATAAACTTTAATAGTTTCTTAAATAATGTTATTTATCTCTTTCTATTTTAAATGAATCATCTGTAGCTTTCTAAAACTTGCTATCACAGATTGCTTTTTATCTCTATGCTCAATGATGTAAATATCATTTATTTCATTTATTTGTTTCCCAAAATTTGTTAATGATTTCCAGTAGTCTTCTTTATTAGCCATATGGTAGTTTAAGAAATTTAAAATTGCAATTTCAACTGTAGGGGAAAGGTGACTAGGTGACGAAGTGAGTGATAATCTTATGATACATTGATTGTTGGGGCTGGATTGAACATCCAATTGATTTCAATATTATTTTGTCTTATTTCACTACTGATTCTACAGTTCAAAGAATTAAATATCTGAGTGGCTTTTTGGATTTTCATACATAAACTGTATAATTTTGGAGATATTGTCAACTCAACCTGTTTGCTTTAATTTTTCTTTGTCATGGCAGCCAAGGAGATCACGCGGGATGTTACCTTTTATCTCATCCACGTCCAGTTCAATAGCATTTCGTCCAGATGCAATTTTTGTGCTGCTTAGAAAGGCATATAAAGATCCTGACCTAGGAACTATTTGCAGAAAGGTAATTCCTCTATCTTCTCTTCTGTGCTTTGCAGGAGGATTTTCAGCTTTTAGCCTTTAAATTCTGAACGTGGTAATGTAATGTCCCATTACTTCAGGCTTCTAGAGTTTTGCAGAAGCTCATAGATCCTGTGCTAGTGCAAGAAGCATCAGTGCCTTCCAGTGATGCTCCATCTGATCTTGATGAGACATCAAAATATGAAGTTTCCAACCCAGTTCCTTTAGTTGATTATTCAAACATGTTTGGAGAAGAATTTCAATTACCTGATGATTTCTGGGACTCTAGCATTCTTAGCATCTTGGATGTAGGGGCTGTGGAAGAAGGGATTTTACATGTTCTTTATGCTTGTGCATCACAGGTTGATTTCATCAGTATTGGAAATATAATGTTCCTTAAACATTGTACTTTTGTGATGTCTATTTCTGTTCGTTTCTTGATCCATTTACATTGGAACTTTGTGTTTTTTACAGCCCCTTCTTTGCAGCAAATTAGCAGAGAGTACTGTTGACTTCTGGTCTGTACTACCACTAGTACAAGCATTGCTGCCAGGTTGAGTGTTTAGTGCTAGCTGTCCTTTTTAGAATGGTGATGAATCACATATCTTTTACTAACATAGCTCTCAATGCTGAGCAAGAGATAAATTTCTGTTTAAAGTGTTATTCTTTTGTGGCATAGAAGTTATGCCAGAATGTTGTTGTAGCTGATAGTATTTAAATGTTTTGTTGCAATAGCATGGTCAAAATTGAACTCCTTTGAGCTTCCTTCAATGAATTTGTCTGACATTTTTTTATTTTTTCGTATTTTTTAGCACTTCGCCCTTCTATGAGCAGTCTTGATAATGTTGATGACAGTTTTTCTCAATGGAAACAACCTTTTGTGCGGCAAGCCCTATCTCAGGTTGCATTTGATTTTTAATGCTTTCTTTTGTCCTTCAACTTTCTGAGTTTTATATGATTTTTGTTTTACATTTTTTGTAATATCATCATTCTGCTCATTGGTGTGTTTTCTAATTGCAGATTGTCGTGACATCATCTTCATCACTGTACCAACCTCTTCTTCATGCATGTGCTGGCTATTTGTTATCGTTTTCACCATCACATGTTTGTCCCTCTCCCTTGATCTTAGTTGTAGTAACTTCTATCTTTTGGTTTCAAGTGCTGTAAGCCACTTCTTTTTTTTTTTTTTACTCTTTCTCTTTTTCTTTGGGAATAGAATATTCACATACTCCTGATTTCTCTTCTTACAAGGAGCCACATGCATGCATGCTCACACACACACATAGAGGGAGGGATATTATCCTATTGCATATACTGGCTCATTGTCCACTGATGTAAATTGATGCGATACTTGTATGTGAAATTTCATGCTAACTCAAAATGAAAGTTTCCTCTCTTCAGATGAATCTTCTTCTGATAGTGATTTGATTGCCTAAAACTTTCATCCAATGTTATGGAAGGCATAGAAAAAGGCGATATAGTAAGCTGTAACTGGCTGGAGGGTATAATCCTTTAAGTTTTGTTTACAGGAAAAAGCATCTTTAATATCTAACTACGAATTTTGACCTCATAAGAAATATTCCTTAATGCGGATGCCAACAGCTTCATTTTATGTTTGTGCAGGCTAAGGCTGCATGTGTTCTAATTGATCTGTGTTCAGGTGCATTAGCACCTTGGATGTCTCATGTGGTAGCGAAGGTTGGTATGGGCAAGATCTTATATAATTTTTATGTAGTGTGGTTTGGAAGTGGACTACTAGTGTGTACTCAGTTTGTTTTTACTTTTTATTAATATATTTCTTTTCTGATTTCTCAGTTATGGCGCTGATTATGTACAGGTTGATCTGATTGTGGAACTTGTGGAGGACCTTTTGGGCACTATCCAGGTGTGTCTACATTTATATGTATATAATTCATTACTGTTCCCAAAAAAGGGATTCTTTACTGTTCATCCTTCTTTTGTATGCCAAATTGTCAAAAGCAAATTGAAGGGAAAAACAAAGGTAATAGGATATGGTCACTGGTATGAAGATCAAACTTCCTGCTTTCATATATGCTCTTCAGCCGAGTGTAATATTTTATTTCAAGGGATAAATCATTTTGAATTTCAATTGGAGACTCAATGGTTTTTTTTTCTGCCTTGATTTTTCATGCTCAGGTCATGACACTTTTTCTTTTCTTGCTGCTTATTTCTAAACTAAAAAAGCATTTCTTACTGAATCACATGTTTGAAAATGGAATCAGTAGGTAGTTTTAGCATAAAATCCTAAATTTTTTCTTTTCTTAAATATACATTTTAACACCTTGGAATGGTCTAATTTCTTGATTCGTCATTCACTAGTGGTTGGGACTAATGGATTAGATATTTTAGCTCTGAACCAGTTTCATCTGAAACTATATACATGGATCATTCATTGCATGATATTTTGTCTCTTGTGAAGATTTTCCGAAGAGCTCCAGAAATTAAAAAATGGAAAAAGTGAAAGTCAGAAGCTAAACAACAGTTTTGAGGTTACTTTGGAATGGGCCTTAGAATCCTAATTTGACTTTTCAAACTGCATTGAGATTCCTCACTTAAAATTACTTACGGGATCTTAGTACCTGCTGGGAGGATGGATAGGATCACTGAATCTGGAAATTTTATACTTAATCTAATAATCTTGGTGATGGTGACCTCCTTTGTCATTTACTTTTTGTAATTTTTTAAATATCACTTTTCTGAAGAAGATACTGTAGAAAGATTAAGAATTTTAATGTATTTGTAAAATGATAAAAATGTTCACCATGTGTATACATTTCTTATATTTCTGACAGTGCTCCTTTCATCTCATTTATCTGAATATGGCATATATTGAAGGTTTTATTGTTCTGTGAACACATCAGGGTGCCTGTCATTCTTTAACTTGTGCTCGTGCTTCCCTCAAATACATTATGCTGGCTTTATCTGGGCACATGGATGATCTACTCGGAAAGTATAAGGTACCCTAGAATGCTTTGGGTGATTCTGTTTTATAAGCTCAGATTTTAGTGCTTCATAAATAGCATTGAAAACTCTCTAGGAGCCTGATGTTCTGAATGTCACCCTTTTTTCTTGATGCTTATGGAAGATACTGTTAAATACTAACTCAGAATCACAGTGAAATGCCCGTACTATTTTATCGAGAGTTTGGTTACAACTATATTACTGCTTAGCTCATAAATGTGAAAAGTAAAGCTATTAATTTAATCATTGGGCACTTTCAGGAAGTGAAGCACAAAATTCTCTTTCTTTTGGAGATGCTGGAGCCTTTTCTTGATCCTGTCATATTTGCAATGAAGAGTACAATAGAAATTGGTGATGCATCTTTCACTTTTACAGAGAAGCAGAAGCAATCTTGTGACATTGCTCTCAATGTTATCAGGACAGCAGTACAAAAGTCAGCCGTTCTTCCTTCTCTGGAATCGGAGTGGAGGCTTGGATCAGTTGCTCCAAGGTATTATATAACTCTTTCATATCATTGCTAAAGTCCTTTTGTAGCTTTTTGGTCAGGCAATAATTTGAGGATATTTCTACATCTTCTCAAAGAGTAACGAGGTGAATAATGAAATAAAATTTATGGAAATAATTATTAAATTACCTATATATCCCTGCTTCTGAGACTGAAGAATTTGTATTTCACTTGCACAAAAAATTAATAAATCAATCATGAGATAAATTAGGATTTTCCTATCCTTTGATACGATGTTTAGAAATTCTGTTGGTCTTATGGCACGCTGAGTGCATTAAGTAACATAAGGTTTTATCACATTTAGTTGTAATGATTTTATTCAATTCTCCATGCAGTGTACTTCTCTCCATATTGGAACCTCACTTGCAGTTACCTCCTGAAATTGATCTTTGCATGTCATCAATAACTACGACCATTGAACATGAATCTTCTTCAAAGTCTAGTACTCATGATGCTTTTGATGGAAAGACAGATACACATGATGTAGCTGCAAAAAATGATTTTAATGAAGATGCCAGCCTTTTTTTCGCTCCGCAAGAACTGCAGAGTATCGGACTGACAAAATTTTCTCTCAGTCCTGACAAAAACGTATCAGATTATGACAATAAGGATTACAGCTCAGAACAGAAGAATGTCTTGGATAAAGCTCTGACCAATTTACAGAATGGTGTAGTATTAGACACTGGTTTTGCTGCCGACTACTTCAATTTGCAAGCAGATTATTTTCAACTGATAAACTTTAGAGACTGTGAGCTTAGGGCATCTGAATTTCGGCGCTTGGCTTCAGACTTGCATTCACAGCATGAGCTTTCCGCTGAAGGTCATGATGCAGCTATAGATGCTTTACTCTTGGCTGCTGAATGCTATGTCAATCCATTTTTTGTGATCTCATTCAGAGCCTGTACAAATATTTTGGACCAGATGAAAATTAGTGGCCCTAAAGTTCCAAGAAGTTCTGAACTTTCAGAGTTTAGACGATCTGGAAAGAAAAATTGTGATTTGGAAACAGTAGCTGATCTTGAAAAGAAGAGAGACAAAATTGTGCTTCAGTTGCTTCTTGATGCTGCTGAATTAGACGAGAAGTATCATGAAAAGTTTTCAGACGGCGAACATTATCCAAGCACTTCAGAAGATTTCGATGAACAAGTCATAAAGTTGTCTCCCGTTGACATACAGTCTGCAGATGCTGTCACTTTAGTTCGTCAAAATCAGGCTCTGTTGTGCAATTTTTTGATCCGGAGGTTACGAAAAGAACAGCATTCTATGCATGAAATTCTTATGCATTGTCTTGTATTCTTCTTACACTCGGCTACTAAGCTGTATTGTTCTCCTGAACTTGTGATTGATATCATATTAGGATCTGCTGATTACCTTAATGGGATGCTGTCATCCTTATATTGTCAGTTAAAAGAAGGAAATGTGCAGTTGAATCCAGAAAAAATACACGGGCCACAAAGAAGGTGGATACTGCTGCAGAGATTGGTAAATGCTTCAAGTGGTGGTGATGATGAGTCAGAGTTTCCTGTCAATATCAAAAAAGGTCTTCGACATGGAAACTTGATTCCTCCTTCTGTCTGGATGCAGAAAATACTTACATTCTCTAACTGTGCTTCTGCTCTCGTGCGGTTTCTTGGTTGGATGGCTATATCTCGTATTGCAAAACAATTTATAAAGGAGCGTCTTTTCCTTGTTTCGGATATTTCTCAGCTGACATATTTACTGTCTATATTTGCTGATGAGCTTTCTCTAGTTGATAATGTTATTGATCGAAAGCATGAAGATGTGAAGTTTGAACAGTCAGGAATCGAACAATCTCCAAGCATTAGAATGTTTGAATTGGCTCATCATAAACATGAAGATCAGTCTTTTCATGTCATCTACCCTGAACTCAGTAGGTTCTTCCCAAATATGAAAAGGCAATTTGAATTATTTGGGGAGACAATTTTGGAGGCTGTCGGATTGCAGTTGAGATCACTTCCTTCTAGTGTCGTGCCTGATATTTTATGCTGGTTTTCTGACCTGTGCTTATGGCCATTTGTTCAGAAAGACCAGTTGACCGCTCGAAATAGTTCTGGTTATTTGAAGGGTTTTGTTGCTAGGAATGCCAAAGCAGTCATTCTTTATGTACTTGAAGCCATTGTCATTGAGCACATGGAAGCAATGGTGCCCGAGATACCAAGAGTGGTGCAAGTGCTGGTTTCTCTCTGTCAGGCCCCATATTGTGATGTGCCATTTCTTGAATCTATACTGGATCTGTTAAAGCCAATCATCTCATATTCATTGCGTAAGGCTTCTGATGAAGAAAAAGTATTAGCTGATGAATCTTGTCTTAATTTTGAGTCCCTATGCTTTGATGAGCTACTAATGAATATTAGACAGAAAAATGAGAACCAGGATACTTATGCAGATAAGGCATACAGCAGGGCTCTTACAATTTTTATTCTGGCTTCTGTCTTTCTTGATTTATCTTTTCAAAACAGAAAAGAGATGTTGGAGTCTCTAATACTATGGGCTGATTTTGCTGGTTTTGAGCCAACAGCTTCTTTCCATGATTACCTCTGTGCATTTCAGAGTTTTATGGAAAGTTGTAAAGATTTGTTAATTCAGACTTCAAGGGTCTTTGGCTTTATCCCGCTTCAGTTGCCTCAGTTTTATGATAGCGTTGGGACACCCTGGGACAATAACTCAGATTTATGTTCACGGTTTCTTAGTGATGCCTTCTGCAGGTCTTCCCTTACTAATGTTTCTGAAAAGCTGGACAACAACAACTTTGATCCGGTCTTCTTGAATCAGAAGAACTATTGTTTAGCTGCACATGAAATTAGATACTTTACTAAAGACTTGGAGGCTTTCATTGCTAAACTTTTTTCAACTATTGAACTCTGTCAGAGTCTTCATCATCAACTAGCCAAGAAGCTTATTGTTATATCAGCAGAGTGTTTTATGTACTCTAGATGCTCATCTTCAATAGCTTCAAATATTGAAAATGTTGAAGAAAATGACAGCAAAGATCCTTTGCCATTTAAGTCAGCTGATCAGTCCCTGGTTCATTGGAGAACTGGCTTGGAAGGACTTGCCAAATTAATTATACAATCTCAAGAAAACCATTGCTGGGAGGTTGCATCTGTGCTTCTTGACTGTCTACTTGGAGTGCCCCATTTTTTTCAGCTCGATCATGTCATTGATACTATTTGTTCTGCAATCAAAAGCTTTTCTGCCAATGCACCTAAAATGGCTTGGCGCCTGCAGATAGATAAATGGTTGTCAATATTGTATACAAGAGGGATTCAATTACATAAAGAGTGTGAGATTCCTCTGGTTGATCTTTTCTGTACAATGCTTGGTCATCCTGAACCTGAGCAACGGTTTATTGCGCTTCAGCACCTGGGTAAATTTGTTGGTCAAGATATAAACGAAGCACCGGGTACATATTATTCTTCATTTTCCAATAAGTTAGTCTCCCCAGGCTTAGTTTCGTCTTCTATCCCTGAGGCAATTTTGTCTTTTCTGGTTTCAAGTACATGGGATCGGGTAGTCGTGCTGGCATCATCTGATGCATATTTACCATTAAGAACTCGTGCTATGGCGCTTCTTGTCGATTATATCCCCTTTTGTGATAGGAACCACCTGCAATCTTTTCTCGTGGCCGCAGATAGTGTTCTTCATGGTTTTAGTAAACTTTCACATCCGGTGTGTGATGGTCCATTACTACAACTTTCATTGGCACTCATTGCTGGTGCTTGTTTATATTCTCCGGCTGAAGATATTTCATTGATTCCTCAAAGTGTTTGGAATGAAATCAAAACCTTGGGGTTTTCCAAATCTGGTATGGTGTTTTATTGTTAATAACTTTGAATGTCAAGGTAAAATTCTAAGTGCATGCATTCACTTCCTTTTTTTCCTTTCAATTTCTTGTTTGTCTTTATAGAATGCAGGCTTGGGGATCTTGAGAGAAAGGCTTGCCAAGTGTTGTTTAGATTGAGAAATGAAGGAGATGAAGCCAAAGAGGTATGCTGTCTTAGATGATGCTTAAGACATGTTTGGCCAGATGCTCTTGAAAGAATTAAGCATCCTGGCTAAGATTTGTTCCTTGATCTTTGTTTTCTCCTTGATAGGAAGTGAAATGATCTTTAGTATTTTTAATGTTTCTATACTGAACCACTGTTTTGTCTGTAAGGTCCTCAAAGAGGTGCTTTCTTCAAATTCTTCAAAACAAGTAGATCCAGATTTTGGTACCACACGTGAGTCAATTCTTCAGGTAAGAAATATTACAAGGGCTTTCTCACAAAATTCAGCTGTGGATATCATTTTACATTCTGCATGAAATATAAATGCTTAAAGTGTGTGGGTACTAGGAGAGTTCAACTGCTTATATATCTCTTGAGGTGGTATGGGGTTCAAATCCCTCTTAATGTCAGGTGGGAAGGGGTTTGGTTTTCATTTATCTAAAAGGAAGAATTTAAAAAAAAAAAAAAAGGACATCTTTTGAAAGTAGCCATTACAGATAACTCAATGCAGCTGGCTTTCCTAAAAGTAAGTGCCGTACTTTGGGTTCTCAAGATCAGTAATAATCATAATTCTGCTTTCTTTAGGATGAGCTTAAGAGTAAATTCTAGAAATGTGAATTTTTAGTTTTTTCACTACCTTGAGTCTTGCTCTGGGAGACTCTGCTTAGTTTTTGTGTTCTCTCAGTTTTAATTTTTTCTTTTTTAATTTTGGGGCCTGACTGCTTCCCTTTTTTTTCCCCCATTTTTCTGAAGTTGGTTGAAGGATGTAATTTTCTTCTTTCCCTCAACGTCCATACTCTGTTCCTTTTTTTGTCTCATCCTGTTTCTAGTCTTTTCAATTTTGCAATTGTATTGTTCCTTACCTAAGACTGGATACTATGAATTAAACACTACAACATTGCCTAACACTCTACTTCTACATTGGAAAACATGTTCTGCCATTTTTAGATCTCCCTTAGGTCTAGATATGACAACAAAATATTATGTATGCAATTATCTGACTAAGATGTAACTAAATCTGAAATCTGGTTTTGGTATAGAGCTATGATCCAACTAATTGTAACCACTGTAGAAAAGTATGGGAATTTTTAAACTTTGGCTGAGGGCATATACATTCCCATGCAAGAAGGAGAAATATCTGCAGTTATAGATGATATTTGGGACAAATTTACTCATTGAATTTTTGGTTTATATACTCTAATGCTATCTGTTTCCATAAGTGAGTTTTGTTTTCATTGGTAATGGGATCTTATTTTTTATTTTTCACTTCAAATTTCAACTTGGAAGTTTCTTTCCATCTTTTGTTGAATGAGAAAATTATCTGTTACAGGTCATCGCCAATCTTACTTCCGTACAGTCCTACTTTGATCTTTTCTCAAACAAGATTGATCAAGAGGCTATGGTAAGCATGAGCAACCATTATGATGCTGTTGCTACTCTGCAATTAAATAATTTGTTTCCTTCTACTGCTGTAGGAACTAGAGGAAGCAGAAATAGAATTTGACATCATCCAAAAGGAACATGCCACACAGGAATCATCAAAAGTTTCCACAGTAGATCAGATTCCCACCGTAGATGGTAATAATATCTTTCAACAAATCTCACATTCATCTCAATCGATGCACAAAAAAACCTGAAACTTGTATTTTATCCTTTTTTATTTAAATTTGTTTGTTAACTTTTGTGCTACTTTCGCCTGTCCAGCATTTGTGGAAGATCGTAATCGTCTTCAGCAAATCAAGGATAGCATTCTTTCCCTGTATGTATATACTATATATCTTTTCTTTAGGTTTCTGCTGTGCTTCAATAATAAAACGACAAATTTGTCATAAGATAAATACCTTCAAGCCTGTAATTGTAACTGTTGGCTCTTCATATTTCCAATCAATCAATTTTTTTTTTTTTGTGATATTTTTTCAGTTATATGATATTCGTTCTTGTTTGAGCTGGACATCCTTGTATTGATATCTTACTCGAAGCATGGTGGCTTGGAAACTTTGCTTGCTGTACTTGTGAAATAATTTCAAAGTAACATTATAGTAACATGCTGTTCATTTGTCAATGGAGCTGTGCTTTTTAGCAGCATTTTCAGCTTAAGCCACTTAGGATTGCTGAACAATCTAGTAATCTAATTGATGATTAGCCCAACCGAAGGCATGAAGTATGAACCAGGAAAAGAAAACCGATAATGATCTTCCACCTTTCTTTGCTGAAGATAAAGTTTCGTACCGGATGATAAATGGACTGGATGGTGTATAAGACCAGTCAGTCATGTACACTTTATAAGTCACAAAAGTAAGACATCATCAAATTTAAACTAGTTGTACCTTGAGCATATTTTTGCCTTCCTATTTGGTCACAAAAACAAAGGTACCTTTCTAGATTCACTAAAATAGCAGTAACCGGTACTCGTATTTGTTCTTATTTCTCTTCTTGACTAGCACCAAATTCTAGGGAGTTTCTGATTTGCAAGTATAAAAGTACTCTTAACCACTGTTATTGTTTCATCTTAAATGGCTAACTTGATTGTTACAAAGACTACTGAATGGATAATTAATGCTCTTCTGCTTTGATCAGAGAGAAGTCTAAGCTTCGAGAAGAAGTAGTGGCCCGCAGGCAAAAGAAACTTCTGAACAGGCGCGCTCGTCAAAAATATCTAGAAGAGGCGGCTTTACGAGAAGAAGAGCTTCTCCAAGAACTTGATAGGTTTATACTGTACTATTAGTTGTGATCTTTATAACTTGGATGTGGAACATCATGAGAGCTGATTAAGAGATATATGTTGCCACTATTTGTTTTTTAATATAATCAGGGAAAGGACTGCTGAGATGGAAAAGGAGATTGAGAGACAGCGGATGCTGGATCTTGAACGTGTAAAATCAAGGGAGCTGCAACACAATCTTGATATGGAGAAGGAGCGGCAAACCCAGGCAATACCATTATCAACTCCTTAGGATTTCATATTTTCAAATCTTCTATTAGTTGCTTGTTTGGACACTGTTTTATTTTTTCTTTTTATTACATGAATAGAAGGTGTGGCTTGACATCAACATTTATTCATTTTCAAAAATTTCATTTTGTTTCCATTTTTGTTGCCATTCATAACTGTAAAACAGCACATAAGGTACTACATATCATTTGGATTGTTGGATGACCATCTTGATGCTACCCGGTTTTTCTGCTTTTCTGTTTCTTGGGAGACATTTGCTTGTGTACAGAATGAGCCTTAGTAATTTTTTCAAGCTCTGAATGGTTCCATGAGCACGAGCATATGATTTAAACTTCATTGTCATTTATCATCTCGACATTGAGATGGAACTAATACGGGAGAGCATTTAGCATTTGCAAGCCAGTTTATTTAAGCTGAACGTATTAATTACTATTGTCTCAAATTTTTCATGAATGTTAATATAAAAGATAAGATGTAATTTTGCTTGCAGAGAGAACTTCAGCGTGAACTCGAACAGGCTGAATCTGGAATACGATCCTCAAGACGTGACTTTTCTTCCTCATCTCATAGTGGGTAAGTCTTCTGACAACTCTTCTCCAAATTCTTATATATTTTGTGTTTTTTCTTTGATCAAAAACATATCATCTCAGAGCATAAATTCTGTTTTATATCCATTTTTTCCTCCACATTTTAATGGCTGAGGGTGTGTTTTTGGCATCTTCATTTGCAGTCGACCTCGTGAAAGGTATCGTGAAAGGGAAAATGGAAGATCAAGCGCTGAAGGAATTGCTAGGCCAAGTACTGGCAGCCTGCAGCCTGAAATTTCTACTTCTAGTTCATCCATGGCAGGCATGCCAACCATTGTTCTCTCGGGGTCACGGCCATTTTCAGGCCAAACGCCAACCATTCTACAACCCCGTGAGCGTTCAGATGACTGCGGTAGCAGTTACGAAGAAAATTTTGATGGAAGCAGGGATTCAGGTGATACAGGTAGCATTGGGGATCCAGAATCAGTGTCTGCTTTTGACGGACAGTCTGGTGGATTTGTTTCTTCTCAAAGGCACGGATCTAGGGGAAGCAAGTCTAGGCAAGTAATGGAACGAAGAGAAAGGGATGGGAGGCGCGAAGGGAAGTGGGAAAGAAAACATTGATGTAATTGTCAAAATGAATTGCAGTGATCTAATAGCATGATTGTGTTAGATGAAATGTCTGTAATTTAATGGGAATGCAGCAATCTGCTCTAGAAAGTAAAAGCTTTTGGGACGCGTTTTAGAAAATTTACAGTCAATTTTAAGTGGAGAGCTACCACAGTGAAGAAAATTTCTTCATCTGCTCTTTCATGGCATTTGTTTTGTTGTCAAATTGTTGTTGTAACATTTATTACAGTTATGTGATGAAAAGTAATGAAACAGAATTTGATTTGATGAAAAGTGAGATGAGTAAGTCGAGTAAATTTATTGAATAAATCAAGTAAGAGCTAAGTAGTTTGTTAAATAAGTTGAGTAAATATTTGAATAAGTAGAATTAAAAGTTGTGTTATTTTTTAAAGAAATTGAGTATGAAATCGGGTAAGTTTAGTTGAGTAAGAAGTCGAGTAATTATTGAATAAGTTGAGTAATTTTTAAATAAGTTAAGTTATTTGAAAAAATGTTAGTAAGAGTTCAGTAATTTTTTTTTATAAATTGAGTATGAAGTCGGGTGAATCGAATAAAAAGTAATGGGAGTTGAGTTAGAAAATCGAGTAATTGAAATCGAGTGAGTACTTTGAAGAAGTCGAGTAAGTATTTTAAATTAATTGAGTAAGAGTTATGTAATATTTTTAAAAAGTCAAATATAAAATTAGGTAAATTTATTTAGGAAGTTGAGTTAATCTATTGAATAAATCAAGTAATAATCTAGTAATTTTAAAATAAATTAAATAAATTATTTGAACAAATTAAGAAAGAATTGAATAATTTTTTAAGAAAAGTTGAGTATAGAATTAAGTAAGTTGAGTATTAGTCGAGTAAAAAATAAAGTAAGAAAATTAAATAAATTGAGTGACTAAAGTCGGATAAATTAAATATTTTGTGCTGGCTCGATCTCGTGGTTTCAAGAAATCAGTTAAGGTTTTATGGTGATTTCACTGAGGTTATTTTTGAATTTTTTTTCTTATTTTTTAAAGTATATATGTGAAAAATTGTAGGATGTTATAATTGAGAGCATATTTTTTGTTTTTGAGGAGAAATGGGTATAATATCCAAGGCAATTCCGCGATTTCGAATGTAAATCACGTGACGCACGTGACATACATTTTCGATTCCCCTTCTCTTGGCACTTCATTTCAACACCACTACTACAAACCGGAGTGAGCATTGTGAATTGTGGAGTGTTGTTTATACGCAAAACTTCTCCTTTCCCTCATCAAAAGGTATACTCTTTTTCTCTCATTTTCAATTTTTTTTTTTTATTTATGCTTAATCGTGTGTGATTTGATTTTCATGCATTCATTTGGATCGACTTTGGACAAGATCTTGATTCCCCAAATCGACTGCTTTTATATATAAAACCCCACTAGAATCTAACTGTATAAGCTGAAAATTTTGATGGGCTTTAATTTAATTATTATTTTTTTTTTTGGGTTCTGTTTGATAGGTTAAAATGGCAACAGTTAGAAACTTGAAAATAAAAACGAGTACATGCAAACGCATAGTGAAGGAGTTGCATTCGTATGAGAAAGAAGTTGAGAGAGAAGCTGCCAAAACTGCTGATATGAAGGAGAAAGGAGCCGACCCTTATGACCTCAAGCAACAGGTACTGTGTTATTTATGTTGCTGGAACAGTAGCGATGTTTGTATGTGAGTGTCAACTATTTATAAAATATGAGTTGTGACATAGAATGCATATTTTCTAACATGGAAAGTAATAATTCGGTTGCATGTTTTGTTTGATGTTCGATGTCATCAGTTGTGTTACCATGACTGTTTCAGGGTGTGTACTGACAGCAAAAACCTTTTTCCTTTGTGTAAAAGTTGACAGTGTTTAGTTGGTCCTTGGTTTTTGTTAATGATTGCAAAGGTAGTTTTTTTGGTTTTTGAAGTTGGAGTACTTGGTAGTGTCTTGGTGTTCAATTATGTTATTCTTTTGGGGTTTTGAGCAAGTGAGATGCTTAGTTTGTTGTCAGATAGGCTGTTGGGAAGAATTGAGTATATTAATTTCAGTATCTTTGTTTTTGTTATGCATTTAGTTGTTGGGATCTGCGGAGTTCAGATTTATGGTGGTGTGGGTTGTCTTGGTTATTGGAATTATCTTGTGGAGTTATACAAACTTTTCTTTTTCTTGATGTGCCTGGGCAGGAAAATGTGCTGGCCGAGTCAAGAATAATGATTCCTGATTGCCGGAAGCGCCTTGAGTCTGCATTAGTTGACCTAAAAGCAACACTGGTATTGTTTCACAAAGTTTTTAATGTGCTTACAGTCATAGAATTTGACACGAGTAATTTCTATAATATTTTTATCATGCCAGTTAAGTTACCTCATTAGATGCTCGTAATATGAATCCCTGGCTTAAGCAGAACCGATGTTTTTTTTGTCAAAGACAAACTTGAGAATTGAATTCAATTACAAATTCCATGGTGTAGTTTCTTTTGATTATGATCTAGGTATTGCTATAGTAATGAATTATTGAGCTATGAAATACATACCACTATTTTTGGGGATGCAGCGTGCATTACTTACACCTTGCTTTGGGGCTAGCAATGTTCTGCAGCCTAATATATTTACTGGTTTTATTTAAGGTACATACACTGTGGTCCCCTCCTCTAGCAGCGTTATATACTCATTATATGTGCCACGGTGAGATCAAGACTAATTTTGGTAGAATATACCTCAGAGGTTTGGGGTAGGAGTGGCTCCTTTGTCTCTGAAACCAATCTTACTACCATTCCTAGTACAGATTTCCTTTAGGAGAGTCCGTAGCATTTGCGAGTTATCTTACATCACTGGGGCCTAGTTACTGTTCTTAACTTCTTTGGACTGTTTGACAACAGAATGAAACCACTTTACTTCAGCCTCCCCATTTTGTTCTAGAATTATTCCATTCCAACAGTTATCCTACATCACTAGGGGAGAGCAAGAAGGATCATACTTAGGATGTCTATTGATTCGAGTGTCATCCACCTTGAGCCAAGGACCAAGTAGACCAAATTCTTATTGATTAGCTAGCAATTTACCACTTCTCCCAATTTCGAAGGGTGCAGACCGAATGTTTTTATTCTCATCCTGCCCGGTCAAGCCGTGCCCCTAGTTTACATAGACATTTGGTTTGCAACTTACACTGTCTACTTATATGAAGGTTTTCTCAATCTGTGTGGATTTGTGTCAATTAAATTAGGTCAGCTGAGTTTCAACTTTCATGAAGTGTGTTATTCACTTTTTCCCTTTTTCAGACTGAGTTGAAGGAGGAAAACCGAGAAGGCAAGGAGATTGAGGATGCTCAAAGCACTATTGCAGACGTCGAAAAGTTGTTTCAAACAACTGAAGCTTAGTATCCTGGCTTGTATAATGTAAATTGCTTGAGAGAGATGCATATTTCTATTGCTTTCTTAACCCTGTCACATTCTGAGGACATGAAATATTTTCGGAGTTAAATCATTTCTATTTGGCACCTTGCTGTTAACTGCTACAATGGTTTGGAATGGCAGTATGTTAACTGTTTTTTAGTGCGTTCCCTACGGAAATTTCACCTCCAACTTTTTCTTTTTTATTTATTTGTTTGTTTTCGATGCCAAAAGATGATCGGAAGCATTCTTGAAACAGACATGTATTGAAATAAAACTTAGCTTGATTTTTTTTTTTTTTTTTTAAAAAAAAGTGATTTGTATCAAGTGAGCTGTACTGTTACCATAATGCGTTGAGCAAATTTTAGAAGAAAAGACGTAATCCAGAAGATGCTGCAAACAGTTCCAAATGTTACAACAATCACAAGGAAAAATATATTAGATCCACCTTTTCTTCAAGGAAATTAACCACCTCATCTCTACTTTCATAAAGAATGGTGGGACCGTCTCCGGATCTTTCTCCGGAAAGGCCTGCATGCCTCAATGCTGAGATCAACAGCTGCAGCAAGTGCCATGAAGATGGCAGCATCCTCCACGCACGTCACATGTCGCATAGCTAGTTGCACCATAGGTTTGCTTCTCTTCCCCTCTCCTTGCACTCTGCAGCACATCACAAAACCACCTATAACTGGACCCAAACCAGAAAAATCTCCACTGCTTTGTGGACTTGGAATTGGAGAAGCAGCTGCTCTCAACTGTTTGTCAGTGTCGATAAAAAATTCCCCGCCTTTCTCAGCACTAATCAATATCTCAGACATGAGTACCTCGCCAGCTTCCTGGCCTTCAGACAGAAGGTGAAATCGGCAGCAAATGGAATCTCTGATGCCACGCTCACGCCAGGCCTCAAGCTTTCCCCACGGCTGCCAGCTCTCAGCCCTACATGCATCAGGGCGAACAATCAACCAAGCTCCTGGGTTGGACCTAGCAACCCAATCACAACCTGTTGAAGGCACAAATGGAGTTGTTATGAAGGCTGCTGCAACAGCAGAGCCAGAGAGATCATGTATCTTCACCTTCCATCCCTTCCTCTCTCTTCTTTCTGTCTCTAAAGCATTACAGTCGACAGAACCAGACCAGTAACTGCTCAATGGGTCCACCTGTGGCACCCTGCCATTCATTATAACTACCAAAAGTTTCATTAACAACGAACTAATGCCTGGGAAAATAAGACGTCATTCTATTTAAGTTCCACAGCCCACAAAGAATAACTAACAAAATTTTCTAATAAAGCACTTGCTATTGTTCTTAGCGCTACTTATGTAGTTTTAATATAGTTTTATGGGATAACAAAAGGGTACAAACAATCCAAGGGAACGAGTCTACTTCGAAGCTATTTAAAGGTTATAAGAGAAAAAAAAAAAATGAAAAAGTTCACATCACCTGTCTCGACTAAATTTGCAGCTAAATATTGGCTGCTTGATGGAGCCTTGGAGCTGAACTATCTGTGGGCTCAACATCGTCACATCTTCAAACTGGAAGACATATCTTGGATCAGGATCCAGTTTCACTTTCAAATGCAGCTCTGCTTCTGGTTTTCCACTTTCCTGTTTGTTTTTTCCAATGCCTATCCACCCATTAAAAAGAATAATTGGCTTCCCTTCACCCCATTCAGGACCCACCTCTAACTTAAATGTCCCAATCTGATGTCTTTTGATGCCGACACCACAGTGGAATCCTTTCCTCCCTGTGAAAACCACCACCTCTAAATATGCATGAGGGCTATAGAAACAGCCAGGTGTCAATAAGGCTTTCAGATCGGATTCTTCAAGATAAAAGCTTGAGGCAATGCTATGAATATCAGGCAGAGCTTCGGGTGAGGATACTAGGGGAACTTGCGTGGTTTGCACTGGGAAACCTCGAAGACGTATCTCACACAAACATGGAGAGAATGCATGAATTCCGGGTTTTGCAGAACTCAAAGCTGATCCAGGAACCCTCAGCCCAAGTGAGCCTATTGACAACCTGATGAAAGCCTGAGGATCCATTCCTGTCAGAAACTTTTCCCCATTGGATCAAAGCATGTATGCTTGGACAGCTCAAGAACCTTGAAAGTGGGAAACAAATAAGAAAATTAGGTCAAGAACAACATGAGAAGCAAACCAGTAACATGGATATCAATAGGTAAAAGGATCAGCAGTACTACTCATTCGGTGGTTCTATTTCTCTAACTATAGCTGCCAATATATTGAGTTCTTCCCCCCAAAAAAAGGGTAGATATTACAAGTACAAAATGAAAAAACAAAAAGGTATACTGAAGTGGCAATAAACTGATCTAAGGAATTGATCACAATCGAACAATACGGCTTTTAGTGGCTATAGGCCTATGAAGGGCATCTATACTATATCCTCATTCTGCACAGATGCCAATGGGTGAACAGATCTGCACTACTTCTCACCCGATTGCCCTATTTCTCTAACTATAGCTGCCAATATCTTGATTTCTTGAAAGAAAAATGTGCATGTTACCAAAAAATAAAAAATACACTAAGAAGTTAACAAAGAGACCTATGGAATTGATCACACATGAGAAATATACGGCTCTCCATGGCTATTGGCCTCTGCAGGGTATTCTATATTCAGGTTCTCTACTGAAGCAATAAACTCAGGGGGAAACAAATGTGCAAACTACTACAAATGTCCGAGTTTTTACATCACAATGTTCAGCTTTAGTACTAGTGACACAGAAAGGAGTGGTCATTTTTTCAGTTTCCAGTATCACCAAGCAGAGCATAACAATAACAGATGAACCCCATTAGAGAACCATAGAAGATATTTAACGATATTACTTAAACAACAAGCAAGGAAGATTAAAACCTTAGATTTCATGAATTGTTTTTAAACAAAATTATTAAATTTTAACTATTAAACTGCTCATATTCAAGGCGAATCTGACATGAAATAAATTAAAATGAATCAGACTTCTGAGTTCATGACTAGTAATTTTACATCAAATCAATAGAAGACACCAGACACAATCACAGGTTTCATCTTATTGGTATGTTTCACTAGTTAAGGGCCACCATCTACTTTTCTCCATGCCTTTGATATACTAAAAAAGATAATCTGCTCCGCCCATGATGTTCATTCCTTTGAAACCTACTTCATCGTCTTCAGGAGTTTCGCGCAAATGGTCTAATCTTATAACTAGTGACAAGGAATAGGGAGAACCGGCAATTAATGATCATGATCACATCTTTTTAACCACAGGAATCAATTGAGCATATTCCCAAAATAAAAAAAAAAAAATTAAGAATAAAGAGGCTTAAAAATTGAGCAAGAAAGATTCAAGCCCTCCAGACAACTAGGAACTTAGAACATGAGTTTACCTTTCTAAGTTCAGTTCTCAAAAGCTGTATACCCCCCATCACTAATATAACATATATAAAGCAACAATCAACATAGAGGTGTAAATCATTTATGTCAATTAGATTCAAGTTCAAGATACTCATCATGCCAACTACAGCTCCTCACTCAAATTAAAGCAATAATCTACATAGAACTTTATGTCTAACCAATCAAATTCAAAACCATATTTCTTATTCCAATGTTATTCTCTCTATTTTGCTCTCAGTGAGAGGAGACAAGAATGCAAGTTAAAATGTTCAACACAAGAAGCTATTTTGCTGTCATTAAATCTGAGCAAAATGAACCAACCAGATTCTAGAAAATAGCTAAAACATCTTTGATACATCTTTTGAGATGGTTAAACTACAGTTACATATAACTTCCTTCTCAATTAGAGCTATTGGAAGAATAACTGATTCTACCAAGCCCTTTCGCTACAGTTTTATTTCTTACATGACATCTTAACAAAACCTGAGGATTCAGAAGCTCAATTTTGATGCCGAAAATGTAAATGTAAGGGATGATTATGTTTCAAATTTGCTCTGCTCAAGTTCGTCTGAAGTACAATATTTGACCTCAACTAAAAAGAAAACCATTATAGAGTGAAATAATCTAGTTCACTGAAAACCCCAACTACCAAAATTCATTCATTACACAAAAGTCAGAAAACTCAACAATTCCAATTTTACTTTCCTTACCCCACACCAAATCCAAAAACTAATGTCATCTGAACCCGTCAAGTAACTCAAAAGTAAGAACAAACCCCCATAGAATTAATGTCAACAACTTTAATTTAATCCCAGCTAGAACAATACAAAGCATACACACACGCGTACATAATTCTTTCAACAAAAATTAAAAATTTAAAAACCAAAAGCACAACAAGAGCATGAAAAGCAAAGAAAAGAAACAAAACCCACCTGAAAACGAAAAAAACAAAACTATGTCAATTGTCAATGAAAGTTTCCGGAGCTTTGCCGAAGCAGAAATCGTCCTAAATTGTTAGATATTCCTGTCAAAACGAAATACACAGAAAGGGGAAACATCATTTTTCTTGGTTTATATTAATTTATCTATACGTTTGTTTGTGTGTCTGTGGAAGAAGAAGGAGAAAGCTAAGAGCTTGAAGAAGATGAATTAATTAAAAGAGAATGTTAAAGTGAGAGTTGTCGAATAAAAAACATATCTGGGATTTCACGTAGACTTTGCACGGATCACGAGATTTCCTATTATTATTATTATTATTATTATTTAGAGACGGAGAAAGTTATGCATTTTCTTCCTTTTTTAATTTTTCATAATTATTATTGTTTTTTATTATGTAATATGAGAGTTTGTTCGTCGTTTACAAATAATAATTTTATTTTGTTGGTTTTTTGTCTATGAATATATATATAAAACAAAATAATGAAGGAAGAATTGAAGAAAGAGGAAAGAGAGTATGTGAAGACAGCTGGAAACAACGGTAGTTGGTTGATATTAAGAGAAGATATCGCTTTCAGCCCACATATGCCTCACTTCATCCTCTTAAGTCTTAACTCTCCTTCATTATTTTTTTTTTCTTATAGTTATTATTTTAAATACCCTTGTTATTATTTTACATATAATATACCCCATTTATTTTGAATTGAATTTTTTTTTTTTTAAATAAAAGAAAACCCCTTCTAAGTTTGTCATACTAGCAAAATACTCATCGGTCGAAATATAGGTGCTTTTTATTTCATTCTTAATGTTAAAAATTTGATAATTTGAGTATTTTCATATGAAAGCTAAAAGTTAATTTTTTTAAATATAATTAATTTTTCATGTCAGTATAAATGGATATATTCTATTGGACTCTAAATTGATTTTACAAAAAAAAATGAACGGGGGTCAAACGCAATCAAGATTTAGTGATCATTATAAAGTCTCCTCCATTAAACTCAAATATTTATCCTAGTTCTATATTTTTATTTATGTGATAGATAAAATAGTTATTTATGTGATAAACAAAAAAAAAAAAACAAAAACAAAAGCTACCATATTGTGCCACGTATCCTTTCAGGAAAAATGCACCACACTGTGCTTAATGCTTATTGCCGTCCGAACTAATGGAATCAACTAAAGCACGAGATGTTCTTAATGAAATCATCATGATATTTATGCACATTATTTATTATTCTTTTTCTTATTAAGAAATAATTAATTAGGGGATGATTTATCAATGGACCTGACCAAATTAGCTAGAATTTGGTCAATTTTTTTTTTCTTTTTTTAATTCAAAGAAAAATACATATTCAATTCTCAATCTGTCAATCAATTGACGTCAGTATGAAGAAAATAATTTAGCCCATCCTATTATCAATTTCCTGCTACCCCCTTCTTAGAATAAATTGTCCTAACATACCCACGCACCCTGAAGAATAACTTTATACTATACTTTTCAAATTACAAAGAAATGAATAAAATTCTTATTGAAAAGAGAACATGTTTCTGAAAAAAAAAAATAGAGTTAAAAATTAAAAGTGCAGTGGGAGAAATGGGAACCCTTTTCTGTGCTTAAGAATTTGTGATGGCAAAGCAAAAGCAAAAGCAATTAGCAAAAGTAAAAGAATCATAACTTTAATTCAATTTAAGGACAAAAGACTTTTGTCTTTTAGAGAAAGAAAAGCACAACAAACGTGGGAAGTGGGACGGGAAAAAGCCCACTTTATATTATTATTTGTCTATTTTGTTCCCTTTCTGCTTCACCCTATTGGATAGAAATTCTCAAACAACCCACAAAACTCCCCCAATGTTAAGGCCTTCTCTTTTTCCAATTGGTGTGATTCTTTTTCTGAAAATGATAACATGTGTCAATTGTTTGATTTTGGCATCTTATCAACCGTTTCTTTCTCTGGCTGCGACTATGATGCTTTATGAATTATTGGAACTCACAACTCGGATATTATCAGATTTTATAGATTAGATTTTGTCAACATTTTAATTATGTAAAAGGTTTTATACAAATAATGATACCAGAACAATTTTAAATTATGTTAATACTTATTTTTATAATTTTTAATGTTATATCATAATGATTATTAAATATTGCATATATATAATGTTATGTCACAAATGTTAAATAAGCATCAAATTATGGCATTGTTTCCCATATCACCGCAATACTTAGTTAGGTTCATTGGTATAGTACCAAAAGTCTGACAAGTTTTAGGCGGCTTGCTGTCCTTTTTAATTTGGTCAAATCGCAATGGGCTTGACTTTCAAGACTAAATATGGAAGATAAAATAATAAAAAAAATTCAATGTTTGTGGTTGGGTAATTACCCACATTATTGAAGACATTCCTATCATATAATCACCCCCAGCAATTTTTTTTTTTTAATAATAATAGTAGCTTTATAATAACATTTCTATTGTTGGGACTCCAAAAGAAGCCCTTATTCAAAGGATTGGTAGGTTACCATACGTTTGATAATCATTTTAAAATTAGGTTACCATACGTTTGATAATCATTTTAAAATCCGCATTTCCTTATTCTGTTAATATAAAATGTAATGTAAACAATATAAAAATAGGCCCAAAAAAAGTTTTGAAATTGTAGGTCAAAACACCAAACATTATTTTAAAATCAGTGTTAGGTTAAAAATATCCTTCTAATCCAAGGATTAGAAGGATACTTTTAAGTGATCTTTAACCTAAGGCTTTACAATTTGAATCATATAACCCTTGGAATCCAAAACTTATTAGTATCATTAATTTACATAATTCAATAAATTTTTAAACAATGGGGAATGGTAAATATTAAAACCGTTAAATTTTAAAATTTATTAATTTTTTAATTATCGAACAATGTCTTGACTGTTAAGAGTATGATACCCGCAACGCTATGATATCACAATCCCCAAGATACCATAATGAACCCTAAACAAAATTGAACAAAATACTGAACAAGAAGGTCAAAAAAGGACCTCTCAAAAAGTGAAGGGATATGGACAGCTCCCAATGCATGTGCAAGCATGAATCAATGGGGCCAATTTTTGAACCACTCAGCTGACAAGAACATGCAGAGAAGTTTTTAGGATTAGATAGTAGAAGTAGTTGTTGCTAACTCCCCAAATCCTTATTTTTTGAACTACAAAAAAAAAAAAAAAAAATCATATAAAAATAATATTATGCCTCAAATATAAAAAAGAAATATCAGTTGGAAGCCAATATCCAGAGATATCTTTATTTATTGAACAAAAATAAATAAATAAATAATAAAAAGGAGACTTACAAAATCGCACGTATTTTCAGTCAAATCTTGTTCAAACGCCCTTTCAGCGTCACTAGTAAGCTGGCGTATTTTTGTTTGGACTTGCTTTGCTTGCTTACCCATTACGAAATTAAACCCAAGAAAAAAGCATGGAAATTATTAGGAATGATGAAAGAAAAGCCTAAAACAGTTAACTTGATTTAAAAATATGTTGAAATACTGAAACTGAAAAACAAAAAATCAAGTTAACTGTTTTAGGCTTTTCTTTCATCATTCCTAATAATTTCCATAATAGATAATTTCTTTTAAAAAAATATATGAGATAATATTTTAGTAAATTGAGTATAATAAAAATGACACTGAAAAATAGAATACAAAAAGAAAGAGAGTATGCTAGCCCAACTCCAAAACACTCCCAGGTCTCAAATGGGCTACCAAGATAAAGAGGGCCCATTTTTCAATACAGCCCAATGATTACATGTAGCCCATTAACCAAGAGATTCAATGACGTGCCTCCTAAGACTATTGGAAACAAGATTTTAATGCAAATGCTGAGGGGCAACAAAATTCAACACCCTTTCCAATTTACATGAGCTATCAATTTATCCATATGTAAGAAACTGAAACCACACAGCCTCGAGAATTTATGCACACAAGGCTAAAGCTAATATAACAAACTGGTTAAATCTCAGTTCATTAGGAAACAAGTTCATGAAGAGAAAAGAAAAAATCCAACACTTTTTGAACTGGCAGGGAAAAGAAATCATTTCCATCTTCCAAAGAATTTGCCTTTGTGCTTCCCAAACATGCCATGCTTAAAGCTCTTGCCAAACTTGCCGTGCTTAAACTTGCCGTGCTTGAACTTACCATGACCGTAGTGATGGAAACCCCCATGTGCAAGATGATGAGCACCATGTGCCATATGGTGAGCCCCGTATGCAGCAGCAGCAGCAGCTGCACCACCAGCTAATAGTGCTCCAACACCAGATCCATGCCCTGTAAGTCAGCCAAAATCATGATGAGCAACAGGCATTAATTATAAGACAGCATCTTAAGTTCATAGAAGCACAAGAAAAATACTCAATTAAATATTACACTTCCTTGAACCATAATTACACAGATTTCAGGCATCAATTTATTCTTCACAAAGACAACAAACAGGAACAAAAGTTGGCTGACACTTTCTCAGGTGATTCTTATGTTCAGCATAAACATTAATTATCAGGCGCTCTTCAAAAATTAGACATGCATTTGTTATGTGATTAAGTGATGAATCTAATGAGTGTTGATTGAAAATTATATTCTACTACAGATATCAAGTCATTTGGCAAATTTAGCAATCTTACCAGAATGATGATGAGATGATGGACCAGGATAACCAGCTGGAGGGTAACCACCATGAGGAGGAGGATACGCACCCGGAGGAGGATATCCAGCAGGTGGGTATCCACCTGGAGGGGGATAGCCAGCTGGTGGGTATCCACCTTGAGGTGGGTAGCCTGGTGTGGGATATCCTTGAGGAGGATATGGTTGAGGAGGATATGCTCCATAAGGAGGGCGGTGGTGTCCAGTAGCATATCCGGCAGCATATCCAACAATATTTGAAAACAGCCCTTTATCTTGCTTGTCACTGTCTCCCATTTTATATTCAACTTCAGGTTAATGCTACAAAATTCATAAACAATGTATCTTCAGAATCACAGGCAACCAAACCTAAGAATTTATTCAACATGCACTGCCACAAAATATATCACATGGGAAGTTGTAATGGATGGTTCCTCTGCTTCATAGAGTTAGACATTCCATCATTCTCAAATACATGGGAGTGAGTCTTCGCATTCTAATGCCGAATCAATGGATTAAAATGTTAAATCACATTTCCTCTACTACAAACCTAGTATACTTAACATGAAAGAAACAGAGGATTCCACGAGGGCATATCCTAGAGAGAATTATAGAAGCAACGTGAAAAGAACACATGGTTCAACGACCTTATCAACTGTCATTTAAATTGAATTTAAATCCTGGTATTTTGTACAGCATTCAGTTTAATACCAAAGAAACAAATTCAAAACTGACAGCAAAAAAAATGCATCAACAGACATAAGTTAAAAAAATCACAAAAATAACTTCCGGTTTGATTGTCTGATCAGAAGGGAGTTTCCTATTCAATCATCCTTGACCTTTACTTCACTTTGTTAATAGATTCATCACAATCCCCCAAATAAAGCCACAACAATGTTCTCTTGATTCGATGAACTTAACTTCTTCTAATATAGTAATCAAGCACAAATTTTTGAACAATCTTTTTTTATCTTTCAATGTGATGATCATACAAGAAAATTCAAACACAAAACATCATGAGCATCAATCATACCAAGAAACTAAAAAGTAAAAACAAAATTATCCCATAAAAGATAAAAACAAAAAATATCTGAGTAAATTACAACTGAAACTACCGTGCCAAACGATAACAATTCTCATAACAAAGAGATAAATTAAAACAAAAAATATAAGCAGAAAACAGATTGAAACTGCTCACCGAAATGCGAATAGAATTCAAAATTGAATCTTTGTAGTTAATTTTCTGGGGGAGGGCCGGAGGGGGGAATTCACTGCTCCTGAGGGTCGCTGCTGAGACTTTATATATATTACACGAACACGCACACGTAAAAGTTAAACAAGTGTTACGTTACGTGCTTATCGCTTCCTTGGTACGCGATACCGACGCGTTGCTTGCCCTTTTCCTAATCTGAAAATTAATTTGTTTATTTATTTTAATAGATTTGGTACAAATTCTTTTTAATTTAAAACTATACTGATTAAATAATTAAAGCATTTTTTTTATTTAATCTTGGTGGAAAAAGATTGAACCAAATCCACCAATTGGGTAAACAATATTTCAAACATTCAAATGATTAGTCCGGTAATTATTTTTTTAATTTTATTTTGATAACTTTCAGATAACCATGGTAAAAAAATTTGAGTCAATCCAAGTCTTGGTTGACCCAGCCCAATCTTGTGGGTTTTTAACCCACCTTACAGGGAATGAGCGCATATATAAATTAAAAATTTTAAAATCTACAGTGAATAAATTTGGATATAGACTTACTGGAAAAACTTGAGCTTGACACAGATTTTATGTTTTATAAATTAAAATATTTTTATTTTATATGTTATGAGCTTTATATTTTATATATTTTATTTTTTAATCTTATATTTTATGTATTTAATTATTAATTTATTATATATTAAATAATTATCTTAAATTTAAGTGATTTTTTTATTTTAAATTTTATTAAAGATTTTATTTTAAAAAATTTATCTTTAACCTACTGTCCAACTTTAAACATATTTTTATAGAACTTAGAGTTATTGTCAATAACTTAAGCCTGGGCTGAACTTGGAAAAGCCCGGCCCAAATCCCGAACCCTTAAATTGCCAGCATCTAGGTCTCCTGCTAGAAATGTTTACATAAAATTTTGTTTTTGGTTTTGAAAGAATAAAAGGAACAAAGGATTGACCCTTTGTTGACACGTGTCGTTCTCCTAGTTGGAGTAATTTTATGGGGAATATAATTCTTCCTGATATATTTGAGGACCATGCGAAGTGCAGAATATATGAATCAAATAACTTTTTTACGCCATAATTTAGTTATAGTCTATTAAGTGTAATTTAATTACCTAGATTTCTAATAATACTTAATAAATGTCTAAGAGAATCATCAAAACACTCTTTTTATTTTATTCTATAAATGTTTATTTACATGTCTATGCAGTAAATAAAAAAGTTTAAAAAAAAAAATTCCTTCTAAAAAATTATTTAATTAAAAAAATTTATATTATTTTAATTAAATTTTTTCTACACTAAAATAATAGCAATTAGAACACTTTTCTCTCCTTAACAACAATGAGAAAAAAAATAATATAATATTAAATTAAACATTCTAAACAATTCTCCAAATAAAATTCTTCAAACACACAAATTAAAGGACCTACAATTTCTTGGCAATCAATGAATCAAAGCTATCAATATATAGCAGAATGTTCTAAAATGTGTGTTTCCAAAATGTTTTTTATTATATAGGGGCAACATTGTGTGCAAGGAAGACGAAGTTTTTTTTTTCTTAGAAACAAGCAAACATAGATTTTATTTATTCCACCACACAGCCGCCCAACGGCCACCAAAAGATACATTTATAGAGAAGAGCTCTACCTAGCCCTTCAGCTCTTTCTACTCGTCATCCACCACCAAAATAGGCTAAACTGAATTAGATCTTTCACATACAGATCAATTTACAACTGGTGCTCTCTAACTAGATCTAAACAGAAGATATCCATTGGACAGAGAGCCTTTGGGGATTCCTCATCAAAAAGAGAGGGAAGGGTAATTGCAGCAAAATTTTCTTCTAGCTTGGTGAACTTAAATATTGATGGAAATAAGGCTTCTTGCACTACAATAACCAAAGATGAAATTCATGCTTTGATCATATCTGCTTCTGGTACATCCTTCTATAAATTTTGGCACCTTCGAATTCGGCATGGATTTCTCTTTCAGTCCTTATCCCCATAGGATTGCTCAATAACCATCCCTCATTGTCACACGGCACAGTTGGGTCGATTGTGTCAATATGTTTTAGCACTTTTGACTCCGCATCAAACTGATTTCTCATGTCAAGAGCCACTTCAAGCACGTCAGACTGCACAAAAACCTGCTCAAACACAACAACAAATATTTATCTAGTATAACCTAAAGACCAAAAATCACATTTCAATGAATTTAAAAATTTCACTGTAATAACATCATTGTTATCAAGAGCTGGATATCAGATATGACAGTAAAGGTGGTTGAATCAGCTGAGATATGATGCTTAATGAATCATTTTTCTAATAACTATAGTAGCAAGCAGTCCATGAAGAAAAATAGGAAGAAAAAGAAAATTGCATAAGATTGACCATGTTCCATGGAAATCTTAAAACCATAATAAATGCTAAAGCTGATCAAATGCTGTCAGCTGCAAATGATTTTATAGTAATACAAATTGGAATGATCAATTAGTATCCATTAAAATGCACTGTGACAATACATGTACTCAATTATCATGTAACATCAACAAACATGCACCTGAAATAATCCTACTGTTACACCCATCACGTTCACACAAGAAGTCAAACTCAATAACAACACACCCACAGATAACCAACCATTTCATTATAGTGAGTGAAGAGAAAGTGCATCACACAATTTATAGAACCAGACAAACGCAATCTTCAGATTTGACTTTTTGATCACAATCCAACCAACATGACACGAACGAACCCAACAAATGCACACAATGTGATATACAGGACAATTGCATTCTCAAATCCTTGGGAGTCTGGTATCTCAGTCCAGAAAGTTTTCATTTTTCTGTTATAACATCCCTGAAAGATAAGGACTTCTTATCATACAACTAAGAAGAAATCTGAAGAAGCATCCACGCCACAGAAATCAACCTCAATCAAATAATCAAAAATCTTAAAAATATACCTTTCCTCCAGGCATCAAATTATTTATGACAGAATCTACTAAAGGCTTCTGCATGACCCTTCTCTTATGATGTCTTTTCTTGAAATGAGGGTCAGGGCACTGCAAAGACAGATCAAAGCAAAGAAATATTTTAAGCATTAAAACATTGTGTGCTACTTTCATACGAATATTCAAAGTCCGGGACGGCACACACCAAAATTGAAACTAGCATCAACGGTCCAGGGTAACTAGACACCAATTGCTTGAAAGAAACTGAGGCATTCGCAAACAAGAAATGTCTGCAGAAAATTCCAAATAGTTGCTCATTAGATCACTAATACAATATTGCTAATCGTTATCTGTCTCTACTTAAATGAAGCACATTCCTTACATGTTACTAAGAGCCAGCTCTTGTACCCAGAACTCAGCACGTTTAACCAGCTGCAAGAGGGAAAATAGTATTACAACATAAGAAAAATGCATTTCTTTGAAGTTGAGGGAGGAAAAGAGGACCAAGTAAATATACATTAATTCACTCAACAAATTCTCAAGTGAACTAGAAGTAACCCAAGGAGTACATTCTCATACTTTCTGGCGGATTTCTAGTCCCAAATAATTTCCTGAATCAGGATTTCTTCTTGCAAGCCATATGAGAAATCTGCCACTACCTGGGGAGTTTTCAAAACCATTAGATGTATGGGTCAACATGAGATAGAAGTTCCTATCTCCAATAACACTGGCGACAATGTACATGATAATATAACTACCAGAAGAATAAAATTTATATGACAACCAAACATCCAACCCGCTGAAGCATATCAGAAATAAGAACTAACATTTAAAGGAAAGTTCAAGGAAAAATCTCATCAACTGTATAAAATAACCATATGTATCTACAACATTTCCCTCGCATTGTCCGCTGAAACAGTTAAGAGTTTAGGACTGCCATCTGCCAAGTGCAAGGGCACAGAAGTGCCTGAGGTTAAGATGAAAAGGCACTCTCAGTGGCTTTAGCCATTCAGCCAAGAAAAGTATAGAGAAAGACACAGTAACAATCAGGATTTAGCAATTAAACAACTTTTGGAGGCAGGAAAATTAGATGTTGACAACTTAGCAAGAGAATAACCACCCATACACATGGGTTAGTTCAAACCAACATGCCATAGCTCAACCCAATAAAGCCTCGCCAATTTAAAATTTTTCATTTCTATCAAAATTATTGCCTACATAACATCCTTCATTACTTGATGTATATATTGATGATTTCATGAGCATAACCATTAGTAGTTATACAAAGAAACAAAGAGGACATAACTTCTGTTTGAATATTGGCATGTTCAATGTAGCTGAAGATTCACAATTGTTTTGCGATCAAGAAAAGATGATCGCTATTATAATAAGCAACTATAAAAGAATATAATTATTCTGTGGAGTTACCACTTCCAATATCCACCATGAGTGGCAATGTTGGGTCCTTGTAGACTTCACTCCAATCAGGTATTTGTGCCGGCGCCTTCCCCAAATTAAAATTTAATTTAGAAAAATATTGCTCCATTACAAGCTCTATTAACAAGACAAGTGGTAGTAATTGAAAGGGTTAATTTTAATTTTATCCCTCCTAAAATGGAAACAAACCCCCCAATTACCGTTCAAAAGATTAGGGTAAACGGGTCAAGCTGATGAAATTCTTAATTTTTTGGACAGTAAATGGGGTTGTGTCGACGTTTTCAATAAATTGAGGGTGCATTTAAGGTTTTCATTTTATCAGAGGTAGGTTAAAATTGAACCTAATTGAAAACATAACAGAAAAATTTCATCATAATTAAGTGAACTCAATAGACTAGAACACATACAGTAAAAGATGAACTTAGAGGATTGACATGCTGCCTGATTCTCCCATGACCCAGCTCCTGCAACAAAACAATTAAAACCCAGAAAAAGGAAAACAGAGTAAAATTTGGTAAGTAATGAAATAAAATAAAATAAAATAATACCCCAGGAATTTTGTTAGAGACAGGGAGGTTAAGCTCAGCAAATTCCAAAGCAACGAGGTCGGTGCTTCTGATTTCTTTGCTGGTAGTACAAGCAGCAGAAGCAGCTGATGCTATGTTTCCGTAAAAGCAACGGTGGTGATGATGATGACAAAGGAATGTAGAAGATGGTTTTGATATAAGAGCTTTTGCAGTTCTGTGTAAAGCAGCAAAACCAGCGGCTGACTGGTAGTGGCAGTAGTAGCATAAGCAAAGATAAGAAGAACCCATGTCCGCAATGCAAATGTGTACACTACTGGAACTTATTTGCCAAGTTAAAACGGAAACCGACCTTTATTGATGACATTGGGCTACTTCAAGCCCACTGGTGTGGCCCGGCGTCTAAAACAAAAAATGTAAACTTATTATTATTTCTTTTTAAAATAAAAAATAAACTGGAAAAAACTGATGGTCCATATGAAGTTAGTTACCACGTCAAAGATATGGAGGGAAGTTGTATGGCATTGGTGGCAGCAGGCAGCAGCAGCTAATAATGTCTCTGGTTCTGCCACCGTTGAAGCCCATCTGCTGCTCTTCCTCTCCCGCCACCTCCCATTTCCAATGCCGCCCCGCCGTCATTCTACCAGTAAGTAGTAGTATTTACTCAGCTCCCACTTTCTCTCTTTCTCTCAAGTCGAATGGATGATTAACTGTATTAATGATTTAACTGGCGTTGTTCTGTTTTCAGGGGTTGGGTAACAATTCTGGAGACTACCAGAAGCTGCAGTTGACGCTCAAAGGTTACGGGATTCCCAATGTCGTTGCTGAGGTGTCGAGGTTTGATTGGCTGAGAAATGCCGCCGGCTTGGTCGACCCCAACTACTGGCGCGCCACTCTTCGCCCTCGCCCTGTTCTTGACTGGTACTTCTCCAGGATGAATGACGCCATCCAGAAAGCCAAGGAATTCACTCCAGGTATTAATAATTTTATTTCATTTTTCTGACAGTAATTGCCTAAATGGCATTGGTTTGCCCGTTTTGTTATTGAGAGAAAATGAAAGAGAAAGGTATCGAGATTCAAGAATCATGATGATGACGTGAGATTAAATTTTGTATTGCTTACTTCATTGTGGTTTGATCTAAAGACCTGGACTGTTTGATCTTATTGTTATTATAGGAGGAACATTATCCCTGATTGGTCACTCCGCAGGAGGATGGCTTGCACGCGTCTACATGGAAGAATTTGGGTCCTCTGATATATCTTTGTTATTGACCCTCGGTACTCCCCACCTGTAGGTTATCAATTTCATTGTTAGAATCATGCTCCTGTGAATGATTTTTGTTATTTATGAAACATAAAAAATGAGCCCAGGCATGATAGATTTTTCACTCATTCTTTTTGTCACATCCCATCATGCATGCATGAGTCCAAAGTGGATTATATCTACTTGGTTATTGGACTCGGCTGTTTTGTATTTAGTATGCATTGTTGGGTTATTCTACCTGCAAGAAGTTCATTCAAATTTATTCTCAGCTTTTAGTAATGTGAATTTTTTCGTTATGACTATAACCACCAGCTTTTTTTCTTTTTTGTCAAAAAAATTTTCCAGGCCGCCTCCAAAAGGTTTGCCTGGGATTATTGATCAAACAAGGGGTCTCCTGAATTACGTTGAGAAACATTGCTCGAAAGCTGTTTACACGCCTGAATTTAAATACGTGTGTATAGCAGGGAGGTAAACTCGAAAAGTCAGATCCTGTTATTTATTGTTCTTGCTTCTACAATGCATTCTCTCTTAAAGTTTTCCTCATTCCTTCAATGCACCATTGTCCGTTGCAACCTTCCATCAAAGAAATTACGTTATTGTGACTGATTTACGTTGAATTTTCAGTAATAGTTATTGTTGTGGAAATTGCATATTATGAACTCACATCTGGTATGCACACAAAATAAATGTTATCAGATTAGCTCTAAATGGGTCTGTAGCTGCTTTACTTACTGAAATTAAATAGTTCTGGTTTCTTTCCCTTCTTTTCTTTTCTTTCATTTTTCCTTCGGTGTGACTGAATTACATGTCGCCAATAACTGGGTCATTGTATTGACAGGAGAGACTTTAGGGATCAGTAATTCTAGTCTGAGCTGTAATATACCATCAGCTGTTTAGAACTTGAAGCCAGGGTTCCCTTTTTCCTACATTTTTATAACATGAAGGGAAGAATATAATGCATATGTTACCCTGAAATGGAGTCCTTTAGGGAAGCGCAGTATGTGCAAAATAGTAAAATATGGCTGAAGCCGTACTTGTATATGCATCCTTGATAGAAAAGAATAGAATGCAAGTAGAGCAAAAGAAACAACTCATGTAAAGTGATTGGTATAAGAAGTTGACTTTCAAAAGATAGAATATAAACATTACAAAACATGTTGTAATGAAGCAATGTCCTAGATTTATTTTTATAATCCTTTATGACTTTCTATTTCCTTTCATATTAAGGGCCCGCTTGGTATTGTGGTTAGATAGCTATGTCTTTTAAGTTACAATTCTAAAATGTTTGGTAAACACTTATGGCTACAGCTTGGAAGCTGAAGTGATTTTATTCCTAACTAGAGTTAGCAGTTAAATAGATATTGCTTATAACTGGAAACTTATAACTGTAATGTATTAACCTAAACAGGTGCTATAAATTACAGGTATATTCAGGGAGCTCGCTTCTTTGAGAACTCAAATGTTGATGTTGATTCAGCTGTTGCCATTGACACCGACCAACCAATTTCAGAGGTTGCTACATTTGATAATAAGACCATCTCAACATCAACTTCAACCACATTCCGTGCTCGAATAGTTGGACAGGGATACAAGCAGGTAAACTCAATTGTCAGTACACCTCACCTATATATTGCAAAAATTTTCCATTGAGTCCATTTCTCTTGGTAAACAAAGACCAATGAGTGTTCAACCACTGCAGGTTTGCGGGCAGGCAGATGTATGGGGTGATGGAGTTGTGCCGGAAGTATCAGCACATTTGGAGGGGGCACTCAACATAAGCTTGGAGGGAGTTTATCATTCTCCGGTTGGTTCAGATGATGCATTGAGACCATGGTATGGTTCTCCTGCCGTCGTAGAAAAATGGATACATCACCTCCTCTAGTCATTTCTTAGATACTAGTAGTAAAAGGAAAATCTATTCATTCATGTACTGCAAAATCTTCCACCAAACAATCTTTTTTTCCTTCCATTAAACCTTCTTTTTTCTTTACTCTTCTAGCTTATCATGAATCGGATCATATGATCTGCTGATGCTAGTAATGTAAGGTGAGAAACGAATATAAAAAAAAAAAATGAAAAGATAATCTAATTGGATTTTTTTTTTTAATTTACAATAAAAACTCTAAAATACAAATACCTGAATCAAATATTTAGAAACTAAAAGATATATATATATATATATATATATTTAATTAACATTACGTGAATGTGATATTTACAAAACAGTCAGATTTACTTCTAAATTTTTTAATAAGCAGTACTCGAACTCCTCCATTTAGCAAGCTCTTTTTATTTTTTGGGATATAATTAAAGCAGTAATTTTTGTTAAACTTGTATTACTTTTACGTATATGGTGAAGTTTTGCCCTTGTTCTAAAATTAAAAAAGGGGTATCTGTTAAGCTGAGTTTTATTGTCATATCTATTGAATCGAACTATATATATATATCTATATATGAATACAAGAGACTCCCAAAAGCTAAAAGTGGAATAATCGAAAGTTTATTGGGCAATAACATAAAGGGCTGATGGTGGTGGCCATGGTCCTGAAAACCTGTATTGCATTCATGAATAACCCACACGAGGGTCCAAGAAATTAAAGATTTAAAATGATTTTTTTTCAAATTTTTAAAAATAAAAATAGTATGCATTTATATTGTAAAATGAGCCACATTCGCATATAAATTTGGTTAATCTAAGATTAATTATTCTTCAATGAATCAATGAGAAAACTACAGCTTTTGTGCAGTCAAATAGTAACATTCAGATCAGATTCAGAAGACCTCATGCTGAAGAAACAGGGGTGCACTTAACATATTCCCTCCATCCTTGTCGATGATCTTGAATTGATCACAAAGCTTGGTTGCATTTGTCGACCGAATCTATGGCATCTTGCAGAGACACGTCTTTTTCTGTCCACCGTGGAGACGAAAACAGGATCCATAACTATAACCGAATGAGAGGGAGAGTTTAGTGCGGAATTGGTAGGAATATAGGATTATCTTACGCGGGTTTTGGATAGAGACTTGGGCCAAAAGGTCGGGGTGAGCCCAAGATTTTAAACCCAAATCAAGCATAGGCCGACCGCAACTTAAGTTTCAACTCAATTTAATGCACGAGGATGCAAGCTGCAACAGCGTTGAATTTTTTTTTTCGGCTAATAATATTTTGCCAATATCAGGAACTTTAACGGTTGCCATATGTATATATATTCAGGACGCCCGCTTCTTTCAGAAGCATCAAATATTGATGTTGATTCAGCTGTTGGCAGCTTTTTACCCTGCATTGTGAAATGAGAATCTGCTGGCAGCTTTTTACCCTGCATTCTGATTTCGGCATTTGCACACAGAGACGGTGGGTTAATATATGCATATAATTACCTCCAGATTCCAAAAGTTACCCCAAAAGTACATATTAACAATTGTCGTGATGAATCGATCATATGATCTGCTAATAATAACAAGGAACGGTGAGAAACAAAGTGGTTAGGCAATTCCCAAACAAGTACATCCACAACTACAAAAAACAGTGACAGGCACTAGAGAAATCAAGACAGGATATGAACTTCTTCCCCGACTAATTTTTACAGCATGTCCACCTAAACAACTTAAAATGAGTCACAAACCCAACCATGAGAGCAACCATGTATCAACATAAGAACATCGTTACATCAACAAAAGGTTAAGAAGGAAAAGTGAGAAGAGCTCCCTCATTGAGTTGGGACAGCAATTTGTAGCCAAACGCCTATACTTGTTATCAGAATCAGCAGTCAAGGACTCAAGCACTCTTCACAAAATGAGGGCTCAACAGTTTCCCAATCTCCAGGAATCCGACGGCATTTTTCCCTTCAAAGATGGCTTTCAGCTTCTCATCACACAGGATTTCCCGCTTGTTCTGAGGATTCTGCAGCCGAAAGTATCCATCGTACACACAATTAGCCAAATTATGGTAAAGCAAAATCTCCTCAATATGAAACTTCAAAGATGGCTTCAATTGATAAGTATGACCAATACATTGAAAGCAAAACAACAATGAGCCATTAGCTCTCTCCACAACATCCCAAAGAAATAGTATATATAGAAATAATATTCTTAGAAGTGAATCTACATCAAGAGAGTGAATGACAGAGTTCTTAAGAAAACTGGTGGTGGGGGAAGAACAAACTAATAAGAATAAAGTGATAGTGATAAAATCAAAATAATCCATCAAATGATTGATTGTCCCCATCTTAATTAGTGATTAAGAAAGATTGATTGTCAATCAACATAAAGATTATTTGCTAATCAATCATTATTCTCAAATTATGTTAATTGTATCATTTCTTTTTCTATATTTCAAATACTTGTATAAATTGAGTCTTTGTGTTCATGAATTAATAAGAATGAAATTTATATTATTTTTTAAAATTCTTCTTAGTATCAGAGCAGATTTAAGAGTCTTTAAATTTATGGGTTTAGGCTTAACCACCATGTCGATAATGGAATTCTGAAGCATGGTGGTCTAAAGAAAGAGACGTGAGTTCCTTTTAATTGTCATTCAATTTTTTCACCAAAAAAAAAAAATTTTCAACCGTACCATCCACCACCACTTCCACTATCATAAAAGAAATGACACCAGAAGAAAAGGGAATGAAAATGAATCCTCAAAATTGATGTTCTCCTTACCAAGATCTATCGAATGACTTTCTAAATGAAATAATTTCATGTCAAGATCAAAGGAGTGAAAATACAATCCTTGAGTAAAGATTTCCTTGAAAAAGATCAAAGGAATGACTTTTATAATAAAAGAATTCGTTGATCAAAGGAATTTACTCATGTTTTTTCACGATCCCAAAAATAAAAAATAAAAAAGGTGTACATGAGAACACTTGGAAGATTTTCTAGACAAGCTTCAAAGGAATACTTCCAGCATTGTTGCATTACACTTGGATGAGACACTAAATCAAAATCTAGGATTTACATTTTTTAAAAAAAAAAAAGCAAGTTGGGAGTGCAAAAAATTTCCTTCACCAACTTAAGAGAAAAAGAATCAAGAAATATTGATGGAATTAAAATAATCAATCAAATAATTGATTATCTCCATCTTAATCAGTGATTAAGAAAGATTAATTGTTAATCAACATAAAGATTGTTATACTAATCAATCATTATTCCTAAATTATGTTAATCGTATCATTTCCCTTTCTATTTTTTGAATATTTGTATAAATTGAGTCTTTGTCCTCATAAATCAATGAGAGTGAAATTTATATTATTTACATTTCTTTTTCAAAAATTCTTCAACACTTGATCGTGGGCTAAACTAAAGAGCAACAAGTTTCCATCCCCCAAAATCATATATCGGCTACAAAATCTAAAAGCATTGGCTAGATAATGTATTGATTAAAACATGTATTTTAACAACAACTGAGGATAACATGAGGAAGAAAGCAAAAACACATCCAGGTTGGTTTAGACCAATAATGCAATCATTTCTTTCATATATTTTTACAATTACAACTCAAGAATCAATATTTCTAGCAATCCCTAAATTTACATTGTTATATCTATCTATGATGCAGATGCACCTTGTTTTACATTGTTATATCTATCTATGATGCAGATGCACCTTGTTACTTTGAAGCTTTGTAAAATAATGATGTCATTACTAACTAATTAACAAACTACCAATGAGAGAGAGAGAGAATTGGGGGGGACCCTTAAATAGCTTACATCATATGCCAACAAAGTTCTATCTCACCTTATAAGAGAGATGAATCACTGAAGCTTTGTAAAATAATGATGTCATTACTAACTAATTAACAAACTACCAATGAGAGAGAGAGAGAATTGGGGGGGACCCTTAAATAGCTTACATCATATGCCAACAAAGTTCTATCTCACCTTATAAGAGAGATGAATCACTATGCATGCAGCTTTGACAATGAGAAAATGTATAACAGAAATACTTACGAGTATGATATTACCCTCCCAAAAGAAAAAATAAATTGATACAAGTTATGTTTGTAAAAAGTTACCATATGACGCACGAGTTCACTTCTTATTCAAGAGAGAACACCAGCATTATCACAAGCTGATATGTTTCCTAAGCACATTAATATGATCTTTCTGGAAGCATGCGAAAAACAAAACAGCAAAATTCAAATATAATAAATCAAAATTTGCCAAACCAGAAGACAAAAAACAGCTACACAGTGGAGAAATGAAACCATTAATCTCTTTCTCCAGACATCCCTTGTTGGGCAAGTACAAGTATCCACTGCTATAGTGACCCATTCCAATTCGCTTTCAAATAAAAATTCATTTAGGGATATAAAAGCATCAAGTGTTCTTCCTAAACAAGCACTTGATAAAAACTATACCAAACAGCAATTCTGCAGTAAGGAAAGCCCCAAACAAGCATCATATTTACTTCTATAGAAAGTGCTTTTGTTTCCAGCGGTTCTTAGAATCCAAATTACTTTTCTACAAAAGCACTCTGAAACACAGCCACCCCAAATACAATCTCACAGTTAAACAAACAAAGAACAAAACCCACATATAAAAAACAAAAGAAACGTAAAAATACAACTCATTAGGAAACTTCAACAAAGTAACAAGAAATTTTACCCAAAAATGGAATTTAAAAATTAGGGTTTAAACCTGGAGGTTGTGGGTCTTGATGTGGGCCCAGATCTGACGGACAGCGTCCGGACGGGAGGCTTCAGAGGCGCCGAGAAATTTCGCAAGCGCAGGAGAGACAGGGCCCACCTTGGAAATTCCAGTGGGTCGTGTTGGTGCATCGCGCTTTACTGGCGATTTGGCTCTGGGTTTCTTCGTTGTTTTTGGTTTCGCTTTGGTGGCAGCCGCTGAGGAGGAAGCAGCGGAGGACTTGGCCGGAGCCAGGAGGGCCCGGCAGCCGTTGAAAACCCTTGCGGCAGCTGAAGACATTGCGATCGCCAAATGTTTGTTAGTTTGCTTGCAAGTAAACAGACGAGTGAGTGAGTGAGAAACGGCAAAGACATTTCGAGCAGGTGCCTGGCGAATTGATTAAGAAAGTGGCGCTATTTTGAATTCAATCTTTATTTTGTTTTTATTTATTTTTGAAATGATTTGAATTTCAAAATTATATAAATTTTAATTATTCTTCAAATTAATTTTTTAAAATCTATTTGTGAGATATTTTTAAGATGGATGATATTCAATAAAAGAAGTAAATCGGAACAAATCCCTTGCCTTGAGAAAAAAAAAGTCTAATCTTAAAAGTTTTATCCTAATTATAATTTCAATTGATTACTCTGGTATTTATAAATTAAACACTTTTTTTCCACACTTTTTATCCTAATCATCCATTTATTAATTTTAATGGAAGAGGTCACATATATTCTGTATGACATGTATGTTGCAACTTTGTATACATTCTAATATGACTACTTAATCTATGTTCTCATCTCTATAATAAGCTATTTAACTCATATTATTTTGCTTTTATTTACTACTATCTTTATTGTTTAAAGTTGAAAAATGGCAGATTTGTCACATTAAAAGGGAGGGAATAAAAATTTATAACATAGTTATTTTGTTTTACATTTTTTTAAATGAAAACAATTTCGCACCAACCAATACAATAACGTAATAGCATGCCTACGACGTATTAGGATAATTTTATAAATATAATGGTTCAATAACCAAGTACTTAACCGATTAATACGAGTGACATTTAAACTAAACCAATATGCTAGTATACAATTTGTTTTTTTACTTGTAAGTATAAAAATTCAAAATTTATTTTATATAATTTTTACTTAAAATTACAGCACAAATTCCGTTATACTAATTTTTTTGAACAAAATTACATATGACTTAATATTTGAAATTCAAAATTACTTAGGCATAATTTGTTTACCTATGAATGCGCTTTACGCCTGTAACCTCTCGAATTCAAGTAAGAATAAAGAGTAATAAGTATTTATGCTTAATGGATTATTTTTTTTTTCAATCCCAAATGCATCAACTTTCTCTATTCTAGTTAACACAGTATCAAATTTTAAATAAAAATTTTATTTTTGTCTTCACCCTCACCAACTAAATTTTTTAAAAAATACATATTTAATTACTTTCATAAAAACTTTACCAAAACAATTCATTTTTTTGTGGAGGGGGCAACTACAGACTAAAAATAACCTATAGAAATCAATTTATCTGGGGTATATATAAATTAAACTCTCATTTATTTATTATTATTATTTCGCATAATTTAAATAGATAAAAGGATTACTGACTGTATATACAGTAATAATATAACGTAAAAATGGAAATGGACTTAAGAGGAGTGCTTGTCAGTCTCTCATTCTCTTAGGCAGCTCCTCTCTCCCTTATCCTCTTATTTTATCGCAACAACGCCATTCAATCAGTAATCCATTCCTCTCTCTCTTTGAACAGCGCCGTCTCTCATTCATGGCTACTCTCAAATACTTTGAACTCTAACACCAAGATAAAGAGAGAGAGGAAGAAAGAAACGCCTTTCTTTCAATTCCTTTTTTTTTGTTTTTTGTTTTTCTCTAGATGATCGGTGTGGCGGCAGCTGGTTTAGAAAAAGAGACTCAAATTAGTACTAGTAGTTTTAATAATAAAAACAGAACAAGTTGAACATGTCGTGTCTGCTTCCACAGTTCAAGTGTCATCCAGACACTTTTTCTATCCATTTCAGAACTCTCCACAATCACCAGCATCATTCTCCTCACCCTTGTGAGTCTCTCTCTGTTTTTGGCCCCCTGCGGCAATTCTTTTATTTGGTTATGTGCATTACGAATGCCACTCTAATGGGTTTGTTTCTATCGGGATTTCTAAGGATTGTGTTGTGCTTTTATTTTGTGGATTTTGAGCGACATTCGGTTATATATGACTTCATTTGAATCAGAACTGAAATGGGTATGCTTGTTATTGTTCAAATAGAAGAGCATTGAATGACTAGTGCCATGTCTTCAATTAGAATTCAATTGGGTTTGTTGTTCTTTGTTTTTTTCCCCCATCATCCAAAGCAATTTTAATCATGCCCACAAGCTGTGTTCTTCCTCTCGATGTCTACATCTCTGTTATTGCATAGCGGGATTCATTACATGAAATTCAATTTGTTTTTTATGTTAATGCTTTTTCTTTGGAAATGTCCCAAAATTAGTGGCACAGGGATCAAATTTGTTGAAGGAAAAATAAACCAAGATTTATTGCTACTGATGTTTTGTATAGAGTCACGAGTTTTATATAAATTAATTTCTTTTTCTGGATTTTTTTAATCAAATTTTGCAGCAAAAAGTAAAGAGCCTATCTGTTTCCGAACACATTGTGTTTTATCCACTACATCACCATCAACATCAACAGCAACAACCACAGTGCTTGATGTGGAGAAGCTGAGATTACCTTCTTTAGAAGCACATTCAAATGCAGTTGCTGCAAACAGACAATGGACATATTTTGGAGCAGTTGGTCCACCAACAGAGGTGAGACTTGTGCCATCTGTCAATAAACTTACAGATGCATTTTTGTCTTATATGGTGATTTTGCTGGAAACCAGTCTTATAAACATGTTGCTGCATTTTCAAGCAGATAAATTTTTGTGATTTACCAAAAGACGGTCTAATTTTTATTGTTATGAGTATGGCAAAATTTTAATGTCTCAAGTGATAATTAACTGTTAACTTGCTCTCTTTTTGAATTAGTTTGTATATTTTCGGTTGCCTTTGTTGCCGAGATCAAGGGTGTTTTTCTCTTAAAGTGCATACGGCAGTGTTCATACTGATGATGCATAGCTTAAGATCCTCCCTTCTGGTTTGATTTCTTTTTCTTCTCTGGACATCCACCCTGCTCTTGAATTTACTTTGGTTGTTATAAACTATTTTTGTCTTGTATAAGTGAAAGAGAAAAAGTTTCATTTTTGAGGTTATCCTGTAATCCTCAGAGGTAGTAAATATTGTGTGGAAGTGAACAGTGATAAAAGGCACTGCAGGCCTTTGATGCTTGCTTTAAGTTTTGTTGATTTGATGTATGCAAGTTTATGATTTGTATCATCTTTGTTATCCCTCTGCAGGAAAGCTTAGGAGCAAGTTTAGCTACAGAAACTCTTACTGGTGACGAAGCTGTAATTGCTGCAGCTTCTGCCGAAGCAGTTGCTCTTGCAAGAGCTGCTGTGACGGTTGCTAAGGATGCAGCCTTGATATTTAATAATCAAAACTCTGCAAAACTGAAGAGAAAACCTGCTATCTCATCCTCAGCTGATACTGACACATCAATGTGGGCTCAGCTTACAGAAAGAGAACGAGCTAGTATAATAGGAGATTCCGTGACAGTTGAAACTGCACCTGAAGAAGAATATTCCGAGCAACAACCCTTAAATGAATCTGCTGATTTGGAGCCAACCCGTGAAGAACTCAAGCTTTTGGAGGAACAGGTTTCCCAGAGTATAGCTGTGAGATCAAGACGTCAAACTGAACGAAAAGCCAGAAGAACAAGGGCGGCAGAGAAGGCACCTGCCAATGTCATGTCTGTGAAGTCAAGTTCTACTGGCCGGAGAAAGCGGGCTTCTGTACAAGAGGTAGACTACTCTGATCCTTTGAGGTACTTAAGAGCAACTACCAGCAGTTCCAGGCTTCTCACTGCCAATGAAGAACTGCAGTTGTCAGCAGGAATACAGGTGTGCCATACATAATAGTTTTTTTGATGCTTTTGAAGGAAGCAGGTCGTTTGGAATTAGTAATTAGTATTAATTGTTAGTTACCTTATTGTGATAAGAATCTATCCAGATGAAAGCAATTAGATATAACAAATGACTTCATAAGCCCTTGAAAATAAAGCTGGTCCATCCTGAGATTGCAATGTGTGGTTTACCCTGATCATAACTGATTGTTTCAATGCTTTAGAGTTGATTGCGTTCCAGATAGATACTAGCTGACATCAGGTAAGTGAAAAATGAAAGAGATGTCATGATGCGTCTGGATCTGTATGTGTATGTCATATAAGAGCTACCAGTACCAGTTTTATCATATTTATTCTTGACAGTTAGTAGTAACTAATAGCACTGAAATCAAAATGTATTGCCTGGTAGTTCAATGAACTAGATTGCTCGGACAGAAGGCTGTGATCACAGAAACATGCAATTCCTATGTGGCCTCCTGTCTGGCTCATTTCTTTGGCAACTTCATGTCCAAATTGGAGTAAGATTTGAGGCCACCAAGAAGCTTGCTTATTTGAGTTTTCCTTCCAACTTGCTAGGAAAGAAAAGCAACAAGATCTTGCAATTAAATTATGTATGTATGTTTTTGTTCATGTTTCAATTTCTAATGTGTCTACTATAATTGATGTGATTCAGGAGTTACTGAAACTGGAAGGGCTACATGAGGTGCTTTCAGAGCGATGTGGAGGTTCACCAACCTTCGCCCAGTGGGCAGCTGCAGCTGGAGTTGATCAAAGAGAATTGAGGAGGCGCTTGAACTATGGTATTCTTTGCAAAGACAAAATGATCAAAAGCAACATACGACTTGTTATATCAATTGCAAAGAATTATCAAGGGGCTGGGATGAATCTCCAAGATCTTGTTCAGGTATATACTTCAGTATTATTTGTAGCTACAAGAATAAAGGTTTTCCTTTACAAATAAATAAGTGACTTATTTTTGGGTAATTCTCTTTGGTAAGAAAAGTCGATTACAACTTTGTCTAAATTTCTTAGCTTCAAGCCTTGCGGTATCTAAATATGGCTCATTAACTTACAGGAAGGATGTCGAGGCCTTGTTAGAGGTGCAGAAAAGTTTGACGCCTCCAAAGGTTTCAAGTTCTCAACCTATGCTCATTGGTGGATCAAACAGGCAGTTCGCAAGTCGCTTTCAGACCAATCCAGAACAATTAGATTACCAGTGAGTTTTACTTTAATGTTCTAGTTTCTTGTTCTCTGACTGAGTTCTTTTTAACTGTCTTTTAAAATTCTTATTGAGAAACACATCTGCGACGCTGAATACTTCATGTTTTGTACCTCTCATTTGTAAATTTCTTTTGGGTTCACAGTTTCACATGGTAGAGGCAACTTACAGAGTGAAGGAAGCTAGAAAACAGTTGTATAGTGAGAATGGAAGACATCCTAATAACGAAGAAGTTGCAGAGGCGACAGGGCTCTCAATGAAGAGGCTCCATGCTGTATTACTCACCCCTAAAGCTCCTAAATCTCTTGATCAGAAAGTTGGAATTAACCAAAATCTTAAACCGTCGGTCTGTTTTTATTCTCACTCTGTCTGATTCACTTTCATTTTTTTTTTTTTTTCTGTTTATCTTATTGGTTTAAGTCTTTTAACAGGAAGTAATTGCGGATCCAGAAGCAGAAACTGCAGAGGATCTGCTGATCAAGAAATTTATGAAGGAGGACCTTGAGAAGGTGTTGGACACACTGAATCGAAGGGAAAGGCAGGTTGTGCAATGGAGGTTTGGGCTGGAAGATGGAAGGATGAAGACGTTGCAAGAGATTGGGGAGTTGATGGGTGTAAGTAGGGAGAGAATTCGGCAAATTGAGTCCTCTGCATTCCGTAAGCTAAAGAACAAGAAGAGAACGAAACATTTGATGCAGTATGTGATAACCCCTTGAGATCTGGGCTTTAATTTCTAATGAGTTAGCTACGCTCTCTTAAGCATCAAGAAGGTTTGTCTCGCTATTCATCTATACTTCATTTCTTTCTTTTTCTTTTTCTAGCGACTAAAATGTACCTCTGTCCAAATACTAGAGAATGGTTGTGAATAGAAACAGAAATTTTTTTTTTGAATTAACATCTTCTCATTTTTTGATGTACCCCAAGATGCTTAAAAACACTAACTACTGAGAGATTCAACTTGTGACTATGGTTTGAATTGCGTATTGAAACTGGATTCTTTTCCAAAAATTGTTCCGTCAATTTTCTGAAAATTGATTCAATTCTCAAAATTTGGTTATGTTTTTGCTGTTTTGTTTTTGCAATTGCATTCGACAGAGAATGAAACAGAATAGAAATTGAAGCATTGTTGAAAGCATTGGCATTATCAAGATTTGGATATTGGTTTTATATCTCAATTGATGCATCACCTATGAGTGATTGCTATGTATTTAGTAAAATTAACTTAATTATTCAGCATTAATGTAATCTTGAATTGAGATATTTACTTTATAGATATAACATTACTCTTTTAAGTCATTACAATGAAGGCGAATGAGGTAAGTGACAATTTATTGTACTATTTGACTATCCACATTTGTAAAAGCTTTCATTTTTCTGTACTCCTATATATATAAGATATATATATAAGATAACATCCTTTTACTAAAGAAATTTTACGGAACCACCTTGCTTCATGGTCTTTTGAAAAAAATTATTAACTAACTTGTAATCAATACTTCACGGTCCAAGGTCATGAATTTTGAAGTTCTTAGACTTGTTTCTCTTTGGTATTTTTAGAACTGAGAGACATATTTTAGCATAATGAAATTGTTAATAATAAGCTCCTTTGTAGTTGCAGTGAAATATTGCAATTATAAAAAAAAATTGTGAATCTACTCAATGAAAATTACATGTTACTGGAGAAAATTTTTTAAAAAATGTGTTTTGAGATATTGTAGCATCATCTTTTTATAAGAAGTAAGAATTAATGTTTCTTTGGATATTGCTGTTTATCAACTGTTGGGTTGAAACAAATATTTTAATTTTAGATACATACACTTATAGTAAGTCTTAAAAATCTTTAGAGACGAGTTTGAAAATCTATGTTCAATAATTTAAAGTATTTTATTGATAATTTATAAATTTTTTTAATTTACATCCATTCTAATTGTGACTATAGTATCGAGAGGCTATCATATTTTATAATTTAAGCACCATCACATGATAAGATTTTATTGATTTTATTTTAATTATTTACCAATTGGTGGTGCTTAAAAATATTTTCTTTTTTTAAAAAAAGTATTTTCAGTAATTTTTGCAAACAAATAATACGCCATTAATTATTTTAAAAATACTTTTAACAGTATAAAAAATTACTTTCACATGCGTCTTAATAAATTCATAAAATTCCCAACAAAGAGAATAAAAATGCTGAGCATATTTTGGAGGGAAACAATGGCGGGATTCACACATAAAAAGCTCATGTCCAAATGAAATTATATATAAAAAAAATAAAAATAACATTGAAGACAAATAAATTACCCAATTTATCCGGATCCGGGTCAATTTCTGACCCAGAAACCGATATTCCTCCGCCTTTGTGGCTTTGTCCTTGCAAAGCCGAAAAAGATCCTGGAAAGAGACTTGAAAAAAATTAGAAAAGAAAACAAGCGTAGCTGTCAGCTGACTCAGCTCAGGCGCAGCTCCTCATATCTGGCGTGGGCGAGGGCGAGGGCGAGGGGACGAGGGTGAGGGTACCTCCGTTTCCACTCACTAACTCGGTGTGTGTAAGTCACTGAATATTCTTCTCAAAGAGAAATTCGAAAGTTTTTTTCATTCGCAAGAAATTATCAAAAAAAAATTAGAAAAAGAAAATGAAAGTGAAGGGCGGAGGGAAGAGGAAGGTGGTGAATCCAGCACTGAACGACGCCGTGGAGGCGAATGACGAAATTGAAAATCAAGAACATATCAATTACGATTCAATTGATTTGATCGACGTCGAGCATCAAGAAAATCAAGAGCAAGGAAAAGATAATGAAAGAGAAAAACAAAAAGGAAAGGAGAAAGTTGAAGAGGAGAAAAATAATGAAGAGGAGGAGGAAGAGGAGGAAGAAGAAGAGGAAGGGGAGGAGGAAGACGAAGATGCGTTGCCTCAAGAGGAGCGGCCGAAGCTTGATGAAGGATTCTTCGAAATCGAAGCCATTCGTCGAAAAAGGGTTCGCAAGGTCACTTTAATTTTAATCGTTGTTTTTTCTCGCTGTTTTTCTTAGGAACCAAACAATCTTTTCATTTTTTTTTTTTTATCTGTTGTCATTTTCTGATTTAAATTATCTAATTATGAACAAACAGGGTCAGCTTCAGTATCTTATCAAATGGTGAGTGGAGTAATTTTAGATGATATGATAAATTTTGTTTCTTTTCTGTTATTTTTTTTTTTTAAATGGCAAGATTAATGTTGAGATTCTTTTTATGTAATTTGTTTTTTCATTGAAGGCGTGGCTGGCCGGAAAATGCCAACACCTGGGAGCCATTGGAGAATCTGCAGTCATGTTCAGATGTTATTGATGCATTTGAGGAGAGGTAAAAATTCTTCTTCTTTCCAGCTCTCCTTGGTTGCTGAGAAAAATGATTTTGTATTTTCTTATAGTGTTAGGGCAGCTAAAGTGGTAAATCCTCACTCTTACTTATCAGTTAATGTTTACCAAGTACCTATCTATTTATACTCAACCATTGGTGACTATGTTCTTACATCACAACACCTCAATCTCAAATATATCCTTAGTTTGCTTAACTCAAGAGGTTGTTAAAACATTTCAGTCTTGAACTACTTCCTTGGTTGAGCTAAATTTTTCTTTTGAGAAAAATGCAAAATGGATGTAAAATCTGAAGATTCATTGTTCTTATCTTTTTTTGGGTTTTCTCTGCAACCAAACTGAGGTTTAGATGGTCAGTCATTTGTTTCTGAGCTAAGAGAAGGAAAATATAAACTTAAAAACCTTAAAGTTCATCATTCTTATGGTTCCACAAATTCTTACCAATCAAGTAGAGCTGTAGGGCGTCAATCAGTAGAGTTTCATTTTAAAAGAGCTTGCTTTTTTCACTTATATAGTCTATCTTCTGGATTTGAAGCTTGCGGTCAGGTAAACCTTCTAGGAAGCGCAAACGCAAGGGGGGTGGTTCTAGTAGCCTGCCAAAGAAGAAACAGGCACGCACCTTTAGTGCTGCATATTATGTAACTGGTGGTGTTGGTCAATCTCTTGCCGCTGACCCTCGCATTAACACAAGCCTTATTGATCTTTCTGCCTCAGCACAGTCTATGGGCTCAGGTCACGTGGGAGGGAATATTACAAATGTCCACAATCTCAGAACAGCCAAGCAAACAAATGATAATAGACTTGCAAATGGTTCAAAACAAATTGATGGAAGGAACGAGGAAGCTGAGTATGATCCTAAGCTTAGTGAGCTGAAAGGAATGATATCTAACACTGAGGCCAATGCAGATAAGCTTGCATTACATTTCCAAGAAGCTAGGGTTTCAGAAGGCAATGGTCTTACAAATGGACTTTCCAAGGTTGATCAAGTGGAACCACTTCATAGTGACCGACGCACAGGAGCTAGGAGAAGGAAGTCCAGTTATGTAAAGAGATTTAAACAAGATTTAGCCTCCGCTAAGCTGGTTGTCACTCAAGATTCAACACCAAGCATTGCTGTTGGCTGTGATAGTGCGGATGAACAACTTGGAATAGGAAATTCAAGTCACAAGAGTAAGCATGAAGGTCCCATTAATGCATCTGCCATCGTTAAAATCCTCAAACCAATAGACTTCTCAGCTTCTGTATCAGATAACATGCAGGATGTGGTGGTGACCTTTATGGCGGTCAGGTGTGTCATCAAACTCCAAATTCTTTTTCTTTTGTGTGTTCAAAATAACTTTTCCTTTTGAGCTAAAGTTGTTGGGTTAATAGTAAGTAAAAGTTTCACCAGTCTTCAAGGGTTTTCTTGTGAGTGCTTTAGCCAGGAAGTGCCACAAATTGTAATGTTGAACTCCCTTTCATTTGCTTATTGAAGAACTTTAATATGCAATGGACCTTTTCTAATTTCTATGCCTTGTTTTGTTTCCCATTTTAGTGGCTGAGAAAGAAACTACAGAGGCCTTTGGTGGCCTGGAGTTGGTCTGGATCTTGAACAGTTCTATTTTATTTTATTTTTATTGAAAGTGAAGAGTGTCTATTTTATTAGAAGAAAGTGTGTTATATTATTTAGGTGGGTTGGTTGGTGAGAGGAGTATTCAGACTTTTAATATAGTTCTGCTGGGTAAGGGATTGTGGGAATTGGTGGTGGGAAGGACAACTTTTGGAGGAGAGTTTGTAGGGTAAACAGGAAGTTTTCTCTGATTTCTTTGCTATTTCCAGTGATAAAATTGGAAGCTTGGCTATCTATATATGGAGTTGATGGGTGCACTAAATCTTTAAGTCAGTTATTTATTTAAACTATACAAGATTGGGTCCATTGAAGACTAGGTGGCTGCTTTTCTTTGTTGCATTTAAAAAGCACAAGTTGGTGATTATGGTTGAGACATGTTATCTTTGAATATATTGAGGTTTTACCATTCACAAAGTACTAGGTGTGTTCATTTGAGAGTAGATTTTTAGTATCTTAAACTAATTGGTCTAGGAAATAACAATATAGCTACGATTATATGAACAAAACAGATTGGTGATTGTTATTATTTTTTATTTATGTTTTTTGGTTGTTAGAAAGGTTTGTGGTATGTTTTCCTCATTGTGGAATTACTATTGGTTATTTCCACTATGGTTACTAGATGTTATCAATTGGATATGGTTTTGACAGGTATTGGTCAATGTTTGTCATTTGAAGGGTGTTAAAATCTTGTCTGTTATGAAACTTGTTTCGAGAGAGGAATGATTGAGCTAACAAAACATCAATATTTAGTGCATTTGATTATTTTTCTCAAACATAGTGCGAGCATATTCAAGATCCATTTTTTAAATATAATATCCAGTCTATTTATTATATTATTTATTTTTTCTCTCCTTGATATCAGTCATGAAGCTTTGTTGTTCAGGAATTCAATAGTTTTGAGCATAATGATATTGATGAAAAATACAGTTTTGTGACTTGTAATTGTGGATTGCATGTTTCTTGTAGTTTCATCCAGATGAATGATGTTGCTCTTATTTGTTCTTATTTGGTTGCCTCGTTCATAGGTCTGATGGAAAAGAAGTAATGGTGGATAACAAGTATCTCAAGGCTAATAATCCACTTCTGGTAATTATCTTAGTATGTATTTTGTTCCTTTTTTACCTGTCTACACTGTAATGGCATCAAGATCTGATGCTACTGTAAGTAGTCAATGTTTAACTATCGTTGCTAACTATCCTTTTCTTTTCAATGCCAGTTAATCAACTTCTATGAGCAACATCTCAAGTACAGTACACAGTGATTAGAAGTGAGTTTAGTAGGAGAATTCAGTCATCTTTTGTCGCTTTGTTTGTATACAGTGTTGTAATTTTGTAGTGGTAAGAGACACCGTTAAGTTAGAATCACTGTTTTTCTTGGTCAGATGACAGAAAACTTAGTGATTGTAATATTATCTCTTTCCCTCTTGCCTTTTTGTATGATTAGGTATTTAATTTCTCTGCCTAAGAGTAAAATGCTTATTTGAATATTTAACATTGACATGGTTAGAAAGCCTTCAGTAACCCTAGTAGTATACATAGTTTACAAACTTCCCATTTTCAACGATACTTACTTCATAGTAAGTCTTCTTTCTTTCCCCAAGGCATTAACCTGTTCTTCATTGCACTCTGTTGCTTATCTTTAGCTATTTACACACTGAATTTTATTAACTTTCCTTATGAATCTTGAACTTGTTATCGATTAGCCGTCAACCCATTTTAGGATTCTTTATGAATTATCTGAGCCTTTTGATGATGATGGTGTTCTTTTCTTGTTCTTGAGGATTCTGTATGGCTGTTTCTGCAAAACTAATTCATCGCCAGATATCTCCATCCATGGTTGATATTCCTAATCTTGACCTCATCTTCATTGTTATTTATTTATTGCCATCGTTGTTATCATGTGTGAATATTCTATGTTTATTGATGGCATCCAAGACAAGAGATGTCATTTTCATTATTATTCTAGTAATTAACTCTTGAGTAAACAAATAGTTGCTAAGTTTTCATGCTTCATTGCTGGTTTCTCTAGATAATCATTGAGTTTTTTTTTTTTTTTTTCCTTAGCTTTTTTATATTTAAAGTTCTCTGCAGTTGGACTCAAGCCAACCTCTATTACATAAAAATGCAGATGATTAAATAAGATTAGGTAAGGAAGTTGCCATAGGTTAACTAACCATATAAAATGATAAATCCAAAGACTAAAGTATCATAATGTTTTTGAAAGTCATCTCCACTTGCGACAAAATTCCCTCCCTTTATTAGCTCCTGAGCTGGTGCATCTGTCAGGGCTAGAGAGAGAGTAGATAGAGATGAGAAGCCGAGGGCCATCACCAGTGGTACCTTCTCTGATGGTGGGGGTTTTAGGGTTTGTGATCTTTGGTCCTACCCTATTATCCCTCTTGGAATATGTTTTGCCACTATTTCAAAGAGGGGAAGAAGACAGTTGGACCTTTGTGATGTTGATACTGCTGCTTTCGATGTTGGTGCTTGTACACTTGCTTTCTAGTTTCTTTCCGACCCTCCGATTTTCGTCTTCTCCGGCATTTCAGCAGAGCAGCAGTTCTGGTTTTGATTCTGATGGGTTTGGTTTTGGATCATTGCTTCTTCTTTTGCTCTTCTTAGTTCTATATTATCTTATGTGAGCTCTCTTGGTCATCAGAATGTTGCTGCCTGATCAAGAAGAAACCCGTGGTGTTTGTGCAGTTAGTCTCATGGTTATCTGCATAAAAATATGAAAATAGATTTCTTGATTTCCTTATCATGTAGGATTGTTGTGGAGAATGTGTAAATAATTGGATGGAAACTGACATTTCGAAAAGGAGAGAATATGTTCACTGAACTGAGTACTACAAATTTAACTGTACTTCCACAGCATAATGAAGCATTATGTCGTACAGGAACTATGAGAAGAGTAACCAGCATCTAATTCATCATACGTGTCCTGCTGTCCATGAGATTCTCTCTTGATTCGAATTTTTATTTAAAAAAAAAAAAAAACCTTGATCGTAGCAAGTCATCTTCGATTAGAAAAATTTGCTCATAATATCTTATTAGAAAAATTTGCTCTTAAAATATATTCTATTGGAGTTGCAATACAATATACATGACATGTTTTAATGAATTTTACTGTTTATATCCACCTTTTTCTTGCAGAAATTCCACCACCATCAACTATTAAAAAATCCAGTACCAAATTATTGAATTTGAAGATCATGATCCTATTGCATGCTGAATGATCAAACAGAGTCGTTTTCATTAATTTGACAAAATCTATGGTTCCCGGTTAGTATCTTCATCTTTTTCATTTGCTCATCACTTCTTTATAATAAATAAATAATAGTTGGTCGTGATTGACCTTCAAGCTAACTTCTACCATATTTGAGTACTCCTAGTAGCGTAAATGGGTTATTGGCATGTGTACCTCTCAATCAATCAATGTTGTAAGAATAAATAAATCCCTGGGTATCCATAAACAAACTGATTAGAGCGCCATACAGGTTTTGGGCACAAAAAACATTATACTATATCTAGCCAAACAAGACAATCCAAAGGACACCTCTTATATTTATAGTTGTAGCACACAATCTTATTGCTAACCATAAAGCAAGAGAAAGAGAAAGAGGTCGGTGAGAGGAATGGCAAGCAGAGAGGCAGGGCCATCACCATTGGTGCCCACTGTTATAATGATCATACTTGGAATGGTGATCATTGGTCCTAACATGTCCCTTGTCATAGCTTGTCTTCTTCTGATATTACTACTTGTTCAATTGTTTTCAACTTTCTCTCCCACTTCCCCCGCTTCGTCTCCGCAGCCGCCTCCGTTTTCTCCTGCAGTTAATGATCAAAGCAGTGGCTCTGGCCATGATGCTGAAGGGTTTAGCTTGGGAGCATTCCTTATTATTGTGCTCTACTTATTTCTGTGTAAAATAGTAGCATATTAACAACAGCAGAATGTATTATCATGGGTACAGTTTTAATTTTAGATACTAATTAATTGATGAGATAAAACAAGTTTTGTGTGTGTGTGTGAAATTTATCATCCCCATCTGAATTTAGAAACAAAAGAAGGGAGAGATGGATAATATGCAAAACAGGAACTGTGGACTCCTTTTATTATAAGTACCAAAGAAAAGCAAGAAACCTCCCAACGGCAAAGGGTATTATGAAAGGATGAGCTAGTAGCTATCCTTCACAAATATCGATCGAAAACAAACACACTACCACACCGAAACAAACAAGTTTCTCACCCTGAAAATAGAAAAATAAAAAAGAAATTTCAAAATCACTCCAACAAACTGTTTTTTATTCGGGTAAATTTCAAATTACTTCGTTAATTGATTATTTAAAAATTTTTCCAATTATTTTTGAAAACCTCAAGTTATCCCTATTTTCATTAAAAATTAAGTGCGTTAATGAATTTCTTTTGATATTCTTAACAAAAAAATAAAAAAGATAAATTAAAGATAGTCAATTCATGTGCGCAGAGCGCAATCCAGTGTTAACCCTTTTTATTCTATAATTTTTTGACAAAGAAACCAAATCACAACATATATAACTGCAACGCTTCAAGGGGATTGTTGTAAAGCGACGTCGCCTGCAGCATCAAAAGATATTTAATGCAACGCTTGCTCTGCTGCGCTGGGAATGTTCAGGGACCTAAAAAAGAAAAAAAAAAAAAAGAATATTTAAAATTTTGATACTGTATCAGTAGCTGAGATTTTAATCATCTTTTTAACTCAACATAAATCTTTTTGGTCTCTAAATTTAAATCAATGTCAACAACCCATCCTCTCAGGCACACCCTAACCATGACAAATACTTAATCAAACACAGCTCTGTAATTGTTCTGAAAAACATTTCTAGATTAATATTACACCTGTTAGCTTGAATACCGGATTTTGTTTAGAATTGATATTTATCAAGTACTTATTATTATTATTAGTATTTTGATTATTTAGATAACTTATGATAATGACAAGTTTAGCTAACTTATGATTAATGACAAGTTCTTTCTTTAATTTCGGGAATAGGCCTTATTATTATTATTGTTTTTATAATCTATGTACACTTATAACAATATACAATTAATATTTAATTGCAAGTTATTCTTAGGAAAAAAAATCATTTTCATCCCTAAGGTTTGATGCAATAATCTATTTCATTCTTATCGTTTAAATAATAGTTCATTTTATCCATATTTTATAAACAATTGCTCAAAATACCTTTATATAAATTTATCTTTTGTTTACTGAATAATTTTTTAGGGCAAAAGTGATATACAAACTATTTTAAAATAAAATACACAAACATAATTAAATAATATATAATTTTCTGTATAAATTAAAAATTAAAAGATACTTAATGAGTGAACAATAATAATACTAAATAATATTTGAAATATATATTTATAAAAAAAAACATAGATTTTATATAAAGTGAGTTTTTTCTTTTTTGTCCTTTAACTTATCCCCAATTTTCATATAAATAAATAAATATTCAATCTATACTGTTACTTTAAGAAAAGAAAATGCAGACTTCTTTATTTACTAAAGAAAAAAAACATACTAAAGACAGAACAACTCATATTTTAAATAGTACAGAATAAAATATACAAATTTAAAGTGATGATTATTTATTTTTTAGTTTATCCCTTATTTTAATATAAATAATGATTCATAGTTAGAAAATTATTATTATTATATAAAAAATTTAGTTAACTTGATTTAGAAAAAAATTATTTAACATACACACATATGTGTGTGTGTGTGTATATATATATATCTATGGGTTCGGAAATGAAAGCTTTTTAATGTGAGTCAGGATCGACCATAATTTCAGGATTCTCTAGTTCAACATTCGTATTTCTGTTTCTTTTTTCAAGCTTTTCTTATTCAAAAAGTCATATGTTATTTAATTGTTTTTGAGATTTATATTTTTAGATAGTTTGTATTTATTTAATTGAAAATCCTCTTTGACCATTAAAGAATTATTCGATAAATTAAAGATAAATTTATAGAACGATATTTTAGGCTATTGTTTAAAAAATAGAGATAAAATGAATTTAAATTCATTAAATATTAAAATATTTTAGTATTATTAATTTACTGTATAGATTAAATTATTTATATAATATTTGTATTTATTAAAAATTTTAAAGTTAATTTTTGAAGATAATAGAAGTAAATAGTATTATAATAAAAAGAGAGGTTGATATCATTTTTTAAAAACTTGAGAGAGATAGCGAGTATTTTCTTAAATCTTGAAGGTGTAGATATCCTTTTCCCTTAAAGATTTTATAAACTAATGGGTCTGAGGGCAATTCATGATAATTAAAATAATTTAGAAAAAAAGTAAATACTTGTACATCTGAGTTGACGGTTGGCGTATTCAAGCAGCAACAACTACCTCCGGGAAGTGTCAGCTGCAAACTCATCCAAAATATACTATCATTTATTATTTTAACCTGACAAAAAAAATTAACAAATAAGGGTAGAATAAGAGAAACTGTTTCAACGGATAAATGATAAACCATTGTTTTTAATGAAATAAAGGGAAACAATAACTTTTGTATTTAAATGTTGAGAAAAAGACGTCTGCACCCTAAGGTTTAGAAAAATAATTATCAACACTTTCAAGTTTTTAAAAAGAAACATTAAAATTTTATTTTGACCATAATACAATTTATCTTTATTATCTCAAAAAAATTGATTATAATATTTTATAATAAATAAAAATATAACATTATAATAAATGTAATAATATATACATTTCAAAATAATTTCAATATTTAAAATATTTTAATATTTTACAATCATTAGATATATTTTATTATATTAAGATAAATTTTATAATAAATTGAATCATAATATTAAAATAAATGTATTAAAATTTAAATTATTTTGAATATTATGTAAAATAATAATTTTAACATTATTAGCATGTGAATTTTTTTAATTTTAAAAAATATTTAATGAAAATATTTATTTAAAATCCTACAATGAATAAAAATATATTATTAAAACAATGAGGATAAAATGAGATATCGTATCAAAATGAAAATGAATTTTTTACTTATTCTTATTCAATAATATTATAATTTATAAATACCCGTCAGCACTTAATCCAAATATGATAGAATTACAAAGTTTTACGCCTCACCTTAATATTTATCTTTCTCATACCACTAGATTTCAATATTTAACTCATATCTAACTTGTTCTTAAGGTTTCTCGTTTTGTTGTTCTCTTTCTACACTTTGTGGTGTTGTAACAATTTTAAGGATTAAATATATATAAGAAATGGACTATGAGATGTTGAAATGAATGATGTTGCATGCGTCAGTATCTAAACAGCTAGTAATACTAACCTCCACTGCAAACAAATTGACGACATCAAGCTGCTGCTGAACGTGCTTTCTTCTTTGCCGTAACTGGAGTTGGACCTTTATGGGAAATATTGAAATCAGTCTCGAGGTCAGGAATGTCCTTGATTTTTGGTCATTCTGGTCCTTCAGCTTCCTCATTTCGGCATTGTTGCATTAGCAAAGGACAATTTTGAATGACCACATGTTGAAGATTTTCTGGAAGCCCATCGTCAGGAAAGGACTGGAGCAAGGGGCAATCTTCAATGCCAAAGTCCTGGAGTGAATTGAGGCTCTTCAGTGTCCCTCTTGGCCCAAGAGACTTCAAAACGGTGCACGATGCAATAATCAAACACTTGAGTGACGTTGGTAGCCGCTCTTCATCTGGCAATTTTTCAAGCTTTGGACAGCCTCGTATGGACAGCTGAGTGAGTGAGGTCAAGCTTTGCAATGCTCCTTCTCCGGATAAGGAAACAAGGTCTTCGCAATCTCTGATGTACAAAGCCTTCAGCCCCGGAAGATTAGGCCATCTTGGAAATGAATAAAAGTTTGAGATGTTGGAAAGGATCAGAGACCCAGTCTCGAGTATTGCCCTCACTAATGTTCTATCAGGACATGCATCCAAAGCCAAAAGCTGAAGAATGCTGGCTAAATTGTGATTTTGGGGAGGGGTGCTCAATGGCTCACACCTGCTTATTTCCAGATTCTGAGGAGCAAGATCTGTGGCAGGCCTCGCAGCTTCGGATGGTTGATAACTTTCATTTCCAGAAGTTTCTGAAATGAAAATTCTGGCTGGAGTTGAATCTGGCCATCTTCATTTGAGAAAGAAAATTCTTCAGCCTGGCCACCATTATTTGTGGGAATCAGTGTAATAAGATGTTGACTCTGGTCATCAACTGGTAATAGAAAATGCACAAGTGGACGCTGGCCCAGCAAATGTGCAAACCAATCGCTCGTTCCAATTTTCCAGTTCTAGATTGTCAGCAAGTATTAGAAAATGCGGAAATGGAGTCACAGGAAGAGCCTTTAATGAGCAACACTTCTTGATCTTCATAATTATTAGGTTATGCATGCATTCCGGCAACTCATTCAGCTTGGAACAGTTACTAATCTTTAGCCTTCTAAGGAACCGGCATTCCTCATCATTTGGACATTTCTCCAACTCCAGCATTCCTTTAATATTGAGTTCGTGAAGACTGGAAAGCTGACCAAGTGAGAGGATTCTGCAATTACTGCAACCTTTTAAAGTCAATCTCACTAGATTCGGAAGCCGCTCATATCTCATCCATTGTGGTAAGCTAGTGCCCAAGTAGTTAAACATTTGGAGCTCTTCCAGATTCGGATGAGGTTGCAGTTCTTCGAGTAGTCTCTCTTCGTCACCTGATACATCTTGAGTTTTGAGGACTGGCATATCTGTTATTGCTCCATTCAAATACCAGCTTGCGAAGACGCTCTTTGTCAATCAGCTTTGCTTCACCTCCGATTACAGCATTTTCCAGCTTTTATATGTGAAGTTTTCCAGCTTCAGTTCTTCAATTCCGTATCCACTCTTGCTGCCAACTCGAAATGCATGCAAGTTATGCAGATTGGTTAACTTTCCTATTCCACGTGGCAGTGTGGAACACTTGAACCAGAACATTCCCTCTAGCTCAAGATTACGAAGGTTAACTAGGTTGCCAAGGTCATTGGGCAGTTCCATTATCCCAAGGCACCCTATGAGCTTCGAAGTTTGCAGATTGTAGAGGTTACATATTGAGTTGGGAAGTACCTTAATCTCAGTTCCGGAGAGGTCAAGGTAGCGCAACAGCTTCAACTCTTCAACGGAATCTGGCAGCACTGTCAGCGTACTCGAACTCAAATCCAACAGGCGAAGATATTTGAGTTGATGAAAAATTTTATCAAGGGCAGGCCCAAAATTCTTCAAGTGCTCGCCGAAGCTTGGGACTAGAAGTGTCCGCAGCTTCTTAGATTTTGTGGCAATATTCAAAGCAGGATGCTCTAAATCTTTACAAAGCAACGACACATGGCGTGTCTCCGGGGACCAACAGCTACTGCATGATGACTTCCCACTGCTGCCCTACCAGAATTCCATGTTGCCGTGCCTTAACTGAGCTGAGCTACAACAGCTGCTTCGGAAGATGCCTGGCGGAAGAGAAAGGGAGAGGAAAAATAGTACGCATGTCAGTCTATTCTACATCAATATTGGATCGAGAATTGGAAAGTCCCCTTGATTTTGTTTGCCCTCTTGGCGTGCCAGCTTGGTTTGGCAGCTGGATCACATGGTTGGCTCCCCGAGATCTCCCCATCAGAAGATGAACCCGAGGTCTTCCCTTTAAACAGTGTGAAAGGGTGGGCGGTAGGTAGAACTAAGGGCTTTTTGGCGTGTCTCCGGAGAGCAATAGCTACTGCATGATGACTTGTCATCCTTAACTTGGCGGACATGGCCATAGGGGCTTGAAACAAATTGTGCCAATTCATGGAAAAGATTATGCATCCGGTATATCACCTTGTCAGCGATATTTGAAGACTGAAAGAATTACCTCCCCAGCAATTCATCAAAATATTCGATTCCCATCTCTTCTTCCCTTTCTTGGCGTCCTCCTCCTCCTCCTCTTGATTGAGTCAGTGCTTCCGCAATCCAAAACTTGACCAGCTCCGCCTTATCAAAAGCATAGGACTTGGGGAATATTGAACAAAATGAAAAACAATGTTTCAGATAAGGAGGGAGATGGTCATAACTTAATTTCAGAGGGAGCAAGATATGAGGCCCATATGAACTCCCTTCTTCAAGTTCCCATATGTCGCTGCTCAAAACTTCCCGCCATTTGTATACATCATCAGTATTGCGCAATAACCCGGTAATTGCCTTTACTGCCAAAGGCAAGCCTTTGCACTTGCCCACAATTTCTTTGCCGATGTCCTCTATAAGTTCTGCGGCATTTTGCTTGAAAAATAGCCACGACTAAATGCAATATTCTTGAACATTGAGCAACATTGATCTTCAGGCAAATACTCGAGAAGATAAAGAGATCGTATGCCCATAATATGTGAGACCCGAGCAGTCCGACTGGTAACCAAAACTCTACTCTCCTTGTGTCCTTGTTTCAAGAGATGTTGAAGCGGCTCCCATTTTCTGTAGTCGTCATTCCAAACATCATCCAGAACGAGTAAGAAACGTACTCCGGTAATAAGCTCAAGAAGACGAGTCTCCAACAGGCTTATTGACGAATTGCTGCAGTCCATCTTTGAATAAAATTCTAGCATATCTTTTAGAATCCTTGGCAAGTTGTAGCCAACAGTCACACAGACCCAAATCCTGGATTCAAAATGTTTTTTGACACTCTCTTCATTGAAGAGTTGTTGAGCAAGCATTGTCTTGCCAAGCCCCGGCATCCCAATGATTGAAATGACAGAAACGTCATCTTTCTCATCAAATTCACGCGACAGCAGCATGTGCATAATTCTTTCTTTGTCATGTTCCCTGCCAAAAATATTTGTGTCAATAAACGAACCTGTCAGTGGCAGCTGCTGGTTCTGATTATGATTCTGAACACCGTTGCTGAGATGAAACTTTTCTTTTTCCTCAGCAATATCATTAAGTCGCGCTAAAATTTCCTTAATCTTATGGGCGGCAAGATGGCGATAGGAAATTTTAGTAAAGCAGCTAATGGGTGTCTGAATTTTGCGAAGCTGTTGCTTTCTCTTGTGCAGAGCAACTTGGGTTGCAAAACTCTCCATTATGTCTGTTGATGCAGCTTTTCCCGCGTGTCTCAACAGTGCTTCGAACCTTCCAACAGTACCTCCAAACAGCTCGCTAAGGAATGTCTGAACCTTCTGCTCGCGGTTTTAAGCGATGACCGATCCTTCCGCTCGCGATAAGCTCGAGCGAGGATTGCCTCCTTTGTCCGGTTCACTGTCTTCTTCGAGCGGTGATTTCCCGGACCTGCACTCACAGAAAACCGGATCAGGGGTCGCCGGGCGTTTCCGCGAAAACCCTCCGACGCTCAAGTCGATGATCGGGTTTCTTTTTTGGTATCTCCCTAGTGAGGAGGCCGGAAAGATGAAAGGGTATTATTTCGCCCCCTTTTGGATGTAAATGGTGTTTTTAGAAAGCCGGATGAGAGAAATTTGGAAAGGAAGAACTCGTGTCAAGTTACGTGAGAATCCAACTTCTCTTCTCGTATCAAAAATCCAACCCCTCGCTGTTCTCCTTCGTTTCCTTTTATATTCTTCTTTTCCGCTCTTTTCCTTTCCAGTCGTCCACTCCCACGCTAATGGTATCCGGGTCCCTCTCACGATCGGGTTTGGCGGAATATTCCCTAGGGATGAGCGGTACGTTCCCTTAATTCGATTCACGTGGCGGATCACCATGTCGGGCAAGCGTGCGAGGAATGATGACACCTTGAGGCACGTGCCGACCACCGACAGCAGTATCACCACTCCACCATGTGGGACCACGGTCGGACATCAAAAGGTGTGCCGAGATTACGAGAAAACGGCCGGGTTGCCCAGGTCGGTCTTGTCCAGTGTGCTCGGGAATGCATGCGAGCGAGGAGACACGCGCTCGGTTCTCGACCTTGACTAACTTTGACCTTCCTCGATGATCTCGAGCGGATTGTAGAGCTCGGAGCTCGACCTTGACCGCTTGATGTCCCGACTTCGCTCGAACTAGGTCGTCTTCGAGGTCTCTTACTCGAGTTGGAAGGGCTTCGAGGGCCTGTCCGATATTTACCCAAACACCAGTCCCCCAGTTTCTAGTCTTTCGAGTGAAGCGAGACAAGACTGAAACTCGATGAGATGGGCCGAACTCGCGACCTTTTACGCTTCCCACGTTCTTCTTGCTCGGGCTTGTAATTGAGCGAGGTGTGTTCTGCTGTTACTCTTGCTCGGTGTGTAATTGGCCGAGGTGTCTTCTGCAGTTACTACTGCTCGAGCCCTTCTTGAACCTCTGCTCGAGCATCCAATTGACGCAAACGTGACACCGTCCCGCTGGGACTTCGGTCGAGGAATTCTTCGGGATCTTTTGCTCGGCCCTGCAATTGACTAAAGTATCTTGTTAGGTTACTCCCTGCTCGGGCTCGCAATTGACCCAAGCATGGCACCGTCCCGCCTAAGACTTAGGCTTTGGGGACTTCTAGCCAAGGAGTTCTTCTTCTCCTCGAGCCTTTTAATCGACCCGGAGCTTCGATGACACTCCTGCCTCGGTTTTCGAATAACTCGAAGCTTGGCACCGTCCCGCCTAATGAGTTAGGCTTTGGGACTTCATGCCGAGGAGTTCTTCTTCTGCTCGAGCCTTTCAATTGACCCGAGGTCTTCTGATGATACTCTTGCTCTGGTTTTCAAATAACCCGAGCTTGGCACCGTCCCGCCTAATGAGTTAGGCTTTGGGACTTCATGCCTAGGAGCTCTTCTTCTCCTCGAGCCTTTTAATCGACCCGAGCTTCTGATGACACTCCTGCTCTGATTTTCAAATAACCCGAGCTTAGCACCGTCCCGCCTAATGAGTTAGGCTTTGGGACTTCGTGCCGAGGAGTTCTTCTTCTGCTCGAGCCTTTTAATTGACTCGAGGTCTTCTAATAAAACTCCCGCACTGGTTTTCAATTAACCCGAGCTTAGCACCGTCCCGCCTAATGAGTTAGGCTCTGGGACTTCATGCCGAGGAGCTCTTCTTAAACCTTTGCTCTTCATCCTGAGCTTACATTATGAATGTTTTTCTCATTCTTACATACATTTGTACTTTTACATATCCCATATTGGGACGAAATATTTACATTAGCATTTTACAATACAAGGGGGACTTACCAGAAATACTTCTTCAGGAGTTGTGCGTTCCACGGTCTCTTGACTCCTCGTTCGTCTGGATGAGCCAACCGGTATGCTCCTGGTCCTGTTAATTCCCCAGTTTTGCAGCCTTTTCCTCTTCGATTTGCATATCACGTTTCACCTGCTCATACACATCCGAATATGAACGGATCGATGGACACCGCAAGTTATACCATGGTCTCCCCATCCGAACACCCTCTTTAATCCCCTAGAGCTTGGGGATGGTTGAACGCACCAAGATCTGGGACCGATCTATGGTATCTTTTGATAAACTCCGGAGGACTCCCTTCTTTCCGCCTCACCTCCGATGACTCCATCATGTCATCCTCAGGGGTCACCGCGCCCCGAAATTATTCTGCGAACTCCCTGCACATCTGTTCAAAACTCAAAATGCTTCCCGTGGAGTCTGCGGTACCATTCTCTCGCCCTTCCCTCGAGATTGAGCGGGAAGGCCCCGCACCTCGTCTGTCGTGCGGACCTTGCACCTCTGTCATGTCATTGAACCGCTCTATGTGTACTAATGGGTCACTCTTTCCGAATATTGCGGATCCGGAAGCGAAAGTCACGTGGGATCGTGACACCCATGATCTCCAGGAGAGAGGAGATTCGTTGTCCGAGCATTATTCGCCGACTTGGACTCTTTCGGTTCCCGAAGATCTTCCACCACTTGCGCCAACTGCGTACCTCTCCCTCCAACTCCTCACGACGAGAGGTTGGGTGCATCTCCTGCAAATGTTGGCGAGACCCCTTTCCTCCATGTTTGTTTCTTCTCTCACCGCAACATTCGGTGCCCTAGGTCTTGGGCTTCATCTCCGCATTTTCCGAACATGAGCATTCCCTCGATTGGACTCGGGACATCGTTGCAGGCTTTTCTCTGTCCTTCCTCGAATTCTTGTAATGGGGAGGTCATAATTTCGATCTGTTTTCCTTCCGATCCATCCTTTCCCGGATCTCCTCGTTACGGGCCTCATTGGCCACTTCTCTCGAGTCATCGATTCTTGGGACTTACTCCTCTTGATTGCTTCCCTCATCGTTGTGTTTTGTGTGTCTTCGATGTATTAGGAAATCAGGCTTTTGTCTGCGTTCCCACGGACGGCGCCAAAAGATGTTGATGCGACTTTTCCGCGTGCCTCAGCGATGCTTGAACCTTCTAACGAGTACCTCCAAGCAGCTCGCTAAGGAACGTCTCGAACCTTACGCTCGCGGTTTTAAGCGATGACCGATCCTTACGCTCGCGATAAGCTCGGCGGGATTGCCTCCTTTGTCCGGTTCACTGTCTTCTTGAGCGGTGATTTCCGGACCTGCACTCACTGAAACCGGATCGGGGTCGTCGGGCGTTTCGTGCGAAACCCTCCGACGCTCAAGTCGATGATCGGGTTTCTCTTTTTGGTATCTCCCTTAGTGAGGGAGACCGGAAAGATGAAAGGGGTATTATTTCGCCCCCCCTTTTTGGATGTAAATGGTGTTTTTTAGAGAAAGCCAGATGAGAGAAATTTGGAAAGGAAGAACCTGTGTCAAGTTACAGAGAATCCAACTTCTCTTTCTGTATCAAAAAATCCAACCCCTGCCGTTCTCCTTCGTTTCCTTTTATATTCTTCTTTTCCCGCTCTTTTCCTTTCCAGGCTGTCCACTCCCACGCTAATGGTATCTGGGTCCCTCTCACAGTCAGGTTTGGCGGAATATTCCCTAGGGATGAGCGGCTGTTCCCTTAATTCGATTCACGTGGCCAGATCACCATGTCGGGCAAGCGTGCAGGGAATGATGACACCTTGGAGGCACGTGCCGACCACCGACAACGATGATCACCACTCCACCATGTGGGACCCCAGTCGGACATCAAAGGTGTGCCGAGATTACGAGAAAACGGCCGGGTTGCCCTGGGTCGGGTCTTGTCCAGCTGTGCTCGGGAATCTGTGCGAGCAGGAGACACGCGCTCGGTTCTCGACCTTGACTAACTTTGACCTTCCTCGATGATCTCGAGCAGATTGTAGAGCTCGGAGCTCGACCTTGACTGCTTTGATGTCCTGACTTCTGCTCGAACTAGGCTGTCTTCGAGGTCTCTTACTCGAGCTGGAAGGGCTTCGAGGGGCCTGTCTGATATTTACCCAAACAATGTCTTCAACATCATAAGCTACATTTCTGAGCTTGCCAAGCCAATCTTTCAGATCGGTATTTTTCACTTGTCTCTCCTCTGCTTCTTCAAGGACAGCTTTGATACTTGTTAGATAGCTAGACAGCTTTTTAACTTCACTCTCTACACCAAGGACCAACCCAACCTGTTCTGCCAGCAACGAGCCAGTAGCTTCAATTGCGTTTTCAACGATAGGCTCCGCCACAAGTGATACTAATAGATCGGCCATCAATTCTGTTTCGGGTCTGGGAAATAAATTTCAAGTGGCCGGGTTTGTTTGTCTGTGTGTATTGCGGGTACCGACTGCCGAGTGCAGGTACAATATTTAACGAGGCTTGGGGGATGCACGGGGCGGGTGCCACTCTCTAATTCCTGTAAATTTTATCATATATAGAAATATTACATATATAATGAATATATAAGACATTTACGAATTTTTTTAATATTAAAAGAAATAATTTTAATACTATATAATTTACATTTTGAAAAGTATTTAAAACAATATTTTTATAACAATTCAATTTACATTTTTAAAAATTTTTAAAAATTAAAAAAATAGCTTATTAGTCTGCTAGATTGATTTATTATTATTGAATTTATTAAAGAAATTTGAAGTCATTTTTAGTAAACTTGAAGGGCATAATTGTCTAAAGGGTATTTATTTGACCACTTTTTAAACCATGGTGGTCTACCTGTATATTTAAATAAACCATGGGGATGTAAGTGTTCTTTTACTTAATAAATCTATCATCATTAATTTTATACTTAATACAACTATCAAAATTATAAGTTTATCCTTAAAAAATCTCTTCTATTACATAGGTCCTATTAAAATTCAAATTAGAACTCAATAAATTTTTTATTTTATAATTTTTAATAAAAAATAGTGTTTAACAGATTTTATAAAAACTGCTTATTTAATAATTTTCTTTATTTTTATAGCTGCTTTTAAAAGTAAGTAGAAACTTACTTTTCATAAGCAACTTATTAAATAAGTTACCACATACTTTCAAGGTTTTTATTATAACTATAATATTTAAAAATAATAATTTCTTCTTTTTTCATACCTTTTAACATATAAGTCATTATAAATCATATTACCACCACAATTAAATTATTGTCATAACTACTATACATTCTCTCTAGTATCAAAGTTATTGATTCAGTAAATTCATTTTTTTAATATTTTACTTTTATTTTCTATTATAAGATTCAATAAAACTTGCATATGATTACGTAAAACTTTTTTGAACTATGAATAATTTCGTATGAATGTTAATTATGACTTTTAAAATTAATTTCATAACCAATGGTTTTTAATGTTCAATATCAACAAGTTTACTGTGAATGTACTAAATATTACTTTTTTATTTTATTTAGACTATGCATTATTACGGATTTTTATTATATTTTGTATAATAAATTATGAAGTTCACTAGATTTTATTTAATTAATTTTTTTCGTTTTGTGTAATTTTATTCATTTTAAAAAGAAAAAGACATGTCTACACATAATTAAACATACTCCAAAAAATAAAATGTAATTTATGTGTATTTTGGTTATTATATAATAAAATAATACGTTTCTAGTAAAAATTATTGAACACATATATACTACTTGTTGAATTTATAACAATTTCAACAATATAATTTACCAACTATCAAGTTACTTTTTTAATCAATAACTTATTGAATTTGCAAATAGAAGCAATTTATTTAATCAGCGATTAGAATTTCAAATTGGCATATACTTTGATATACTTTGCTTGTGCTCTTAAAAATTACAACGTGAAACACACATGGGCCTACAAAAAATCAAAACGACACCTCATTTTATATGTTAATAACCATACAAGTTTAAAATAAAAAAGAAAACGGTTGTTTTATTTTTGTGGGTAGAGTATAGGTCATTTTTCCTTTCCTTTTTTTCCTAAACACAGGATAAACAAAAAAAAGAGCAGTAAGGCAAGACACATACCTTAAAGAAAAAGGTAGGAATACAGTCACTGTTTTTTTCTTCCTTTGGAAAACTGAAACCATATTCCTGGCTCTTTTTTTTTTTTTTTTTTTTTTTACAATATATTTTAGTTAACTCAATAAGGAATGATGGGACAAGGATAAAAGTTGATGCGATCTTTAGAGATACTAAAAAGATTACGCGATTCAGTGATATTAGTATGATCTTATCTTAAAGAATTCCATTTAAATATGATTAATTCATCACAAAGTAATTCAAGTAGTAAAGAAGAATTAAGAAAGTCTAAATAAAAATCTTAGTCCATTTAGTGGCGAAACTATGAACTTATTTTAAACCCAATTATTTTTTAGTTATAAATTTGAGTTTTTGTTAAGGACTGATATGAATATTATTAATTTCACGGACATCATAAAAAAATGTGTTAAGGATTAATAAGAATATTATTTTATTTTATTAAGCTTACGAGAAGTTTTCTAAAAATATTGGGCCTCAAAGAAATTCTACTAAACAGCCCAAATAATGATTTGGATTTGGCGTTTCATGTGGATTTGCGTGGGGTTTGCGTAGGGTATTTGTCATTTCTCTTTTCTAAACACAAGGTACACAAAGATAAGAATAAGAAGGCAAGAAGCATACGAAAAACCTGAGACCATATTCCTGCCTTATTTTTTGTAAGTATATTTTAGCTAACTCAATACGGAAGGATGAGGTAAAACAAAAGTTGATGCCATATTTTGAGATAATAAAGAGACTGACATAATTTGTTGGTAATATTATCACGATCTTATTTTAAATAGTTCTATTTAAAGATGATTATGTCATCACACAAGTGAAAAGTAATCAAAGCAATAAAGAAGAATCAAGACATTCAAGTAAAAATTCTAGTCCATCCAGTGGTGATGCTAGGTATTTATTTTCACTTAGGATAAACTAAAATAATAATTCCATAACATTATTTATTAAGATTAATATTGTAAATTATTTATTTTATTAAGCTTATAAGAAGTTTTTTTAAAAAAATATTGGGCCTTGAAGAAGTTTTCCAAACCGGCCCAAATGATGATCGGCATTACATTGTTTTCTTTTTGTTGATTTCAGTGGGGTTTGCTTTGGGTATTTATGGTTTCTCTTTTTCTAAACACAAGGTAGACAAAGATAAGAATAAGGAGGCAAGAAGCATACCAAAAAACTAAGACCATATTCCTAACCTTTTTTTCTTTTTAAGTTATTTTAGCTAACTCAATACGGAAGGATGAGGTAAAATAAAAGTTGATGCCATCTTTTGTAATAATAAATAGACTGACGTAATTCATTAGTGATATTATCACAGTCTTATTTTAAAGAATTCAATTTAAAGATGATTATTTCACCATACAAATGAAAAATAATTCAAACAATAAAGAAGAATCAAGACACACAAGTAAAAATCTTAGTCCATCCAATGGTGAAGCTAGGAATTCATTTTCAAAACTAAAATAATAATTCCATAAAATTATTTATTGAGACTAATATTATTAGTTATTTATTTTATCAAGCATATAAGATGTTTTTGAAAAATATTGGGTCTCAAAGAAATTTTCCAAAACAGCCCAAATGATGATTTGGATTTGGCGTTTCATTGTTTTCTTCTTCGTGGACTTTTGTGGATTTGCGTGGGGTTAGGGTGCGGTAGTTATTATTTCTGTTTTTCTAAACACAATGTAGACAAAGATCTTAAACAATGTTATTTAATATATTTATTTTTATATTTTTAATATTTAATTTTTTTAAGTTTGAATGGGCTTAAATTCGAACATCTGAATGACATATTTATTTTTATTTTTTTAATATCTGAATATAAATAACATTTTATTTTTTGTTTATAAACAAAAACATCTTAAACAATGTTGTTTGATATTTATATCCTTGCAAATAAAAAAATGATTAAATTTTATAGTTTTAGAAATAAATATATTTTATAGAGCTATTATTGAAATATAATATTTACTTCTCATTTAGACTTTTTTTTATTCAAATAAAAGTCAAAAAAATTTATTTTTTCTATTCAAATGTAAATGTTTGAAAATAAGACATAAGTTATAAAAAATAAATAAAAAAATTTTAAAAATTTTTAAAATTAATAAAATTTCATATTTCAAACGTTTAACAAACAACTGTTAAGTAAAAATCCTAATCCATCTAGTGGTGAAGCTAGGAATTTATTTTCACCCAGGCTAAACTCAAATAATAATTCCATAGCATTATTTATGAAGAATAAAGCTCTAACATAATATAAAAAGTTCAATAAAGCTTTAAAACCGTGTGGTTTAAGAGTATAATTTTTTAATGCTTTTAAACCATGGAGTTTAATAGCTTTTCCAGACTTTTCTAGACTTAAAAATCTCATATCAGATCAAAACTACATATATAGTCATTCTCTTCTGCGAACGCTCTCATTTTTTTCATGTGAATACGCTTTTAAACCATGGGATTGAATAGAGTTAGCATAAGCACACTATTGGATCACATGGTTTATAGTGAATTAAACATTGGGTTAATAGCAGGTCTACATTAAAAAAAAAGAGAGAGAGATGTGTGTGTGTGTGTGATAATTGTTAGAGAGTAATATGAACTTTGTTAATTTCATTGACGTTATAAATAATTGTATTAAGGACTACTATAAACATTACTTATTTTATTAGGCTTATAAGATATTTTTTTGAAAAATTACTAGGCCTCAAAGAAAATTTCCAAACTATCCTAGGCTTGAGTCGATCAACGATGAATTAGGTTTAGGTTCCATCTTCTACACAAAAGGAGACTTATTTCACTCGTACATGGAGAGAAAGAGGCCTAGCCGTAGTTTTCTTTCTAAAATTAATTAATGGTGCGTTTACCAAATGGGAATATGAATGGGCTGTAATCGGACTGGACATGAATTGGAATGAACTGGAATGAGAATGCAGAATATGAATAAGAATAAGTTGTTTACTTGAGCTGTAGGAATCAAAATCGAAATGAGCTGGATTGTTATTGATGTATTTACTTTATTTTCGAATCAGAATCAGAGTAAGCTGAATTATTTCAAGTTATTAAAATACTCTTAGTTAATTATAAAAAATTACTATTATTATTATTATTGATTATTATTTTTATACAAATTATATTAATTAAAACAATAAAATTAATAAAATTTAATAATAATAATAAATAAAATAATAAAATTCATAATCATAAATGTTATAGTGATAATATTAATAAAAATAATAATAAATTTTAATAAAATAATAATGGCATTATTATTATTATTATTAGAGTAGGAATTCTCTCTCAAACCCTAGAACCTTTGGGCGAGGAACTCGAGAAAAGCAAATGTTTAAAGCTTTCAGCGAAGCAGGCTAGAGTCGTCTTCTTGCTGTTGCAATAGATAATTCAGAATCAGAATAGGACCAATCCATCCAAGGGACAAATAAATAGGAAATGCTATTGTTTTCTTTGTAAGAATAAGAATTCACTTCTATGAAATGAAAGAGTTTCATGGGAATTGTCTTGATCATTGGATATTATTGAGAAATAAGAAGAAGAGTTATCGAACAATTTCCAAGTTTTCTCAGTGCTTCACAAGAATAAAAGTCTTTCTTTTCTTAAGTTGCATATTTCTGCAATAGAATAAAGGAAACTAATTGAGAAACTTGCCCGGGGTGCCATCTGACTGCAACGAAGAACTAGGATACAGGGACAAGGGCAACCCTAAACCAATAGCAATCACGCACCTAAACAACATAGAAAGAATGGGTCTTCTCCTCAAAATCTGCTGAGGGGAAGACTATGGGAAGACCACCTAAAAAGAAAAAGCAAGCAACGACCCTACATTAAGGAATTTGAAGAGGACTTCAATTCAAAGGTTTGTTTGTACTCCACGCTCCCGTTTCATCTTTTCTTTTTTAGCAACTCCAGAACTATCCTTTCCGGATGCCTCTTACCCTTGCCCTCCAATCTGATATGTCATTTCAAGTGGCTAGATATTCTCTCTATAAAAGTATTAAGTCCCTAGAATCAATCACAACTTGGGGTAGAAAATCGAAATATGTGTGCTCCGACAATCAATATAATATTATCAATATTCTCCCATGAATGAATAAGCAACTCGCCAGATTTGAACTGGCCATAGACAGATTGGATTGATATTTGCCTCTCCATCTAGAGAAATCGTGTTTGGTGACGCTGTTCAGTTGGCGCAAAAAACCATTCTACCTCTGCAGGGCAGGGGGTCAGCATTTTACCCTAATTTTTGGGAGTCATTTTACGGGCATGCTGGATGGCCCAACACCACCGATGATGGTGTGGTTGGTATGGGAAAGGAAACTCTCCTTGGTTTGCTCTTTCAGCTCACGAATAAGGCTGTTCCATATTTTAGTACACAGAATTTCATCTTTTTCTCTATCTCCTTTTGGTATTTGTAACAAATTACAACAACAACAACTACAACAATAATAGAATTACTATTAATAAATTTATTATTATTATAAAAATTATATTAATTAAACAATAAAATTTAATTAATATAATTTAATAATAATAATAATAAAATTAATAATTATAAATGTTATTAATAATATTAATAAAAATAATAACGACAATAATTAATAATAATAATGACATTTATATAATAATAAATAATAAACTTTAATAACATAGTATTAAAATAATAATAATAATAACCTTATTATAATTAGTAGTGTAATAATAATAAAAAATAGATGATGATATTATATTATTATTATTGTTATTGTTATCAAATGACCTATTTGCAAATAACACAAAGTTTTTGGTTATGTTTATAATTCTGCAGGGACTAAATGAAAAAATGATAAAAACTTTATTGTGAGTATTGTGGGAATATTAAAATGTTAATAAAGGTATAATTAGAAATTCAAGGAATGAAAGACTCATTCCCAGCCCCCCATATGAATCAATATCCCATTCTCCATTTTTAAATTGTGGTGGGTCATGTGATTCTGATTATAATTTTCGCCTTTATTTTATGAAGTAAATACCGTCAATAATTCCGTTTTTATATTTTGATCCCATAATCTCAAAGATAAACACACCATAAAATATTTGAGTCATTATAAATTTATAAACAAAGAGGATTAATGTCAAGAAAATAAGAGGAGGTTGTGTGACTATTCTTAAATTAATAAAGTCTTATGTAATAGTTTATGAGGTAATTCAAGTTGACAAATTCACCGGCTGGATGGGAAGCTCCAGTCATTCTCAAACTCACACACCCCAATGGGATAGTGTAAAATCGCCAAGGTAGCCTTTTGTTTATGCTCAGAGGACAATGGATTGAGCTCAATCTTGATAACTTTTAATATTTATGGATCATCTTCATCTTCTTCCAAAACTGCTGAAGTAAGCTTTAATCTTTCCCAGATTGCAGCCCACTGGAAATCTGAACTTATAATTAAAGGTGCTATTCTTAAGCTAAAATTAAACTGACTCCGGATCCCATCACCAGCCAGAACAGAAGACCTGATCGCTAGCACGAAGACACCCCTGCTCTGTGTCAAAACTGGTCGAGGTCAAGTGTTCTAAAGCTGGTCGGGTTCAAATATTCCCATCTTGCTCGAGTAAGGTCACAAAGATCTTCAACCATGAGCGGGTCCTGGTCGCTCTATGAGCAGCATCATGAACAAGAAAAAACCAAAGCTCGAGCAGAGCAAACCTTAGCATGGCAGCCCTTCACCCTGACAATTTGTCATGACGATCGATAACTGACAGGCGCCCCCACGCCGTAGGGCTTCATCACTATTACTGATGACCGGCGCATGCCTCCATAATATCATTATTTTACACAAACCTACACGGCATCATCATTTGATCACAGTAACTATAACCGTCTGATATCCCGCACCCTCAGATTGTGCCGTAGTAACTCATAGCTGTCAGAAAGACGCTGGCGCAATTAATGCAGGGGGTGGCACCTAAGCAAGGGGGACGAGAAAATAGGAGGATAAATATCAGACAAAGAGTAAGGTAAAAAGATTCCGATTTCTTATTTCTCTTATTCTTCCTTACCTCTTTGAACTTTCTATTTTTTCGGTTTCTCCCAGATTAAGAGGGATTTTACAAAGAATCAACTCGATTACTGACTTGAGCGTCGAAGGGGTTTTGCCGGAAAAATACTTGGCGACCCCTGATACTTTTTCTATGGATATAGATCAGAGGACACCACCGCTTCAGTGAATGGAGAAACGCAGGAACCGACCTAAAATTCTACTCGAGCAACCAGCGACTAGAAGGCAGCAACACTATTTGGAAGTGAGTAGAAAACCGTATCAACATATATGGTTATTGTGCATGTATAAATTTAAATTTGAACTTAAGCCTTGCTTTAGTCACAAAGAATGGTCTTCTTAAGATTGATTCACATACTTGATTCGAGCTTTAATGGGCGCGCGAGTGTATAAAATTGAATAATATATTTATTTTTAAAGTTAGTAATTTGATATATCATACTCTTATGAATAGATAAAGTCTCTATATACAAGGGATTAAATTCAATTTATTAGGTATTTTCGAAATTTTCATTTACTCCCAATTAAATTTGTGATTTGTTTCCACTACCACTACTTAGCTTTGAATAAAGTACAAAAAATGTAGTTTGGAAATTATATTTTAACCACAAAAGTCAACTTAAAAGAGTATGTTATTCCTAAATTAATGAAAAAAGAAAAGAAAAAAATTTTAATGTAGTTGCCCCCATGGCGACTTCGTATAAAATGGTTGAATTGTTTTAATTTTATTTGTGGTATGCATTTTTATAGCTTGCACATCTTTCCTGAGGACAATTTCTTAATGATTGTAGTTGGGAAGATAATCCTTCTATTTCTATGTATAAAAGTCCTCTAAAAAATACATGAGGTCTTCTCAAATATCGGTTTAAATAACAGGTCTTGTAAATTTTATCTATCTTTTTTGTTAATAGAATATCAGTATAATTCATCCAAAAAAAATATAAGGCCTATAATTATTACATATCACAAACCAGGCAAATACACACACACACATATATAATATATATCACCTCCACGGTATGATCCTATACATAATTTCAGTGATGATCATGATTATGAACGACGAAGGAACTGGATGCCCAATGGTATGATATATTTTGTGTGATATATATACATGCATAGACATTATAACTACTAATCTTATACTAAAGTGTTGGAGTGGAAGCAAGAACTAGTTCTGTAGGCCTTTGTAAGCTAATTTGATTTGGTTGTAAATAATTTTGTAGGACTTTGTGATTGTGAAGGCAGTAGGATGGTAATGGGCCGGGCCGGGCTAGGACTGGGTTTGGCCAAGCCCGAGCCTGAGCCTGACATTACAAATATAAGCCCGAGCCCTATAAAAGCCCGAATGTTCAAAATTAGGGCCGGGCCAGGCCCGGGCTCGGGCTTTATCCAGGCCCGATCAATTTTTTTTAATATTTAAACAATTCTAATTTAAAATATCATAATATATTAATATTTAAAAACTTTAAAACCTTATTAAAATAACATAAATATAAAAATTATTTTAATCAACATCTTTACCATAAATTATATAAATAATTAAACACAAACAAAAATTAGATCTAATTCAAATAAAAACACAATTTAATTCAATAATCCAACTAAAGAGTTCATTAATTTAACAAACAAATAAAAACATATAATTCGATTACACAATTTAAATAAGAAGTTCTTTAGTTTAAAAATGACAATTCACAATCCAACATAAAGAAAAAAAATTACTCTAATAGTTATGGGCATACGTTTAATTTTTTTAAAGTCGGTACGGCTATATAAAGCTCGAGCCACCTCAATTTAAAGGGCTTGATATGTATAAGCCCGAGCCCTTAAATTCGCCAAGCCCTAAAAATAAGGGTCGGGCTAATCGGGCCAAAATCAGAGTCGGACTTTTTTGCCATCCCTAAAAAGCAATCAAGTAAAGTGAAGACTGGTGAAGACTAAAACATGCCCCACCACCACCAATAATTTAGCAACAACCCGTCAACCATTTCTTTATATCTATATTACTATTTCAGAAGGGTTTATGTGACTATTTTTAAACTAAAGAAATTTATGTATAAATTAAGTAAACCTTATTTTTAAGGAAATAACTCAGTTGATATGACCTTTGTAATTTAAAAAAAGAAAAAAGAAAAAAAGGGAAACCTTAGGGGCTTTTTCTTAAGTGATGCGTTTGGTACACTGTATTATATTATATTGTATTGCGTTATTTTAATGTAGGTGTATTATATTATGTTACATTAACATTGTATTATAATAATGATGTATAATATTTGGTGCTACATTGTACTATATTAATTTTTATATTTTTATTTTAATATATTATTTAAGTATTTATTATTAGTTATATTAAATTGTTAAATAATAATCAATTTTTATATATTAATTACTATAATACAATTAAATAATGTAATATTATGTTATATTTTTATTTTAATATATTATTTAAGTATTTATTATTTATATTAAATTATTAAATAATGATCAATTTTACATATTAATTGTTACAATATAATTAAAAAATACATTATTTAGTTATATTTTTAATATAATAAATTATATATTTATTAATTTGTGTCAATAATTATATTTATTTAATGTAAAAAAAGAAAATAAAAATTAATTTTATATTATATTCAAAATTTTTATTTACTTATTTATTAAATAAATTTATTATAAAAAAAAAAAAGAGGAAGAAGAAACTTATGCGGCAATTGGTTACATTATGGTGTATCAGCCAATTGCTATACCAAACATGAGGTAAACAAACACATCCAAAAGGAAAAGAAAAAAAAAGTAGTAACAAATTTTTAGTTAGTAGAATTCCTTTTTCAAATTTTTTTCCTTTTTCCTTTTCTTTTCCAATTTGTAATATTGCTTGTTGGTAGAAATATCCAAATTTCAGAAAATTTCAACTTTTTTGCATTGATTTTCTTTTCCTTTTCCTTTTGAGTTGTAAGTCTTGATCGAAGTGTGCAGCTCTGCTAATAAATTCTGAATTATTGTAAAGTTGAGACTATTTGTATTCTAAATATTATTCTGAACATTCTTAATTTAATTAATTATTTTATTATAAAATACCCATAATATGAATTATTATTAAGGATTTTCTCTTATAAACTAACATAATACAATTATTTTGAATACTTTTATAGCACACTCACTATTTAATATATATTTTGTTGCTGTAAACATTAAAAATTTTATTTCCAACCTCTTAAACAATATTTAATTAAAGCAAATTAATATTTTGCTTTTAATTTTTTTAAAATTAAAAGTATCTTTTATAGTTTTCTCTTTCTTTACCTTTTGAATCAAGCAAATTCAAAAGATTTTTCGTATCTTACATTAGCATTAAATTTCTTTTCGATCTCCGTACTTTCTTGTATTTGTATTTCTCAAGCCTTTTCTTCAATTTAATTAGGTGTTAACTAAATGAACTATAACTATGTAGCCATATTCTTAATAAATTGATTCCAAAATAACATATCTAAATTATAAGAAAGCCTATAGTATCCACCGTTGCCGAATACGCCTTCTTCTTCTTCATTTTCTTCCTATTTTGGTCTTCTTCTTCTTGTTTTTTTTTCTTGTCTACCTCTTCTTCTACTCTTTTTTTTTGGGCTAGATTGCCTTTTTTTTTTTTTTTAGTTTCAATAGTTATGTTGTGCAAATACAACTTATTGAATAAAGTTTATAGGAGTCGAACTTATACTAGTAGAATTTTTGATAAAAAGTTATTAGATATTTGGCTATTAATTAAAAAAACACTTTTGAATCATTAGACTATTTAGTTTCGCAAAAAACAAAAGTACTTTTGTGTAAGTAAATTACCAAAAAAGATATGTAAAAAAAATTATTTTATAATTACATAATTTGTAACAAAATGCATCCAAACTATCAATTAATAAAAAAATAGTTCAACAATTTCTTCAATGTTTAAAATTAAATACACATTAATAATATTTTCTTCCAAACAAATAATATTATCCAAATTAAAATGTTAATCAAATGGTGACAATAATTAATATTGTATAGGGGTTTTATATATAATAAGTAAATTAAAGCGGCGGCAATCTCATAAAAAATTAAAGGGGTGGTAATATGTTTTTTTATCAAATGATGACAATAATTTTTATTGTGTAGGTTTTGTATATAAATAAATGTATTATATAATTAATGAAACGTTCTTAAGATATTTTTTATATTATATATAGTTTTAAAAAGTTTTCTAACCGCTACTCCTAAAAGCTTTAATTTTGGGCTTTTGCTAGTAGAGGTAAATTAGTTTATTTAAGCCTAAAAAATTCTATTAAAAAGTAATCAAACAAAAAAAAATATTTATGGATTTAAATAAGTATTTACGGCCATTAGATAAGTCATGCCAAGCATGCACTTCATTCATTTTAGAAAATTTGTACATGTTTTTCTTTTTAAGTTGACCTTTTTTTTTCTTTTTTTTGGGAGGGGGGGGGGGGGGGAATGTTACTTTTTGAAAAATTAAACTTTAATTATTGAAATTGTTTTATATAAGTTGATTTTTTTAAAAATATTTTTAGAAACAATACGGTTGGTAAAATTTAAATTAATTTTTAAACTCATAACTTTTCAAGATTCAAAATCAGGTAGCCAACTCATATAAATAAAGCTGCGTCAAAATTAGTCGACTAAGTTCATATTTTCTAAATTGACTTTTATCACATGTAACAACAATATTATTTTTATTAACAAAAAATTATTATAGTCAACCAAAAATCTAACTATGGATGCATTGTGCAATTTTTTTTTTCAGTTTTATTCCCTCAAACTTATCTAAGTAGGACTAGACATTTTCGAGTTTGGCTTGATCCGATTGAATTTCGGATTGATCGAGTGGATGAAAATTTCACCCGAACTCTTAACTTCATCCGATCCGATTTAAATTTAATTCAGATCGAGTTAAGAGTTCTGGTTGAGATCAAATCGAATTGGGTTAGGTTCGGATCATATTCGAATCAAGTTGGGTTATTTTGGGTCGAGTGGATTTGAATTGGATCGGGTTTGGGCTATAGGATTTATGCAATTTTGAGTTGTTTAAGCTTTTTTTTTTTTCTTATTTTGAGCTTTTTAAAATGCTTTTGAGCTGTTTTTCTTAATTTTCAACCAACGAAAAAAAAAACTACTATGAATCAAATAAATAAAACTAAAAATTAATATAAAGTCTAAACTTAATAAAAATTAAAATTAACACAAAGTCCAAACTTAATAGTTTCCATCCAAAGCACAATGTCTAAATATTTGTCCTTAAAATACAAAGTCTAAGTTTAAACATAAAGTCTATAACATACCAAAATTTAAACACAAATCACAAAGTTCAAAACGTACAAAAGTTTAAAATTTAAATATAAATACTAAATAATTTATTTCTCTGCTCCTCGCAAGAACTTTGGCGAGTTCTAAATTCATTTTCTTGTATTCAAGTTGGAACATCAATACCCTAGAGAAGAATTGAAGAAATTATATAAAGTAACTACTTTTTTAAAGATGTATTGGAAATAAAGGCACATTAAACACAAACAAAAATAAATAAACCCAATTTATATGATATAAATTATATTTTTAACTGAACAAGCCATAACTATCATTTGAATTCAAATTCAATGGTTATTGACTAATAATAAAGCATATATATTTAATTAAACAAATAATACATATAGTTGAAAAGCAAAAAAGTTGTTACAATCTCTCTAATTTTTATTATACCGTTAGCATATAACATGTTTACAAATTCTTCAAAGAAAAAAACACATATATACTTGATTAAATATATAAAAAAAATTAAGTCAATCTTGTCTTACTTTACCGCATTCATCACCAAGTTAATAATAATCCTTCCTAGGCAATACTATTTTACCTACTTCATCTTGCCTTAATAAAACAGTTACAATATTACAATTAGACTTAAAAAATAAAACTATAATAATTATAATTATAGTTTAAACTTTAAATTATATCCAAAAAGTATAATATGAAATTATGAATAATAATATCTATTAATAGTTACTTTTCAAATATCAATATCATTATTGTCAATGCTCACTGTTTCTACCGTTGAAGTTTGTGCTCTTACAAACTCTTTAAAATGAAAAAGAAAAATTAAAGTTAGTATGTAACTTAAGTACATATATATTTTATTTATAAAATTATAATACAATTTAAATATATTATATATTTAATGTTAAAAAAATGTTACCTTCTTATAACTCCATATGAAATATCTTCTTTTTAATCTCATCGTGAATGTTGTAGACAGAATTGGCAAAAGCTTTATATTACAACCAATTTTCGGTATATATCAATGCCCTAATCATAGCATGGGTCAAAGAACTCCTATACTCATCAATAATACAATGCTTAATGCTAAAGACATACTCAAATGCCAATGTGGTAACAGGAACAGTGAGGACATCCTTTGCAATTTTCTCTAATATCAGATACTTGGATCCATTTACCTTCCACCAAAATAAAACATTGAGTTTAAGATTGATAGGATCTTCCACTAGATCAACTAAATATCTTTCCACTTTAGATGCTACTCTTCTGCCCTTACTCTGAATATAAAACTTCTTAGCATATCTAAGGAAAGGGGAAGGAACTCAGAAGATGTCATCGCCTTCACTACCAGTAACATCTATCAAACTACCCTCAATTGTAACATGTGAAGAAAAACTTATACCACTATAACTGCTACTAAGAGCACTCTCAGTACACATTGATCCTATGGAGCACAATGCACTATATGCATTATAAAGGTCATTCAATAAGCCTTTTACTGCTTTGGTCATTTTTTTAATCTCCAAACTTCAGTGCAAAAAATGAGCTTAAAGATATGTTAAGCAAAGGCTATTTTAATTTGAGGATCAAGAATAGAGGTAATAAGCAACATTTTGTTTATCTTTCCCGAAGACTCTCAATATTTATCAAATTTATCCCTCATATTATGAGCCATTGACATCACCCAATAATCATTACTAAATTGTAATGCAGTCAATGAACTCTTAATTAAATCAATAGTATCATAACAAATAATAGAAGTCGCATTCAAAGAGTTAGAAAATAACAATGTAGCATCATAAAATACATTCAAAGCCTTCATTATTCATTCATTATTCTCTCAATCATAAGGTCCAAGAGAGCTCACCCTTTTAATATTATTTTCTTTTTCGTGAAAGTAGACCTTATATGGTTTATCCACTTCTACCATTCTATCAAATGCCACTTGAAACTTCAATGCAATCATTAACATTAAATTAATGGAATTCCACTTAGTAGGACAATCTAAAACGACAATTCCTTTTGGATATTTTACTAAGCAACACATTGTTTAAATGTCTGCAGCCTCACATACTTCACAGTATTTCGAATAACGGCAACACTAGTATATAACTCATTCAACCTTAAAACAACAATCAAATTCAAAATATGTGCACAATAATATACATGTATATATTGCCCGCCAACACAAGTGCATCATCATTGCTCCAAGCAAGCAATTCCATAGTGACATAACCAACATGACATCATTTGCAGTAGTATTATCAACAGTTATCACAAACAATCTCTCTATCCCCAAATCTTGCAAATAAGCTATAATTTTTTTACCGATCGTTTTCCCTCAATGATCTTCAACCAAGTTAAAACTGATAATCCTTCAATTCAAATACTAATTATTATCAATAAATGAGTTGTGATCACATGTAACTCTTATTTTGAATAGAAGTCTATATATTAATTGTAAGAGATACTCATTGCTTGTTGTCACAAATCAAACTCTTTAACATTGTCTTTTCCTTAAAAAATAAGTTCATAATATCCCTACTAATAGTTCTTCGAGATAACATAATGAACTACAAGATAGTTACATTGTAAAAATGCCTAAACTCCTTATTATCCATAAAATTAAGTAGCAACTCACCCATAATAATTATTTTAGTGATTGTCTTTCTACAAGCATCTTGACTCCATTATTTACCCTAAACCATATTACTTCCTTCACCATCCTCAGATTTCAAACCATACCACGTACCATATATAATCCAATATTTAATTTTAATATTAATCTACTTAATCCATTCATACAACATAAAAAAGTAATTATTAATAATTAACAAAAAAATACACTAATTTTCTTTATTTTTAATTAAAATTTAACAATACATATTACAAATTATTAAACTAATTAACAATTTAACATATGATATATAATATATTACATAATTAGTAATTGAGTAAATCAGTAATATTCAATTTCACATTACAATTTAGAACTATACACACACACACACACACCCCATAAAGCTTCAAATTTTGAAAGATATTTGGGTTCGAGTTGTTGCTTGCTAGGTTGCGTTCGGATGGAGCTTTGAGGAGCAGCAGATCCAGTCGCAGTGCATGGCAAAGTAGCAGATTTGTTTGGCAAAATCGGGTTGCTATTTTTGGTTTCTATTTCTGATGCGTGGCAACGTGTGTGTGTGACTTGCTGATTTTCTTGTCTTTTGGTTTTAAGTGTGTGATTGTTTGCTGTTGGAGTGTTGCTAAAAGCAAAGCTTAGGCTGAGATTGAGAGAGCTCCTGTGATGATGTCGGTGAGCTGAGTATTAAGGAATGAGAAGGGAGTGCAGACTGCAGGCAACATATGTGAGTGGGTGGTGTATGGTGGTATAGACCGTGTGGTGTGTGAGTGTGAGGCTGTGAGACAATAAGAGTGTGAGGCTGTGTGTGTGCATTGAGCAACTGAAACTCTAAAAGTTTAAAATTGATTTTATATTTTTAATTTTTTAATTTTTCAACCAACTAAATCGAGTTTTCTGATCGGATCGGGTTTACCCCAATCAAATCATAATTCGATTGGGTTAGCAAAATAAAACCCGATCAGATATTTCCTTTCATCCCATTCAAACCCTAACCCAATTTTTTTCGGATTGAGTCGGTTAAATATTTTGCCCACCCATATATCTAAGTCACAATCTTCTCTCTCCCTCTCTCTTTTTTACTATTTTATTTTATTATGATGCATAAGTCTGGTCAAAGTTGAAAGAGGTGGTTCTTTTAAGTCAAGCGAATCTTCCATGGTGATGACACCGTGTCAGTCTCTTATGTGGTCGTATCCACCAATTGATTTCCAACACATGTTGCTATAGATGATCATCATGCTGTTAAAAAGATTTCCATTGACCAGTAGTATAACGATAAGGTGGGACTATCAATATTCTAAAAATTACTCTGAATACTTTATTATTTTGTTCACTCATATGCTAAATTTAAAAAATTAAGTTTTATTTTTCCACACTTTGGAAATACTAGAAAAGCCTTAATTAAACTAGTTAAATTAATTTACTCGAAACATCAATTAAACTATTTAGCATACCAAAAAAATAATTAATAAAAATTTAGTACATACAACAATGGAATCAAATTATATTCTAAATAAATTTTTTTAACATAAGTTTTAGTTATTAGTTCTTGTTTATTAAAGCATATGTTCAGTATTAGTTTTTACACACAAAGGGGTTGCTTGTTTTTATGTCTGAAGTCTTAATTTAGTTTAATTTAAGGTATTTTAATATTTTAGTTTATTTATTTTTGTATCTGAAGTTTTATTGTAAGACATTTTCATCTAAATGAAAAAAATTAAAATTTCTTAACTTTTATCTGAATGATAAAATGTATGAATAAAAAATTATTATTTTTCTCACAAATAATCTCATTAAATGTATTTATTTTTTACGTAATCATTATATGCTATATTAAAATTTATTTTAAATTGTACTTGGTATTAAATATTTAACACACATTCAATTTGAATTTTAAACAAATTCTTTTATTATTAAATAACAAAATTTTATGTATAAATATTATGTTAAATTATAAAAAAATAATGTTATCAAAATTATTTTTTATAAATTATATATCAAATACTTACTTATAAACATTTGTACTAGACAATATTATAAATATATACTTATTTAAACTTCAAGTATATATAACATTTTCAAAGTCATAAGTGTAAAAATATTATAATTAAGATATTTTGAGCTTATAAAAACAAATAACTTACCACTTATATTCACATATCAATGAATAAAAAAAATATATTTTTTAGATATATATTCAGACTCATTTGGATTTTAGTAACATTCAGACCTATTCAGATTTCAAATACAAAAACAAACACTACATAATAAAAAGGAAAAATGAGTTGTGATAAGGGCTATGAAATTGAAATGAAAATTATGAAAATATGATAGGGGTAATTTTTAGTCAAGTCCTAATTGTTTGTAGAAAAGAAAAATCAAAGACCATAAGTTTGTAAAATAACTAACATTTTTATATTAACTCAACTAATAAGCAACCTAATTTAATAGTTACAACTTACAAAAACTGTCCATTTTCTTCATTCACACACACACACACACACATATAAAGTTTTTCACAAGGGTATGTTTCTTACGAGAGTAATGTTACAGTTATAAAGTCAATCAATACATCACACATGGTAAATAATGATTTGTGATACATTAATTGCTATAAGCTATGTATATAAACTAAATAAGTGTATCATTGTGATTTCAAGGTCAAAACTACTTATGTTTTCATGTCTTTAACTCATGAGTTTTTTTTTTTATATATATTACTGATATTAAAATAAGAGGAATACTAGTATTATAACCAGAAATATATCAATATTATAATAAAAAAAAATCGAGACTCTTCGTATTAATTCTAATATGGTAGAGCCTGAATATAGACCCTCACCGAAGTACTTGAGAGGAGGAAACTTCTACTATGAGGAGAATGGGAGTCTCAACTTTTGTTAACTCCAGCCATGCTCTTAATATTTTATTGTAAGTGATATTACCCAGCTTACAGGGAGTATTACTTTGTCTTGGGTCAATAGACCTTTTTAATACTATTTACAAAGTATTATAAAATTGTATCATGTGTGTTACAATATAATAGGCGAAGTTATTCATTACTTTTTCCTTTTTCAACCTAAAAACAAAATACAAATGACACAACAATCCAATGGAAATGATGATTGAAATAAATTTGGAGTAAATTTAATCTAAAGAAATGAATCAAAGCATAAATATTTCATGTATATATCACTAATTTTCATAGTTTACATTCAGACGTGAATGAAAAACAAATAGATAAGCATTCTATTAGAATTGTTAAAAAATTCAAATCAAACCACATGTTCAAAGTTTGGCCAAAATTGTTCAAAGCTAAATTGTTCAAAGTTTGGCTAAAAATTAAGTAATCACCAACCAAACTTTAACAATTTTAAAAGTTTGGTGAAATAGTGCTACCATGCATTCCTATAAATAGCTATTGTTCTTCATTTGTTAAGGTATCCCATAATTGAGAGCAATTGCAAGTGAAGCAATTGAGAGAGTTAAGAGAGCTTCCACTTGAGTGCTAGGAGAATTCATTTAGGTGTATTAGGGTATTGGGTTTTTATGAGTTTTTCCCAATTTGTAAATTCTTATTTGTTAGTAAAATTATCTTCCAATCTTTGCCTGTGGATGTAAGCTTTACGCCGAACCACGTAAATTATTGTGTCAATTTTCTTTGAAATTGTTTACACCACATTTAAGTTTATCTAGAAATCACGATTACTTATCGGTTGGTAATCTACTTCAACCTCATGACTTCGCACAACAAAAACTACTTTGTATAATAAAAAAATTACAAAAAATGACAACTTAAAAATAGCTGCCGGCCGGCCGGCCTCCCACAAGCAAGGACACAAATAGAAGCGTGATGAAAGTTGTCAGTTTAATTTTGGCCTAAGAATAGCAGCTTTAATAATGAGTCCAGATTTCCAGTGGCCTCCATGCTCAAAAATATCAAAGTAAACTTCAGCTGTACTTTCTGATCCATTATTATTTGTATTATTATTAATCTCTGTTAAGAAGTTGCCAACACAGAGCTCAAACCATTCTCCTCTGGGCTTCTCCAAGAGGCTAACTTGGCGATTCTGCACTTTCCCATCAGCAGGCAGTGAGAGTTTCATACTGACTGGTGCTTCCCATCCATGTGCTGCATTTGTCAACTTGACCACATACACTATCTCATACATAACCCCCGGGGACAGTTCTGATATTTTGAACTTGCCTCTTACATCCATCCAGCATACATGGCTTAGTTTCACCACTTCTATGTTTTCATCACTGCGTACATGCATGAGTTTATGTATCTATTTATTTTAAATTAAAAAAAAAAAAATTGTCCTATACACACGAAATTTGGATTCAGTGCTGATCTGACCTCGTTTCTTTGAAGCAATTCCAATTCCAGTGATCGCGGTTACCCCAAGTAACGAAAAGTGACCTGGGATACAACATGAAGCATTTATACCCTGACTTGTTATCGATCCATGTTTTCTGCATATATATATATAATCGTTAGTTTATAATAATTATTTAATAAAACAAATATCATCACAGCATAGTCAATCATTTAATTTGCAAAATTAAGAATGAGATAATCGAGACAAAATTAAACCTTCCTCTTGTGTTCGAGGAATTCTTCATGAGTCTTGTTTGTTTCTGTTCCAGCCTTCTTCTTGAAATTCATTGATTTAATCTGAAATGTACCGTCGGTGAAGCTGCTATATTTGCTCTTTAAAACTCTATATATATCTTCTTCTTATATAGATAGGTCTTATTATTTTGTTTGATTAATTTATATCGAATTGATGATGAAGTTTCATTCCTCTAGATATATGTATTATATGAATATTACAGAGGAAAATTCGAAGGTGCAATGAAAACTCTTCCCATGAGCGGGTGCACCGTGTGGACCCCACATCTGGATTAGCCACCTTCCTAGCTTTTAGTATATAGTTCAATAATCCAATGCCATTCTCGTTATTGACTTTGTCCATTCATCTGGAATATATTTTACGTCGTATTATCTTCCTCTTTCATCAGTACGGCACCGCGTGTTTACTTAAGCAAGACTTTGTTATAACTGGCATAATTCCTGACTTGTAATACTATTCCTATGCTTCTTGCCTCTTTCCTCATGGTGTGTTTGCTTATGCAAGACTTTGTCATAGATGACCAAGTATTTGATAAAGTGTCCTTGCGTGGTCTTTACGTTTGCATTTTATGAAATTATAGATATCCCAGTTGAGAATGATTATATTTGATAAGATGTTTTCCAAGTTTGACATATGTTGCGACGTAAGTGATTAGACAAATGGGGAGAGTAAAGAGATATTTATTTAAATATATGATCGTATAAAGAAGGTACAAATAACTCTGGATTTAAATCCAATGAAGAACTAAGTTGTACCAATCATTTTATAACATTATCATACTTGCATTTATAGTAGTGAACGATTCAAATTTAATTACATATTAACTCATGCACTTAGCCTTGAATCAAAACACGGTCCCATCCTTTTTGAAAGTAAATTTCGCTGAAACTTCCGTGGAAGTGATTGTTACTTACCTCTCCGGACTCTCCAGGTCTTGTTTAAATATTCCATCCGCATCCCCCAATGGTCATACACTCATACATAGACAAACAAACCCACTTGAAATTTCTCTCTCAGATTTCTCCATACAGATTAATTAACTTGAGGGTCGTGCGGATTTGAAGATCAGCTAGAAACAGAAACAGAATTGATGGCCGATCTAGTAGTATCACTTGTGGTGCAACCTATCGTTGAAAAAGCAATTGAAGCTACCTGCTCGTTGCTCGCAGAAGAGGTTGGTTTGGTGGTTGGTGTAAAGAGTGAAGTTGAAAAGCTGTTGAGCAATCTAAAAAGTATCAAAGCTGTCCTTGAAGATGCAGAGGAGAGACAACTGAACGAACCCCAGTTGAAAGATTGGCTTGGCAAGCTCAGAAATGCAGCTTATGATGTCGAAGATATATTGGAGACTTTTGCAACCCAAGTTGCTATGCATAAGAGAAAGCAACAGCAGCGTAAAATTCAGACTCCCATTAGCGGTAATAAAATTTCCTATCAATATCATGCCGCCCAGAGGATTAAGGAAATTTTAGCTAGACTTAATGTTATTGCTAAGGAAAAAGAAGATTTTCATCTCAGGAGCGGTGTTAACAACAACAATGGCAACTCTCAGAATCATAACCAGAGCCAGGAGCTGCCACTGACTGGTTCGTTCATTGACACGGCAAATGTTTTTGGCAGGGATCATGACAGAGAAAGAATATTGCATATGCTGCTATCGGATGATTTTGACAAGGAAGATGGCGTTTCTGTCATTCCAATCATTGGGATGCCGGGGCTTGGCAAGACAACACTTGCTCAACTACTCTTCAATGAAGCGAGAGTCAAAGAACATTTTGAATCCAGGATGTGGGTCTGTGTGACTGTTGACTACGACCTGCCAAGGATTCTTAAAGGGATGATAGAATTTCATTCAAAGATGGAGTACAGCACTTTGTCAATAAGCCTGTTGGAGACCCGTCTTCTTGAGTTTATGACTGGACAACGTTTCTTACTCGTTCTGGATGATGTCTGGAACGAGGACTACAGAAAATGGGAGCCGCTTCAACAGCTCTTGAAACAAGGACACAAGGGGAGTAGAGTTTTGGTTACCAGTCGCACTGCTCGGGTCTCACAGATTATGGGCATACGATCTCCTTATCTTCTTGAGTGTTTGCCTGAAGATCAATGTTGGTCAATTTTCAAGAAGATTGCATTTAGTGACGGCAATTTTTCAAGCAGAATGCAGCAGAAGAACTTGGAGGACATCGGCAGAGAAATTGTGGGCAAGTGCAAAGGTTTGCCTTTGGCAGTAAAAGCAATTGCTGGTTTTTTGCGCAAATATGATGATGTAAACAAGTGGCGGAAAGTCTTGAGCAGCGACATATGGGAACTTGAAGAAGGGAGTTCAAACGGGCCTCATATCCTGCCTCCTCTGAAATTAAGTTATGACCATCTCCCTCCTTATCTGAAACATTGTTTTTCATTTTGTTCAATATTCCCCAAGTCCTATGCTTTTGATAAGGCAGAGATGGTCAAGTTTTGGATTGCGGAAGCACTGATTCAATCAAGAGTAGGAGGAGGAGGACGCCGAGAAAGGGAAGAAGAGACTGGAATTGAATATTTTGACGAATTGTTGGGGAGGTCGTTCTTCCAGTCTTCGAACATCGATGACAAGGTGAAATACCGGATGCATGATCTTTTCCATGACTTAGCACAATTTGTTTCAAGCCCCTATGGCCATGTCTGCCAAGTTAAGGATGACAAGTCATCATGCAGTAGTTGTTGCTCTTCAGAGACTCGCCATGTGTCATTGCTTTGTAAAGATGTGGAGCAGCCCGCTTTGAGTATTGTCAAAAACTCTAAGAAGCTGCGGACACTTCTAGTCCCTAGCTTTGGTGAGCACCTGAAGAATTTTGGGCCTTCTCTTGATAAGATATTTCATCAACTCAAATTTCTTCGCCTGTTGGATTTGAGTTCGAGTACACTGACAGTGCTGCCAGATTCCGTTGAAGAGTTGAAGCTGTTGCGCTACCTTGACCTCTCCGGAACTGAGATTAAGGTACTTCCCAACTCAATATGTAACCTCTACAATCTGCAAACTTTGAAACTCATAGGGTGCCTTTGGCTAATGGAACTGCCCAAGGACCTTGCCAACCTAGTTAATATTCGTAATCTTGAGCTAGAGGAAATGTTCTGGTTCAAGTGTTCCACATTGCCAGCTGGAATAGGAAAGTTAACCAATCTACAAAACTTACATGCATTTCGGGTTGGCAGCAAGAGTGGATATCGAATTGAAGAACTGAAGGACTTGCCTTACCTTACGGGAAAACTTCACATATCGAAGCTGGAAAATGCTGAAAATGGAGGGGAAGCAAAATTGAGTGACAAAGAGAGTCTTCACAAACTGGTATTAGAATGGAGCAATAACAGAGATGCCAGTCCTCAAACTCAAGATGAATCAGGAGACGAAGAGAGACTACTTGAAGAACTGCAACCTCATGCGAATCTGGAAGAGCTCCAAATCTTTAACTACTTGGGCAATAGCTTACCACAGTGGATGAGAGATGGGCGGCTTCAGAATCTAGTGAGTTTGACTTTAAAAGGTTGCACTAATTGCAGAATCCTCTCACTTGGTCAGCTTTCCAGTCTTCGCATACTCAGCATTAAAGGAATGCTGGAGTTGGAGAAATGGCCAAATAATGAGGAATGCAGGTTCCTTGGAAGGCTAAAGATTAGTAACTGTCCCAAGCTGAATGAGTTGCCGGAATGGATGCCTAACCTAAGAGTTATGAAGATCAAGAAGTGTCGTTCATTAAACGCTCTTCCCATGACTCCATTTCTGCAGTTTCAAATGCTTGTTGACAATCTGGAACTGGAAAATTGGAACGAGAGATGTCTGCAGTTGAATCGCACTAATGACAATGGCCAGAGTCAACACCTGCTGCTCCATTCATTTCAGACACTTCTGGAAATGAAAGTTATCAACTGTCCAAAGCTGCGGGGCCTGCCACAGATCTTTGCTCCTCAGAAACTGGAAATAAGCAGGTGTGAGCAATTGAGCACCCTCCCAATTTCACAATTCAGCCAGCGTCTCCAGCTTTTGACTTTGGATGCATGTCCTGATGGAACACTAGTTAGAGCAATACCCGAGACCAGGTCTCTGAACTTCATGATCCTTTCCAACATCTCAAACCTAGATTCATTCCCAAAGTGGCCTAATCTTCCGGGGCTGAAGGCTTTGTACATCAGAGATTGCGAAGACCTTGTTTCCTTATCCGGAGAAGGAGCATTGCAAAGCTTGACCTCACTCACTCTGCTGTCCATACGAGGCTGTCCAAAACTTGAAAAATTGCCAGATGAAGAGTGGCTACCAACTTCACTCAAGTGTTTGATTATTGCATCATGCACCGGTTTGAAGTCTCTCGGGCCCAGAGGGACACTGAAGAGCCTCAATTCACTCCAGGACTTTTACATTGAAGATTGCCCCTCACTCCATTCCTTTCCTGAGGATGGTCTTCCAGAAAGTCTTCAACATTTGGTCATTCAAAATTGTCCTTTGCTAATGCAACAATGCCGAAATGGGGAAGCTGAAGGACCAGAATGGCAAAAAATCAAGGACATTCCTGACCTCGAGACTGATTTCATTTGCAATAAAAGTCCAATTATGGCAAAGAAGAAGAAAGCATCTTGGTATCGTCCATTGGTTGGCCGTGGAGGTTAGTACAACTTCACAGATATTTATGCAAATTGACTATGAGTGCTTCCTCACATTTGAATGACTATATGTGTGTGTGTACGTGCCCGCGTTGCATGTATGAAATCCAAGCTTCAAAAATTTTGCAGGGTTATGAGGAAGAAAGCAAATGGAACAAGGGGAATCTTCTGGCTCAGCAGGATGCAGTAAGCACTCAATGACTTAATATTCTTACTACATTTTGCGTAGGGAAGCTAATGGTATAAATTATTAGGAAAATTTAGAATTAATATTTGATTGTGTTATGCAGGCACTGAATTTTGACCACTAATAGTAGTAAAAATAATGATATTATATGGTATTAAATTGTTAAATCTGCTTTTTGTAGGTCCTTCAACGACAAGGCAATCCCCATAACTACATGCATCTTCTTGAGTTCTTTCCATGCTGCAGGCTACATTGCTTAATGACAATCCCTTTGAAGAGTTGCAGTTTTATACTTCTGATGTTTTGTTTGATTTTGTTTTCTTTGTTCAATTTTTCTTTTTTTTTTTTTTAAAAAAAAGGAATTTGTTTGTTTTTTCTTTTTTCTAGTTTCAGGAGATGAAGCTTGTTTGCTTCCTTCGGTTTGCTTACTTTCTAGTCTCATTATACTCCTATTAAATTTTAAGTTGAGATGACAAAACTCTTCTCGATATCCTTTCTTTTCATGCAGAAAAACAAAATCCACCTTCATCACATATTAATTAATCTTTAGTAATTTTTCTCAACTAAATCAATCATCCTGAATTGGTCCCCGGAGTTGCTTGTATTTCCTTGCCTGTTTTAAAATTTAAATAATAGTTGGTCATGATTGACCTTCAAGCTAACTTCTACCAGTTTTATTAAATCAAAGCTAACTAAATGTCTAGATGGATCCGGCATAAAACTTTAATAGTATATCCAGCCAAAGAAGAGAATTATATCATCTCTTCTATCTATACTAGAGTGGGTACTAGTTAGTTACTTGGTTCATTTATCTCTTGAAACGGTACCAGTGATTTGTGAATGGTGCTTCAAATCCCACTTGCAAGGGCAATGGCAGGCAGAGGGCCAGGGCTATCACTGATGGTACCCTCTCTTATGGTGGGGGTTTTTGGATAGATTATCTTTGGTCCTAGCATCTTTCTTATGATACTTACGCAATTGAATCAGCTCTGAGGGATTAACCGGATTGCACTGATTAGGCAGAAAGATGCCAGACCTATGTTATATGAGACTGTGGAGCACGAAGGGCAGCCTTTCAAAGCACTTTCTAGTGTGCTGCGCGCTTTGGTTTGATTGCAGCTAGCGCGCTTTGTTTCATCCATACACAAACATTCTCTTCTCTCTAACAAGTAAGCAAGTAAATCACCTTGGTAAAAGTTGCAAGAGACTTTTGATTTACTTTTCGTTCCGGATTTAAAAGTCACACGTAGAATTTTTCTATTTTATTTATATCCTACCAAGTCTCTTCCACTTTCCTACCTCCCGATTGTTAGTCAAACTTGTATTTTTCATTTTGTTTTGTCGAGTCTTTTTGAACTTCAGTGTAATATTAGTGGAAAGCGCTAAAGGCATGGTCGATTTTTTCAATACAATTACACTGCTTCTGGTTACTGTTTGTACAATTGCATTCTAAATTTCATCATTGTCAATTGTAATTTATTATCAAAGCATTGACCATGATGCCAAAGGCTTGGCTTGGGAACATTACTGATAGTTGTTCTCTATTTATTTCTGCAAGATCTTGAGTAAGCTAAGCTCAATCCTCTCGCTTGCCAACAGATAGCAGCTATAAACACTATAAGAAAAACTAATATCATTGGTAAAGGTAGAGCATATAAGTATAGAGCAAACTTATACCATTTCAAAGACATGTATCTTGGTTAAGAAAAATGGGTGTACATTGTATAATACATAATCAACCTCTAGTAATGATCAACTAGTAAACCAATATCCCAATTACTGAAGATCAACTCAAGAAAGGTTTTCGTAGTGAAGTTTTATGCCCTTGGTGCTGATCTATTATGGGATTTTCTCAACTGAAAGCAATCCTAAATACAAATTCCAAAGAAAGATAGATATGTATCTTAGCAAAGGAGCCAATGATACATCACAAAATGTTGACTGAAAGTCTAAATTGCCACTCACAAAACAAAGGATTACAAAGAATATTCTCTTTGACAATGTATAACTGCACAAAAGCAAAGCAATTAGAATAATGCACCAACCTAGTTCTTTGGTATGTTCTTCCCAACAATCTTAGCCGGAGCTATGCGCAGAAGATTTCCAGGCTTACCAGGGACAGCACCTTTTATCATTAAAACACGAAGGTCATTGTCAATTTTTACAATCTTGAGCTTTCTGATCTTCCTTGTTGTCCCTCCCATTCTTCCAGGCATCTTCTTCCCCTTGTATACACGACCTGGAGTTGTTCCAGCACCAATGGAACCCAATTGTCTATGACTCTTAGAACCATGGGTCATTGCACCCCTTCTGAAATTGTGCCGCTTAATTCCACCTGTGGGATATAGAAAAAGAGAGAGAGAACAAATCAGGGTCAATTATTAAGGAATTCAAAGTTATTGACACAGTAGAAAATACATTCTTCACACAAATAGGATTAAAATTTCCATTAGAAAGGAAAAGTAAGTTAAAACTGATGCTGAATCACTGACACTGTGACATTCTACTGCTGGACTCAAGGCGATTGATTGTAATATACTCAATAAACTAGGAAAACAGGAGTTTCTTGAAAGCTCAATCCTCATAACATTGCTGAGGCATCTTATGGTAAGCTTGATGCCTGATGGCTGCTGTTCAACATAACTTATAAAAATATAAAGGCCATGCATCCGCATCTATGCTTTTAGCTTAAGAATGTTGATAAACTAAACATAATGATTTCTCAACTTTGTTCCTATCCAAGAGTCGGTTTTCTTTGATATTGTTTAGAGCTGCCAGGATTATAACCATGATCCCAGTCAAGCGAGCCACGCAAATCACACCATCTAACATATAAAACACTCCCGTCCCACAACAGCATCAAACATCCAGCATCAATATAGTAACAGTTACATAAATTAAAATTCAACCATCTCGTCCAAATTCAAAAGTGAATCTCTCAAAACCAACTCTCCAATAGCTTCCAATACCTCAAACAAAACAAAATATTTCCTTCACATCCCAACATACTCCTCAGGGGTATGATTGAAACAATTGTGCTTCAGAAACACCTAAACTAAAGCATTTAGTCGATAAACCACCTCCCCACCCATGTAATGTAAGTGTAAGTGGAATTCAAACACAAAAACACAAAACCTCTCTTACCATCCAAGAGATTTTATTCACTTATACTTGACAGCTGATGTTCTACTTAACGACTACTCAAAACCTCAATCATAAACATACCCCAAACCAAACCAAACCAAAACCACGCATCCAAACTAAGCTGAGAGAGAGTCTGTGAAAAAAGATACCTTGAAAACCCTTGCCAATAGTAGTCCCGGAAACATCAACAAGATCCCCTTCATTAAAAATCTCTTCAAAAACCAACTTTTGGCCAGCCTCAAAGCCATCAATAGACTGTAACCTAAACTCTTGCAAATGCCTCATGGGTATTAACCCAGACTTTTGCAAGTGACCCAGTTCAGGTTTCGTCAACTTCTTGTCCCTTACTCTCCTATAACCAACCTGAACGGCGTCGTACCCGTCAGTGGCTTCAGTCTTAATCTGGGTCACAATGTTCCCTTCTCTGAACCCAACAACAGTCACCGGAACAACAGTTCCGTTGGGCTCAAAGTACGACATCATGCCTAGCTTGGTGCCCATTACGCCAACTCCCGCCTCGTAGCTCATTGAAACTATGTGGGTTCTCGTTCTTTTGGCGGTAAAAACGAGAGGCTTCTTGGGGGGGACAAGAAGTGAGGCTTTTCTTGTGGGGCAAAAGGGGAAATTGCATTTCAGAGATATAGATGGATGGCAGTGCCCAATTGGTGACAGTGAAGAGATTGGCATTTGATTTGAGTGATTATGTCAACTTTCAAGAAGAAGAAGAAGCAGCAGAAGAAGGAGAATATGAGCTTCAGAGTTCACAAATGGGGTCTTTTCTTTCTTATTCTTATCCTTATTTATTATTTATAAAAGTGGCTGATGAAGATAATACAATACCGTAAAATGGAAAAAAAAAAAAAAAAAAACCCTTTTATTTATTTATTTTGATTTTTTTTTACTTTTCGTATTACTTATTGAAAAATTAATTTTTGTGAGTTAATTGATTTTTTAAAATGGCTATTTGTCCTCTTTTTACATTAAATATATTAATTACCTCAACCCTTTGTGGAATAAAATCATTATATCTATATGAACATTAAATATTTGATTGAAAAAAATCTGTTCTAAATATTAATATTAGATTCAATAAAACAGTTTAAAAAATGATATCAATCTCATTTTTAAATATTGAAAATATTTTTCAAATTTTTGAAACCTATTTTTAAATAAAAAAACTTGCCCCCCCACCACCCCCTCTTTAATTGGGTTGGGCCAGGGAAGGGGATCAACCCCCGTCTTGACTTCATTTTGGGGTAGATACCCAATTCCATTGGAAAAAAAAAAAAAGAAGATCCATTTTGGTTGAGATTTTGAATATTAATATTAATAGTATTTCTCTACTGTATGTATTTTTATAATATTAATTGTGAAATTATTGTGAATCCTTAAATTTAAATATTTTAATCTCAGTCATTCATTTAATATAATTTATTATAGTACTAGTTCATTAATTAATTAAAAGATAATTATTATGTAATGAAGATTATTTGCTTAATGTATTTTATAGTATATCTTTAATTTTATTTTTAAATTTGAAATCACCGTTTTAATCAATTACTAATCCACTACATTATTTTAAAAATAATTAAAAATTTTTATTAACAAACATAATATATTCTATTAATTAAATCTAATGATACATATATCTTACGTTATTGATACTGTTAAAAAATTATAACATCGTTGAAGAACCTGTATTAATATTATTTTTTAAATTTTAACATAAAAGCACAAGTGAAACCGTGACATAACTGTAAAACTGTAAAATCACTGATTTTATTGACAGATTTTTAACAACATATATTAAAATAAGGACTCAGAATGCTAAAATAATGCAAACTATGTCCTTTGTAGTTCATCAATCTCCAGGGACCCCAAAAGGATTACCCATTTATGGTGTCAGTGTTTAAAACTCACAACCACGATGGCACCATTCAAGACAATAGAGATCTAACACCAGAGGAAGCCACACAATAGCAATCCTAATAACAGCAGAAAATTAATCAAGTTTTGAGATAAATCCCAACTTGTAATGTACAATTCATTAAGTAATAACATAAAAATTTAAAGTTTCATTTAAAAGGATGATATTAAACCTACGGATTTTTTTTTTTTTTGGGAAATACATATGCATCAACAGTAGGTAGCATGCCTGCTCAACTATAATCTCAGTTACAAACTCCAAACGATATTCATATATTACATACTCTATTGGGTTTAAAATATGCCCTGCATCAGTATATGTGTAACTATGGCTATCACCAGTTTATATACTTCTACAAAACCAAAATTTCCAGAAGCCTTAAGCCTGCTGTTTTCTTCAGGATGGTACAGTAGCTCATTTGGAACTCTCGGATCTATGCATGGAAGGCTGAATCTCCTCCGGAGTAGATGCTTTACGGAAAACTCTTCCCAGCTGAACCCCTTGGTGGGAACTTGATTGGGCAGATCCATCTTTAGCTGCTTTTGTATCTTTCTTTCTTCTCACCTTTTCGGCCCAACCAACAATGCCTGCTTGCACATTCTCTTCAAATATTGCCTTCTTGAAGAAGCTTCCCATCTTTGTTTCATTAGAAAAAAGGGTAAAATTGATAAGTTCATAAATTTTTGAAGGAAGAATGTGAAGAGTTCATAAACCACAGCAAATCAACCCACCTGCGTGACAATGGCATAAAGTGGAAGGGTGCTGTAGCTACAGAGAACTTGAATAAACACCCTACATGGAACCAAAGAACAAAAAGATTGCTTAGTATGTATCAGAAACTTAAATTATTTGTTAGTGCTGAACCAAAATTAAATAAAAATGTGACCGAGAAAGGGCGTTGACTTCTACCCAATGACGAGCCTTGGTACAATGTAACAAACTTGTCCCATGATGCAGGAGTCAAAGCCATATTGAATCTACAGATGCACAAAGACACTAGTTATATCTATCCAATTAGTTTATAAAATGATTACGGCTTCAAAATTTTAGCTTACCAATATCCAAAAGAAAAATGCAATCTCAAAAGAGTTTTGGAATAGAATAAAATGAATCAAGAAGAGGACAATTTGGGGCCGGTTAAACCAGAAGTGCTCATCTGATGGTTGAACTACTAATTCCCCTTCTATGGCTATGTGTTTCTCGGCAACCTCATGGGCCAACTGACTAATGACATGCTCCAGCTTAGCTCCCACAGCAAGTAGAAGCTGCAAAAGTGCAAAACACGGATAAAAACACCCATATACACACTCTTAATAAACTGACCAAAATTAAGGACAAAAGAAGGCTAAAATATACATTCACCCAACAGATTATTACAATAACCAATTCACTAACAAGTGTACTACATAACAACTATTGGAGTTGTTGAGGACAGAAAAGTAGGGGAGTCGGAACACAAGTTAAAACAGCAAATTAAGTATATCTATTTCTCATACTCGGCAACTATCCAACAAATGGAATTAAAAAAGCAGTCACATGAGTTAAATCACTCATCAATAAAATTGTAAAGTCGCAAGAGCATAAAACCGGATGATAAATCAAACAATGCTTGTGTAGTAATAGCAACTTAGATGCAACATGATGCACATCGACAAAAGCTAAAAACTAGAGGTAAACCATATAAAGATTTAAGACTACTCACAATGAAAGGAATGAATGCTATCCAAAAGTATGTATGCCAATCTGCACAAGAAAACGGCGAAATATCATGATGTCAACAATTTGATGCTATTATATTCTATTTAAAGATGGAAAAAAGAAAGGGAACTTTGAAAAGAACCATGTGTGCTCATGCTCATGCTCGTGCCCACCGTGTGATTCATGCCATGCCATGCCGTGCCGTCTAATTCTTTTTGCTAAGGCCCAACCCAGCACACGTGCTGTGTGGGCTGTGCCTAAGAAAAAAGCACAACAAAATTTTTATTTTTTATTTTTTTAAAAGGGCATGCCAAATTATTGACGTACTTTTCTTAAAACAATGTACCTTTTTACGAGTCCACATGTCTTCAATCAAATTGACTAGAATCAAATGTTCAAAACTCAAGTCCATATTCATTAATGATAAACTAATAATAGTAACAGAATGTAATACTAACTACTAAGTTAGACCCTACAGTATTAGAATTCTTTTTTAATACTTAACAATAACAATAATAATACTAAATTTTCTTAAGGGTTAACTTAATTGTTAACTTAAACTTACATAGAGCCCTAGATCATAGTCCATAATAATATTAATGCATACATTTATAAAATCATGATATTTATAATTTTATTTATTAAAATCATGATATCATATATTCATTTAATAAATTATAAACATAAAACAATTATAGTATTTTTTAAAATAATCATGATATCATCTATTCATTTAATAAATTATGAACATAAAACAATTATAGTATTTTTTTAAATTAAGAATTAAATGAATTTAAAAAAATTATACTAATAAAATAATTAAAAAATTCAATTTTAAGTTATTTGTAAAATCATAAAAATTTAAGTTTACTTTCATTAAAAAATTTTATTTTAATATACTTTGGCTCGTATGCTGTTGATGACTTGGAAAACGTGGTAATCCACTAATGAAACATGCTTATTTCATGTCTTTTCATGTGTCATACTTTTAAAGCCTACATGTCTAAAATTCTTATGCTTGTGCCATGCCGGACTATACGAACACGTGTCATGCTTGTGCCGTGCCACGTGCCTCCCGATCCATTGGCCATCTCTAAATTAAAGCACGTGTGGCAGATCCAAAAATATGATATACCAAGGGCTAAATTACATAATAAAAAAATGTGAAAACAAAAATTCTATGGGTTAATGAGTTTATAGAGTTTATTTTAATAGATGGGGCTAAATTAAATAATAGTAAAACCACCCATATGAGTTATAATGAGCTTTTATATTTGTAATTTAAGTGTGGGTTTTTATAATTCTCAAAGTTAAAGTTTTAATTTTATGGGATTATGAGTTTATGGAGCTACTTTTATAAATTTAAATGGGGGCTAATTAATAACTCAAGTAATTTTCTCTTTTATATTTTTTTGAAATTATTTTCAGTGATCTATTAAAGAATACAAGATCCAAACAAACAAAGTTACAATTGTATGCATCAAGCAAGATGTGTTTCACTAGTATCATGACTGGCATATTTCAATGAACTTGAAAGGTAAATCAAATGGCCATGCAAAGCAACCAGTCTGGAAAAGAAACATGTTGGCAAAATTGCTACATTAATGATGTTTCACATGTATGAGTAAGGCAAAAGGAATATCAGGCCACACCTCAGTGTATTTGCAAAAATGTGGACATAGCATCAACAAGGAGAAGGAAAAATTGGGGGTAAAAAATGTTGAGGTAGTTGAATCATTTGCAAGGGATGTAAATAAATGGCGCAAACACAAGAAAGGGGGAGGAAAAACTTAGGTAGGTTCAGACATTGAGAAAAATTTGACCTTTCAGCCAATAAAACCAAAACCAAAAAACTGGGACCGCATCTCTTTTATAGAAAATTGAAGGAAACTAAAACTTTCTTGAATTTTATCAGATATAAAAGAAAACTTAGTTTTTATAATCGTCTTCTTGCATCTATTAAGATTACAATACTTCCACCAGAGATCAAGTTTTTCCTGATCCAAGTTCTGAGCAAAAACCCCAAAGATTCAACACATTGGAAAATACTGATAAAATTTGATGTTAAATAATAGTGTCTCCTATTCACTTAAAATAGCAATGAGATTCATACACAGGATGAAGAATAATAAGATGAAAAGCTGTTGGTGAGGAGTATGGTAGATAAGATGAATATATGTAATTCTTATAATCTGATCATTACCTACATCCATATCATCAGAAGTAAGAGAGTGGAATACTAGTAGACAAACTTGAAAAAAGGACCAAACCCAAATAGTCAATGTTTCTCAAAGGACTTGTGTTTAGCCAAATAATAGAAAATATTTAATTTTCAGAATGCCGTTTATTGTCGCCATTAAAACATTCAAACTATTGATTGTACTTGGACTTAAGATAAGTATTTTACTCTAAAGTCTAAATCTCTCCATGCAAAGAATCTATAAATCTAAAATCACAAAAATGTTGATGTAATATCGTGATTAAATAATAGTAATTATACTTAGCATCAGTATTCCAACTGGTACCAGTGCTAGTTCATGGAGTAGCATACCATTAATAGACAAACTTGAAAAAAGGACCAAACCCAAATAGTCAATGTCTCTCAAAGGACTTGTGTTTAGCCAAATAATAGAAAATATTTAATTTCAGAATGCCTTTTATTATTGCCATTAAAACATTCAAACTATTGATTGTACTTGGACTTAAGATAAGTATTTTACTCTAAAGTCTAAATCTCTCCATGCAAAGAATCTATAAATCTAAAATCACAAAAACGTTGATGTAATATCGTGATTAAATAATAGTAATTATACTTGGCATCAGTATTCCAACTGGTACCAGTGCTAGTTCATGGAGTAGCATACCATTAATATTCAGCAACAAGAATATGACCACAAAGATCCAAAGATACCAGCTGCAAAGGTGAATTTAGAAGATCAGTAAGCAAAAGCAAATCAGCATTAATTTTCAATGCAATATATCCAATAGATATGCACAGCAAACAATAGTCAAAGATAGTTTAAAAAACACTTGCCTAATACCAACAACTCGCTTGAAATCATCTTCAAGGGCACGCATCATGTATTTGTGAAAATTAAACTTCGGATTTCCTCTGATATGGGTCTAAAACAGAAATAAGGATTAGGATTGACTAAAGGACATACTGAATATATGCATGACAACAACATCCTCGCATTAGCTTCCTTACCATGATAAAACCTTGTCGCAATGTCACATAATCTGCTTTGGTAATAGATGCATAGAATTGCTTGAAAAAAGATAGCTGTAGGGACAGACGAATAAGACGAAGAATAAAATCAGACTGTCAGTCCCACATAGATGTATCAAAAAGTACTTGTCTCCTTCTGAAATATACTAGACACTGTCAAATCTTAGAACATATATACTTTTTATTTTACCATGTCAAGGAACACAGTAAACAAAGGATAAGTACTGTACCAGTTGACCATCAGCAGCCTAAACAGAGAATGCCAATATATCTATTAGGAAAAAAATAAAAATTAAAAAATAATATGCCTCTGCATATATGTTTAGAGTTAGGGATAAAACAGTTTGTTCACAAAATCCAAGCAAAGGCAAAGCCACATGACTTTTCCAACAATGCATAAAATTAATATAGCTCCCCAACAGAAGAGCAGTACGTGATATATGAACATATCTATATTTATATAACTATATGTCCTGCAACGGGAGAGGGCTCCAGTAAAATTTGTTTTTTCATCTCAGATGTACTATCATTTCTTGCTATGAGTGTAAATAACACTGAATAAAAGGGAACGTCCATATTTGGGGAAGAAAAAGTGCTACAAACTGTTTTATTTCTCACATATACCACCAAAAATGCATCTCAAGCAAGATTTTATTTTTCTGCAAGTTCTAGTGTCCAATCAAAATATGATTCTATTAGAAGAAGTAACTCACCACCCATCCCAGAAGAACTGAATCTTTACCAAGACCCAGAAAATGCTCTCTGATAAAATCATGCCGGTGAACATGGGTGATTCTTGTGTTCAAAACTGCAGTAAATGAGCTTATAATTAACACATGCAACAAATATGAATGACAGACTGCTTTACCATGCCTTGAACAAAAATGTTTTCTATGTTATTAATCTTCAATACTTCTTTGCACGAGGAAACGGCTATAAAATAAGGCAGCAGAAAGTTGACTTGTAAGTATGGTCATATGTTACATGACATTATAGCTGAAATTGTGAAAGAAAAACATGAGCATAGCAATGCAATTACATCTGATTGGTAATTCATTCTGACACTTTTATTGAATAACCATTTTTTTATTAGAGTAGTTATAAAACAACTCTTAAATGTCATAAACAAAGAAGTTTTGAAGAAATATGCATAAAGCAGATATTTCACTCGATTACTAAGTAATAAATAATTACAAAAGACAGACATCAAATATGAAATTGGCAGTAGCTACCACCTTGCTCGGTATCGAATTTTTCTCTTGCAATTGAATCCTCCCAGTTTTTCCATTGACGAATCTATATCATGAAAAGATAGTTATCGAAGAAAGAAGACTCAATGCACCTATAACTTTATAGAATTTAAGAACAAGCAAGAGAAGTCTATTGCTAACTCACCCTTGCGCCGGCAAACAAAATCGTTAAAACGCAAAAAGCCACGTGGACAATGGCTAAGACAAAGATGAAGATGTGAAGATGATGCAAGGCTTCAGTTGACAACAATGGCACCTTATTCTGAAAAGGATAGAGCAAAAACAATCAGATCACTTAGTTCCAATTCATGTACAGCTATAAATACTAACTGGAAATAATTTAGTGTGAATAAAGAAAAACAATACACTCTACTTCATAACATGCCCCGTACATGTGTCATAAGCACCTATGGGTCAATGAATAATTATACTTACCCTTCGAGCACAATAGCCAAGCTCAGAAGCTGCAGATTCTTCTTCAGCCAGAAGATGCCTAGCTGTGCTGGAAATGGAAGAAGAGAAAAAGGTCTGAAAATGTGAAGTCGTGGAATCATGAGACTTATGCCCGTCTGCTTCTGCTGTTTTATTGCGTTTACAAGGAAGCATATTGTCGAGAACATCCTGATGAACGCAGATTTTGGAGATTGTGCTTTGAAATACCGTCAGCAACAGTGATATGAACCCCAACAGCATCAACTCTACCACCACAATTCCAAACCTCCAATAAATCAAATTTCCAACCAATTCCCACACACAAACACAAACATTTTCATATAAACATACAAATAAAAAACGAATCATTTTTTCCCCTACTCACAAATACACATAAAAATCTGTAAATAAAAAAAAAAATCCCATTTTAACTTACACATCTTGTTATTCACATACATGCATACCTGCCTACATACATAACACAATATCATGATGGGAAGTTTTTTATTTTTTATTTTTTTAATGGGATAACAACTAAACTCAAAACCCAGATACCCAAAAAAAAAAAAAACCATTAAATTAAATAAAAAATATAGAAACAAACAAACAACACTGATCATAATAAATGAAGAAATGTAAAAAAGACAGAAAATGCAGACAAGACAAAGACAGTGATATTCTTTGAACTTTATTATGAATAATGACTAGAAACAACTGAAGCGGTTAAAAGGAGAGACCTTCTTTAACTTTTTGCAGGGCTTCAAAGAGCGGTTTTTGTTTTTTGTTTTTGAGATAACGTCCGAGATAGTGAAGCAATCTTTCAACACCCAAAGAAATGGCAACGATGACTGTACACACAGCCGCGACTACCCATGTCGGTGTGTACTCCAGCGTTACTCCTTCTTCACCACCACCACCCATTGAATTGATCAAGTGAAATTTTCAAGGCAACAATAAGTAAGATTTACAAACTCTCACTCTGTTTTCCCCCGTCTTTTCTGTGTCTCTCTCTGTTCTATCTTTCCATCTATCTGTTTTCTTTCATGTGACCGACAAGCTGCTGCTACTCGTAATTAATCAATTCATGTGCAACAAATTCAACTAAAGTTTTTATAATTGTTTGTCTTAACTCAACTTAAGATATTATTAATAAACTTTTTTTGTTTTTTTTTTATTAAATAATCAAAAGGTTGCATCGTGTCATGAAGTGTAAATAGTGTAATAAACAACTAATGGTGTTTTGTCATGCCAACAGCCAACTCCTTTGATTTTATTTTAAATTTTAAAGGATATCTGTCAAGAAAATATAATAATAAATTAAAAAAATTATTAATACACTACATTTTTATTATATATATATATATATATATATATATATATATATATAATCATCATAAAATTTTAATATATTTTTTAGATAATTTTTATTTTTAAACTTATATCAATCAATCACTTTCACACAAAAATAATTATTTTACCCCTAAATAAATTAAAATATTATTTTATTTTATAAAATTTTAAAAAATACACTAAATTTAATAAAATAAATAAAAAAATTTTAAGATGATAATTTTTTATAATTATAATTTATTTAAAAATTATCATGTTAATTTTTTTTAATTTTTTGTAATGATAATTTTATTTAATCTTTGTAATTAAATTAAGTATATGAGGGTTTACAAAAATTAACATGAAGAGAAAAACTTCATATAATTATTATAAATTTTCTTATAATTAAAATTAAAAAAACTTCACTATTTAAATTAAACAAAATTATAATTATAAAAAATTAAAATAATAATTTTTAAATAAAATTATAATTATAAAAAATTAATATATTTGGATTTTGATATTTATTTATTTTATTAAATTTAGGGTAATCTCGTAATTATAATTTTTTTATTTTTTAAAATTTTGTAAAATAAATAGTCTTTTAATTAGTTTAAGATTAAAATAGTTATTTTATAGTATAGAAGTGGTTGATTGATATAAGTTTAAAAATAAAGGTAGTTCAAAAAAATTAAAATTTTATAGTGATTAGATATATATAGTGTTGTAATAATTTTTATAATAAATTATTTTTTTTGTGCGTTGCACATGGTTGTGCTTTTTTTTTTTGTTTTTTTTTTATTTAGATTTTTTGTTACGTATATTATAATTATTTTTTAAAATTTTATGGACAGTGATAGTTTGTATTAAAGAGAGGGACTGAGGGAGTGGGACAATTACAATAATTTGCTTGAGATCTCTGTCGTGTAGTTCTGATACTAGTTGTCAATTTTCGGCGCAATTGGTGCTAAACATCAAATAGATCAAAGGTGGTCGATGTCTGTCTGTCCATGGGACCTCACGCTAACAAATTCTCTCTGCCCATTCTGTCACCTAAATATTTCCTTCAGTTAAAGGGTGGGCAAGTTTCTATGCTTCCCAATTGGTTAAATTCTCAGATATTCTTAATAATTAAGGAAGAATTTTATTCATTCTCTTTAGATTTAACAAAATTATAATAAAAATAAAATTACATTCCCCCAAACCTTTAAAAATAACAGAGAAAATGATTCTTCTTGTACCTTTTTCGTAATCTTTTTCATCTCGAAAGCAGCTAACCAAATAATTGACTGAGAGTTTCTAATTACAAAAATTATAACTAAATATGTACTGTTATTTGCGCGTTTGTTTAAAGTGTAATTATGCTGATCACCAAACCGTATTAATTATAAACATTAGTCAGCCACCCACGTTTTCTTTTGGAAATTTAGATACCTTTTTCTCATGACCTATTAGGTAAATAGCACCAAAATAAAAAATTAACCAAATCTACCCAAGCATAACAGAAAATTCCCAGATCTGCTTCTGTGAAGTGCGAACAAACTAATTTAGTGAAATAATTTTCTTTTTTCTTATATATATATATAATTTAACTAATAATATAAATGAAACGAGGCTAATAGTACTATATTGTACTGTGTATATACAGAGAATCCGAAATATACAATTCTCTTTCCCTCCCCATACACGTACGTCATTTTCTTCTCGAAGTAATCAAAAACCCATCCTCTCTACTACTGAGGCGGATAAAATGGAGGAAAAGCAAAAAATGGGGCAAGAAGAATCGCCAAAAATAAAATAAAAACTATTATTCATGGGATAACAAGAGGGGAAAAAAAAAAAAAGGCTATAGCTAATAAAATATCAAAATTTTGGATTCTAAACCTCATGATATATACAATATGTACAGCCGAGCAGCTGGGTTCAGCTGTTGAGCTTTGCTAAAAACTGGCTCAAGTTGTACTCTTCGGTGTACTGTGATTGATCCCATAGCTCTTCCAGTCCACCAAGAATGGCCTTTAATCCCTTTCCCGTGCCCATTAATTTTGGATCTCCATCAACATCTGCGAGCTTCGATACCCCGCCACCCTGCTTAGTCAGTCAGTCAAATGCCAGACATAAGTCGCATCACCAATAAAATTGAAGAAATTGAAAGAAATGCATATTGAGAACAAATGCTCAAGTTGTACTCTCTTCAGTGTACTCTTTTAACACAATTACTAGAGAAGTGCTTGCACTTATCTGAAGTGTATGAAAAAGAAAACATACGAAACAGCTGTCAGCAAGTACCTTTTTAGGCATTTCTGCCGATGCGAATAAATCAAGCAACTGGTCAGTATTCATCGTTTTCATACTGGCATTCTCTGCATTAATTACAGTATTGGCAATAGAAACTTTGAACCGTTGAAGGCTCATAACTTTCTCTTCCAGTGTGCCGCGCATGATGAGACGATGGACATGTACGACCTTTTTCTGCCCTAATCTGTGTGCTCTGTCCATTGCCTACAAGTTTGATCCCACAGCAGATGCAAAATGCTTGATCTTAGATGCACCATCCAATAAAGTATAATGGAATACAGGTAAAAAAGGGAGCGGGGAACAACCACAGCCATGGTCCAAATTATACATATTTCCTCTCTCTCAGAGATGATAATTTACAAAGCTGAAGACAACACAATGACTCAGAGACAGAGAGAGAGAAAGCTTGACCATGTACAATCTCAATAGAATATTTAAGCAACGTACAGTTATGAAAGGTCAAACCAGAATAAACAAAACTAAGTGAGCATGCTTGAGTAAAACTTGCTAATATAACAAAGCTACACTGTTTACTCTTTCAGATTTATGTGAATAAATCATCTTCAATGGACCGTTGCTAAAAATGCTGACTTGTCAAGAGATTTTAATATAAGCTTGTACCAACATTTGAAATTACAATTCAAAATTACTCGAATGGCCTGCTTTAGATATTTGTATTTTTAATTAATATCATCCAATAGGTAACATGACCACTACATCTAAACATGCAAATATTTATGGAATCTACAAGTCTAAAATAGATATAATTAAATAGAGATTTTCATCACTTGTGATCAAGAATACTCAGAATTAATCATCAATTTTGCAAGAAGATCGTCAGTAAAAAGTTCTGAAACTTTGCAATTGAAGTCTAATGTGTGATTGAAGGGTTCAACATTCTATTTTGAGAAGAAATAAATTTTTAATTTCTGCTCAGCTTATATACAACAAAACATGGCTGACTGCAATGAAGCAACATAAAGACAGCAACATAAATGTTAACTACCTGATGGTCTCGCATAGGATTCCAGTCATGCTCCATAAAAACAAGGGTGTCAGCAGATGTCAGGTTCAATCCAAGGCCACCAACTGCAAAGAAAGGTATAATTTCAGTACATGTTAGGACTAGCCAACTTGGCAAACAAGAAAAAACCTACCATGCGTCGTAAGAAGCAGTGCATCAATAGTAGGGTCTGAATTAAAAGCTTTCACTATATCAAAACGTTTTTCTGGTTCAACAGATCCATCTAGCCGTAGGTAGGTTACACTGTTACAAGGCAACATGTAAAACATTAGCAACAACAAAATATTAAACTTTTCTAAATGTACTCATTGCAGATCGATTAAATGAGGTGAAAACCCAATATTAGCATAATTAAGTGAAAATACAAAGTTCACACGACAATCCAAAAAGCCAATTCATTTTCTTAGTGCCAACAAAATCAATACCCCCCACCAAAAGACAGAAAAATGAATTCCAATGCATTAGAAGATTAATTTTCCAATAAGGAATCCCTTTCTCAGAAAAAAAAGAATTCCAATGCATTAGAAGATTAATTTTCCAATAAAGAATTTGAGCATAATAATTAGACAAATGTATATAAGCAAGCTATGGGCAGACAACAAATTGAAATCGAGATTAGGACTCACCTCTTCATATGGGTCTGAAACAAGTCTCTTTCAATAATGTCTAGAAAGGCCTACATGAAATGTCATTGTTAGTATAATAGAATTATATATGGAAAATATAAAACAAATGAAAAATTAAGTTGAACAGCAAGAAAGGATTACTTTATGCTGAGCAAATATCAAAACTCTGTGCTGCCCAATGTTAACAGCATTTTCAGAACTAGAAGCATCCACGCCTATTCCACACTCCTCCATTATCTCCTGCAGAGCAACTAATTTGGGAGAGTGATGAAGTTTATGTAGTTCAGAAATGATGTCAGAACTTCCTGGAAAGAGTTCTGACAAATGGCATAAAAGTGATTCAGGAATCTTGTCACTAAGGACAAGCAATGGATGACTACAAAGTTTTAGCAAGTATTGCAGTGCCTGAAACACGAAAGACAGACAACATACAGTTAGCTACTGCTTATTTGATTTCAAAGAGTGAGCTAAAACAACTAATCACTTCACCTGGAAAACATGTGTAGATGCTTTTGCTGAGACATTATTCCCTTCTCCTTTATCTGCTGACTCATCAATTTTTACCATACTAGAAATTTCTTGTTTTGCATGTGAACCAGAAAACTTGTCATATAGTTTTAGTTGGACAGCACTCAGATCACAGTATCTGTCCTGAATTATCTTTTCTGGAAGGTCAGAAAGAACTTCATCTTTTGTCCGACGGAGTAGGAAAGGCATGACCTATAAAAGGCAAACCTCGGTCAGAGGTGAAAATACAACTGCTTCCAAAAGGAATTTCTTTTATATATATAGAAGAAGAAGTTTACCTGCTTATGCAATGCTTCCATAGCAAGTACCCCAGCTTCAGCATCTTTGGCAGAACATTTAGAATCTCTAGCTGCCACCAGTGGCTTCCCATAAGTGGCTTGGAACTGCCAATATAACAACACCAAATCAACAGTTGAACAACCATGTGACAATTACATTAATAAAAAAAATCTCAAAGTTGTGACTGGTCAATACTTCAAGAAAAAGAATGAAATCTGAAACAAAATGCAATGCCAGATAACTTAAAATCAGAGGGCAAAACACATACTTGTCTCTCTGTTCCAAGAAACCCTGGCATTAGAAAATCAAAAAGGGACCACAAATCTGTGATGTTATTCTGCAAGAAAGTGTACAAATTGTTAGGCATACTAAAATTAAATAATTTCTTGTGAATTCTTATATTCCAATCTACCTGAATGGGTGTTCCACTAAGTATTAGCCGGTGTGCTGCTTTCAGCTGCTTTACTGCAACTGTAATTTTAGACTTAGAGTTCTTGATGATATGCCCTTCATCAAGAATACAGTAATTCCAAAGCAACTGTCCAAGATAATCGGCATCTTTACGGACCACATCATATGATGTAATGATGACATTATGCTTATCAAATTGTTCTCTAAGAGCAATGCGATCTTGGGCTGAACCAACATATTGGAGTGTACTCATTAAAGAAACATCAATGAACTTTTCTATTTCAAATGCCCAGTGTCCAACAAGAGTTGAGGGGCAAATAATTAACGATGGATGAATCTCTTCAATACTGTTTGAAGCACACCGCTCTGCAATGTCAGATGCTACAATCGCTGATGCTTGGAGTGTCTTTCCCAGCCCCATATCATCACATAAGATTCCATGAAGCTTGAAACGTTTCAGAAATGCCAACCAGTTTATACCTTCCTGTTGGTACCTGATAGCACCCCATAAACCATTATCTTGGTGAAAAGCAAATGCAAGCATTCGGGAAAAAGATGAAAATGTTCTAAGGCTGCTTACTGTAAAAGCAATTCAATGTATACTGATGATCTAAAAGTGAAACTTCAGTTGACTTAAAATCCTAGTTAAAGTTGATTGCCAGGACAAATGTTTAAGGTATAAGGCAATTAAATATACATAAAGAGGGAATTTAGGTTTGACACATAACTGGGGTGAAAAGAAAATTGTTTCATTATGAAACCTGAAGAATATAAGAAATTATTTGCTGTCAAAATAGCAGTGACAAGTATAACATTAGAACAAAACAAACGAGGGGAGGGGGGAGAAGAGAGAAGGGGGGGAAAAAAAAAAGAAGAGGAAGAAGAAAACAAAAGAGCACATTAAGATGAGAGAAATAGTGAAAAAGGAATACCATGCATCCATGCCTTAAATGATAAACCAATTGAATATTCCATTAGTAAACTAAAGATCTACATGATACATATTGATATTTGTAGACTTGACTCTTGCTTATCCTAAAATGTTTAGGATTCATAAAAGCACTAGCATTAGTAACCATTCTATGATGAAACTCAATAGGCAGGAATTGCAAATACTAGATTTGTTCCTTACAAGCAAAAATACCCAGAAGTCCACAACAAACAGCCAAGCAAAAGACAGATTTAACCCTAACTGAATCTTTAAAATGATGTAAATCTAATGATGTAATTACAGATCAAGTCTGTGCCAAGAGAGGATAAAAAATAAAAAACAAAAAAAAAAAAAACCTAAAACATACTGATCTATAAACATGGACAGGATACATAATTACCTCCTCAAGGTTACTTTTAATTCAGTGCCGAGTTTATAGTCATCGATATGGGAATTGTCAAGTAACTGCTCCAAGAACTGTGCATCTTCAGCATTTCTAGATAAACCTTCAGTTAGTCCAGTAGGTGGGGAAAGACCCCTTGCTAATGGAAGTAGTGGTACAAGAGATGCAAAACTTCGTGTCACACTCTGTCTAACAGACTGATCACAATCACTCATACACCTCAGAAGAGGAACAACTAACAAAGGAGCGTATGGAACAAGCTCTGCACCCAATCCCTGAACAAGCAAACTAATAAGCATGCCAGCACCATGTCTGGCGTGAACAGAGGTCATATCCCCCAACATTGGAATTGCATTTTCTATTACAGCCGCCATTACATTTATGGTCATTGATTTAGCCATTGAAGTGATACATCTGGAAGCAGCCAATCTAACAGCAACATGAGAATGACAAACACATTTGAAAATGCATGGAAGAAGTGCAAGCAGTTTTGGTTTTAATGCCTCGTCTAGCATTGGTGCAATGGAACGTACCAGCTGCACCAAAAAAACAACCATAAAAAGTAAAATGAGACAAAGATAATTGAAATCAAGTTTATCTATAAAGACGCAGCTAGAAGCAGCAGACAGTTGCATTACTAGATATATCTAGATAAGAATCTTTTTCAAAATATCAGCCTGCAAAGGGTAGTTATCGAGAAACACACTGAATATAAAAGTGAAAATCTAGATCAAACACAATAAATAATAACTTAACATAATAATGGTAACAACAATAAAACAAAGTTCTGAAAGACAAATCCTTAACCATCAACATTATTAAAAACATCCTCCGAAACTATGGTAACCAAAGCAATAAAGCAAAATGAATTAGTCCAATACAAAGGCAAATGGACCATAAAAAGAAATGGTGATTCACAAGTATTATATAAGGCTCCTGAGAAGCAATATTACAGATATATTGGCTTCCATTCTGCATGTTTTCAATCAAACAAATTGGTTACATAATATATAACTCATATTATCACCTTACACCAAATAAGTGTCCAACAAAAATAATGTGACAAAATCTACATGGCATTGTAAAAGAGTGACAAGAAAACAGAATATATATAAATGATAAGAACAATAATAACCTGGATATTGTTTATTAAGATCTGCGGATCCTTAACAGACTCAATTGCTAATAATATTTTCTTTTTACTTGAAGGACCATCTGGAATAAGAACTTCAGTAAGGCAATCCCAGAGTTTGGGCAACTTATCAAATAATGAAACACCAAACTTCCCACACAAATGCCTCAATGCAAGCTCAGACCCTCTTCTGCTAATAAAGCCTTCAACTTTTGACCGATCTTCACCACCAGCAAGCATGTGAACCCTTGACTTCTGTTTTCCTGTACTGCTCCCAAATGAGAGAAAATCTTGATCATCAATTATCTCCAAGGAACCGATAACTGCAGCTTGAGGAGTCTCACAAGGATCCATACATGTCAAACTACAAATATTCTTGATTAATTTATCATTTGGACTAGGCTTACGAGCTATACAATCAGCAATAAGCTCTGCAAGCGCCTCAGCAGCCTTCTGCTGCAATTTTTCTTCCTGAATAAACAACGAAAAATAAATTACATTAAAGGAAATTCTGTGGCATCAAAATAGGTGTATCAGCATAGAACAAATAATACCTGCTCTCTTTTGATTGAAGCCATCAAAGGCAAAATAATTGGATTTAGTCGAGCAGGAAGCTCCGACATCCAGACAACTGCAGCTGCAACTAACGCGGAGACAGTAACATGCAAATTACTCTGCAAAACATTCCAGAAGTACAATGGTGGGTCATAGATAAAATTAGAGTAGCCATTACTGGCTCCCAACCAACATCCCAATTACTTGATTAATGGACGAGGACAAAAAGTGAATCCAAGAAGTCCATTCTGATATGCAACCATAGTACAATAAAATTCAAAAGACGGGTCTGAGATTGAGTTTCTACTTGCAACAGTGCAGGATGATGGATGGGATTCCATATTACATAGAATTTCACGAAAAATCTCAGTAAAAAGAAACTAAAACAAAAAATCATGAGCAAATTGTAGCACCGTCGCTAATTTAGAAACCCTACAGAGATTATTAAGGCACATATCCAAATGACTGCCAAAAGAGCAACCTAAAAAGAATAAAATGTAACATGCAAACCTACAATGCAACTAAATTCTGCAAGAAATTTAGCTTTTCCACTTACAGAACACATGAATTAAACTTTGGGCAATTAGAAACCTAATGTAACAAGTCCTCAAAGATTGCAACCTGGACATACCTGAACACATTTTAAATAGCCCGAAGTTGTCAACAGTCGTTGTTTTATCGACTCTATATCATCAACCATTTGCCTACCCAAATATTCACTACTCCCATCAGTATCACCACCTAATGGCTGCAGTTTTGATGCAAAACTGATTGCATTATCAGCACTCAAGCTTTCCACATCAATTTCATTTGTTGACAACATTTCTGTAAACATGCCAGATGTCTCCATAGCACGTAGTAATTGGCTGGCTTCATTCCGCATCTTGCCATACGTTCTTGAAAGCTCAGCATAGGGAAGAAGTGAATCTTTTGTTGGGAATGTAGGGTCAGAGCATGCTAACAAATCCAACAACCACTGTTTGAGATGACCGGGAAGATTAGGCAAAACTGCCGCAGATCCAGAAAGTTCCTTGCTTTTGATTTCTTTGAACCAAGAAATGAAAACCATGGCCGCCACCTGATGAAAAGACGCAATTAAACAATAGACAGACAGACAGACATGGAGAACACAAGGAGATTGAGGGCACTATTGCAAATCTATAAAGTAAGAATGAAAGCTACCTGCCGCTGGACCCCAGAGAGAGAGGTAAAGGCATTCCAAAGTGGATCGATTATAAACTGTATAGAACCTTCATGCAACTTAGAAGCAAAAATGCCCAATGCTGATGCAGTTACAACTCGAGTATTTGTCACTGACATTTCCAAGTCAGAACCAACAGTGATCTTAACTGAGTTGGTCGAAGTATCTCCATTCCTTTCCTGTGGAAGAGTTTCTTTCATGGAATCCAGGAGAACACTTCCAGAAGAATCATTTTCAAGCTTCACAGCCCTCATTTTTGCTGCTGCTTTAAAATGACTCTTACGAGGAGGAGCTACAGGCCAAAACATTTTTGTAGCATCTAATGAGGAACCAAAAGGTGTTGTAGCAAGTTCTATCCAAGAAGACATAAATTTACCACCAGCAGCTTCCAAGTCCCCGACAGGGCACTGGCCATTGATTAATAAACAAAGCTGTAGAGTCAATAAGTACAGAAAAAAGGTATACAAAAATAGAAATTATGGAAAATGCCTGTACAGAATGCAGAAAAAGGGAGTTTGTAAAATAGCAAAACTACTTGAGTTTGAGTAATTGGTTTTAACACAACTTGATCACTTTTTGTAATATTTATTCCCTTCTAATATTCTACAAAAGTTTCTGTTCCCTTTTTAAAATAAAAAAAAAAGGGAGACAACTTGATAACTGGTGTATTCAACTCTATAATCAAAATAAAACTATTCTTACCACTAGAAAATTGCATCAATAAAAAAGCAAACCTGTTGGTGAAAGTTTTGCACTCTTATTTAAGGTTTATGTCTAAACTTAATGATACAGTCAACAACTTTATGTTATCTTCTTTTTTATCTCTGCTACTCAACCATGAACCTGGACTGCTTTTTTCACATCACACCAGGTCTTTAAAGATAATAATGCGTGTCAATAATGGGAAAAAAAAAATCTTTATTTTCTGTTTTATTTCATTCTTTAACTTATTAACTCCAGATTGTAGATGATCTACAAAGGTTGCAGTGATTACATGCAAAACAGAATTTGACTTTCTGGGGTACAACAACCACCTTTTTTTCCTTTTGTAGGTACACTGCACCTCATCCTTCCCCACCCCAAATTAAACGTATCCCCATTGGACTTGAACCCTTGACCTCTAGTTTCCCCTGAACTCACAAGTCCTTCCAAAAAGGGTCCCAAGAGTATAGGAAAAAGAGAAAAAAAAAATTGTCTTTACCTTATAAAAGTGTGGGCCTAGGATAAACTATCTCAACTCATTCTTTTTTGCACCAAACACAGGATTGGTTTAAAATTTGTAAAAATAAACCAATCCCAAACTATATCCCATGTACCAAACATGCCCATTAAGGATTGGAAAAAACATAAAAATGAACAAAAGGGATAACAAAAATATTGTGAAATCAATTAGATGCATGCACTCTTATCAAATTAAATACCTGAACAAGCAGTCTCCAAACTCTATCTGAACACTGCAGAATTTCTTCATTTGATTCCAGCAGCAGATTCTGAAAAACAATCCTAAGAGTATCACCCAAAATAAAAGACGGCCAAAAAGAACCACCGGAGGACTCGGCAATCATCCTTTTGTAACCAGCTTCAAGAAGTCGCTCCTGCAAATAAAATTCTCAAGTCAACAAAATCAACTCCAATTAACAGAATCAAAATCAGTGCAATCCCACAAACAGAAAACATGCGAACAAAGAAGAACTAAATAATAAAGCAGCAGCTTGCACATTTTTCCAACTTCTAATTTAAGACAGTGCATATATTAGATTTTTCTTCCTTTTTTGGGGATAAGAAACAATAGATAAATATGTAGATAACTATAAAAAAATATACCGAAACGAAGGGGATCAATAAAAACAAGGACAAGAAGTCCCAAAGAGAAAATCCCCCACCCACCATTGAAGATCTGAAGTTACTAAAAACTACCAAAAAAATCCCAAAATCTATAGAGCCGTCGGACTGCAAACTTTCAGGTTATAGCCACCTCTTAGTTAACCAAAATGAAGAATAAAGGGACATCTTCAATCTCTACTGTGAAAGAAGGAAGCTCTCAACTTCTTTTTGCCCATAAGTTGAAAAGGCATTTATTTGATTAATATCATAGTACATGACTGGAAATCAACTTTTGTAAATGGGAAAAAAAATATAACACATGGAAGAAACTACTTACCAAAGTACGGATAGCTGAATGGCGGACTGATGTTATGCTATGCCTCATAAATGGCCATAATCGAGGGGCCAGCATTGATAACATGTAAGGATTTGCCTGAAAATCTCTTCCTTCTCCAACATCATCAACACGAACTACTTCATTTAGATCAAATTCCTGTTTAGATGTAGCCCCAACCATTTTAGGAATCATCTCTTCCTGCGAGTAGATTTCCGCCAACAGATTCATCACACTGCAAATGTATCAGAGCCTTTCAGTAAAGTCTACGTCACACTTCATCAATTTAAACTACCATAAATTCAGAGTGTTTCCCAATTACAAGAATAATTTTTTCTTTTTTCTTGGGAGAAAAATCAACAAAGTACTGATTAAAGCCATCATCAATAACACAACATTGCAGCTTTATCATCTATGCTAAAATCCACACTCAAGACAAGAAGTGGAATAATTATAATAAAGCTCACTCGTCAATAGAGAGCGAAGGAGGCGATAAGAGCCAGACCACCGACCAAAAATAGAGAAAAGAAATGCCAATATTCGAAGGATACCACAGGAAATATATTAATGGTTAATTAGCATATTTCTAAATTGGGACATCATTTTCCCTCAATTTGTCCCTTCCACATACCCCGCACAAAAATAGAGAACAAAAGAAACAAAGAATCAAAATGATTCCAGCATGTATACCTACTAGTGGATGGGCTTAGATCATCCAAATCGAGCAATATATCCCAAAGTAGCATAACAATTGAATGCAACGTTTGACCATCTAAAGCAACAATAGCAGCTGCAGTGGGTATTAAAGCATCTGCAGCCACTGCTCGAACATCATCATCAGGGTCCTCCAACCCAGCTTTACATGCAGGCAGAACATAGCCTAGTAGACCATGCAGTATCTCCTAGTGTCAACAATAGAACCACTTAACATTAGCAAAAGTAGAAACCTTATAATAGACCTGCAACTTGAATTCATGGATAACTTCGTAAATAAATGCATGGCATACAAGGTAAAGACAAAAGCTTTCAGGCCAAAGAAGCACAAGGTTTAAAGGAAAAAAAAACCAAAGGATGTTTCCAAATTGGTACATATCATGAACCAAAAAGAAAAACTCATTTTCCACCAATAAAGACCAGGTAGATTTAACCAACACAGTTTTACCTGTCGCACAGCAACCAAGTACTTGATGCCCAAAAGGCTACCATGACGAATTTCCCATTCTGGTCTACGCTGAACAAAAATAAATTACAGAGCACATAGTCACCAAGCAGCAAGGAGAATACAGTGAACCAAGTGTCTCAGAAGCGATGGACAAAAAGGATGTACTCACAGGACATTTACCTGCATTTGCAACAAGATATACAATGTCTCATAAACTAATGAGGGGTGCATATACTTAAAAGCAGCACCTAAAGCTTGGGCACAGGTTTCACGTACAGGGGCAACAACCTGATCAGACACATAATCTCCAAAACTGCAGGAAAAAAATTACACTGACAAAAGTAAGGATACAGAAATAAGGAGGAAGATTGCTGTTCATTATAAATTAAGGATTTGGACTTGAAAGGGATACGCAGAGCCGTACCGGTCTAGTGATAATATACATAAGAATCGAATTGCACAATCTTGAAGAAATTCACAGTTTTTCTGCAAAGAATGCCTAGCTAATTTCAACCAGTTCATAAGCTCGCTGTTTTCAGGAAGATTTTTCAGGGTTTCAGAATTTAGAAAGTCCCCCTTCTCTTCAGATTGTCCCCTTGGCTCTAATATGTCAATAACTTCTTTGGATTGATGGGATACACCATCAAGATTAGATTCTGGCTCCACCTTAACAGAACTAAGATCAAGTTGCCCATTGACTGACCTTGCAGGTAAATTGCATCCACTCTCTTCAACCTTTATGCTGATGTTACAGCCATCACAATTCACAGGAGACACCATCGTATCCATCAGGAGAGGGGGGGCATCTTCAAATTTCATCTTTTTCAGAAGGGGCTCCGGCTCATCAGCTGGAACTTGCACGTTCAAATCAATTTCTCTCTCTCTCTTCATTGTACTTGAGTCTTTGTCTTTAAATTCAACATTTAGTGCTCCATCTGAACTGAACTCAGGCATAAACACTCCAGCAGAAGCACCATGATGGGTTAAAATTTCTCTCAAAGCCATAACACTCCCGTGGCGAACCTCCCAAACTGGGTAAAAAAAAAAATTCATAGGACTATCAATTGGATGAAGAACCAAAAAGAAGGTTCTAAACCTAACTAAATGCATTGAAAGCTTACCAGGATCAAACATATCAAGGATGAGTTGCTCAACAAAACTACGGAAAGGCCAAAGCCCGTCTCCCTCATGCTCTGAGCTGTCCTCATCAAGAACAGCATCTGCCTGAATAAAAAAGGTATCATAATGATATTGAGCCAAATACTTAAATGTAAGAAAAGGAAATGGGTAAAAGTACACCACGCATTCACTAGCAAGGGTATGCGAACACGCTCATCAGAAGTGTATACACATAGATCTCGGTGTTAAAATGCAAAGCAACAATCAGAATTATGCATCGTATTGATCAAAAGAAAGAAAGAAAGAAAGAAAAAGAAGAAAACTCTAATACCTTATTGGAACTGAATGGATCACCACGTGATCCCTTTGGAGTTGTCACATTTTGAGCATGGGCAACCTCCACATCTCCATCCTCAGACCAACTTTTTGATTGGTCTTTTGAATTTATTTTTGCCTTTCTCTTTAACATATTCAATTCTCTAGCACTTGGCCTCTTAGAAATGACACTTGGAACCATACTTGAAACTAGCCGTTGGATATTATGTGCAGATGCAGAAGTATAAAATCTACGGTCAATCCCATTTCCATGGGAATTTAATTTGTGAACAATAAGATCTTCATCTTTGATCATATCACTTACATCCATGAACTGCTCACAGACATCCAAACCTGTGAGAAGAAATCATGTTTATGCCATATTGTATATATACCACCGGTATCAAATATTAAATACAAATGGGTAAAAGGCAACTACAGAAAAGTTAACACTGAATGCAAAGAAAATACACCATTTCTAAGAAAGTATTGGGAAAAAAATGCAACCTGAATCTTATAAAGAGAAACTAACAAGCTAAGAGATAAAGATACTTCATTTTATCATAACAAAGACTACAATATTCATTACTCATTTTGAAAGATTACCACTCACTAAGCCACTTACCTGCTTGGCCTGCTATATGCTACATAACAACTCATTTTCTCCCTAAACCACCAGGCATTAATAGCAAACTTCTTCAAAGTACCACGAGCCATACATAACTGTTGCGCTTCAACTTGAATTTTTTTTTTTTTTCTCCTAACATAGATACTATAGTGTTAGGTAAAGCACATTATTAGCTGACAGCTAGAGAATAAGATAAGACTTTTTACTTGACAGCTACTGATTCTCTTTCATACCTGCTTAGAATTAAAAGTCACAGACTCACAGCACCTCAAAGCCAAAAAGGCTATACTTCAATATAAATTACAAACAGAAAATAAGCCAGCAGTACATCCCACCCACAAGCTTACTTCATTTAACCGGTCGATATGCACCAACTTAGAGCATGATGAAAGAAAGCAGAGCACAAGCAATACTGGAAAATCCCATCATTTTAAGACAAGAGAAGACCCCAGGATCTCTTGCATGGAAAAAATACATCTATGAACCACCAATTCTTATCATATAATGTGTAACAGGAATTCGTTTTTACTAAGAGGTACCATTAAGATGGTAGTCAAGCTTTAATAACAAGACTGCCCATACTGATAAGTTGTGGCCCATTGTTTGAAAATGAAAATCACCTAATCCTTGGCTGGACCAAATAAAATCACGAATGTGAGCTTAACTTCTACAAGTCTAAGGCTAGTATAATAGCAGAACCTTATCAGTGGCCAACGAAAATCCACCAGGTATATAGCTAAAATGCCTTGCCTACCTAGGTGTAAACAAGCAACGCAGTGGACCATATCTTTCAAAGAGCTATGCTAATCCTCAAAATAGAACACAATCTGTTGCACACCAAGTTCACAAAGCAGAATACCCCAATGTTAGGCCATGAAGAGCTATATCAAACCCCACAACAGCAAAGTTTATCCTCAAATTAATCTTAGTACACCTTTCACATCACCCCAAGCTGCAAAAACCAAAAAATCCGAGCAAACTGTTCTCTACCAATTCCTCCCTCCAAACACATCAACCCCCCAAAAATACCAGTGAAAATTTAAAAATTTTGTTGGCCACCCGGGTTCAAATCTAGGAGGAGGTAAGGATAAAAAATGAATTTCTACCACCCCAAAAAAAAAAACAACAAACAAACACCCCCTCCCCCCAATTGCAAGCCAATAAACATCTAAGGTGTTGCCCCCTTCTATACCAATTAATAAACCCAGCATCAAAACATGCAATATCGATCTATGAAAAATCAATGGAAGTATAAATTTACTAACCCAAACGACGTTTAAGATTTTGCTTCTGCCGAGCCAACCGTTCCCTAGGATTCTTGGAATTATCAATTGCTATATCATACTCCTGCATAAGAACTGCTATGAGAATATGAATTTATATGTGTTTTAGTGTAATTTCCAAAAATCAATACAAAAATATCAGAGTGCAAGAAAAATAGATAGAAGATGTTATATCACCTGTCCTCCAGATGCTAATAAAGCACCAAACTCCAGAACCTTGTTGAGGTCAAAGCTGTTACAATTCAAAAGGGAAAAAAGGATTTACATTCAGTTTATTCAAACAAAAACATATTGTTCAAATACATGTATGCTTAGAAGAAAAAATTAAAGCAATAAAAATGTTGACAACCTTCTAAATGAAACACTTGCTACAATTTTAGAATGAAAATTAGGCCATGCCACCACATTCTCCACAGTACCAGATATCCCAGCCTCAGACATCTTCGTTTCCACACAAGAAAATAATTCCTTCAAAGTTGTAAGCTTGACATTCTGAGCAATAGCCCCAACAGCATGAGCAGCAGCTACCCTCGTATCCCAATTTTTACTCCGAAGATATTGTGAAACCTATATTCATATATCTAGAGTTCAATAGATGAAAAAATGATAATAAATCCAGTGTAGCAGCAATACAGAGGTCATTGCATCAGTGATTGCCAAAAAAAACAAACAGGAAATAAAACATGACTAAAAAATTAAAAAATTAAAAAAAAGGCCTAAGGCCCAATCACAAGTTTGACAAACCGAGAATAATTATACTAACAACTACCAATCTGCTAGTAACAGGTTTCAATAGGAAAACAAAAACCCTAAAGCTGATAGACTAGAAAGAAAACCTACGTCTCAAAAGTTTACAGCCCACTTCACACATGTTTGACAAGTAGAGAATAAATCTAATGGCAAATGGAAATCAACATGTAGCAGCGGTTGTTATAAGACTCAAAACTAATAGAGGATCAGAAAAGCTGTGCTCTGAAATCTCAGCCCAACTTGAAAGAAACTTGGATGACCTCTGAATGATTATTGAATTAATTTTTTAAGGGGAAATTTAAAAAGCTCTAAATAATTTGACATCTCAAGTAATGTTCACTCCACACCCCCACCCGAAACCACACTTCCATCTGTCAAAGTTACATCCTAGCCACTTCATAAAGAAAAAGGGCAAAGTCTACCTAGATTTCTCTATTTCTATGGACTTACTATCAAAAAGGCATGACACATCATAAAATTCCACTTAAACGTGTCTAAAACAACGAATTTTGTATTCTATCAGTATAACAATTATTTAAGATAATATGGGAATTCAATAGGTTAGAACACAAACTTGCCCCATTCCTGGCACACATCACCCTCCAGGAACTCAATGCACCAGGGTAAACATTAATAAGAGAGTGATGTACTCTAGGTTATTGTCGCATTAATATAATATTTATCAAAGCATGTCATTTCCCAAGGTTTTTCAAACAAAACATACAGAAAAGAATCACAACGTACTGCAATCTAACTAGTCTTTAGTTATTAGGTCAGTCCATCTCCTGTAGGATTAGATCCTAATCTAATACACTTCAAATGATGTGTACCATACTCTGTTTTTTTATTAAAAAGGAGGCTTGTACATACTCATATTAATAATAGTATCTAACTTCAAAAAAAAAAAATCAACATTTCATCACTTCTCATCAACAATATCGCTTAAGATTGTAGCAAGTATAAAGCAACTAAATGTTGACAAATAGCAAGCACTATTATTAGCATAAGAGATGCAACTTACAAAATTTTGAAACAACAAAGAGACAATGCACCATTTTTCTGAATGATCCAAAATCATAGAAAAGAATAACCAAATGGTAATGACCAATATAACAACATACTAAGAAACAAAATGACACACATAAATTCTGGTAAGAATACCACATACCTTCCTCAGTAATGAATTCAAGTCTTGGGGATGTGTTTTAGCAATTTCCCCAATCTGCCGCGCGGCTGTAAACCTGGTTGCTTGCGATGAGCCAGCTAATTAAAATTTTGGTTAATGAAAACTTATTGTCAATCGCCCATTTACAATACATTGACATAAACATAAGTTCAAAACAGTGGCAACTAGCAATTGCACAATTATACAGCAGATCCAATAATTCAAAAGAATAAAGTAATAATTAAAATTAAAAAATAAAGAAAGAAGGATACTGTCCAATAAAGTGAGCAAACGATTGAGTCGTGACGATTGCTGAGCCATAACATTAACAAAGACAATACCAAAAACGAGCTTCTTATTACCAATTCTGCATCCTCGTTTATCATTCAATCCGTAACTTCGCCTCAGTGACTATCACTAACACTGTGAAAATGATCACATCAACAAAATTAGCCATTTTGAGATTTAGTTTCGATATTCATAATCTCAATTGTTTTCAATGCTTCTAAAAACAAAAACAAAAAATGTTTTTTCTTTTTTTTTTAATTTGTGTGTGTACTTTAGGATAATGTTGAAAATTAAAAAGAAAATAAGCTAGCGCTACCTTGGAAAGAACGCGAAACGGCGGTGACCTTTTGCGTTTCCGATGACGGATGACGATGCTTTTCGTTCTGGGCGTCGACGAAGAACGGAAACCCTCCTCTTCTTACGTGATAATATATAAATTTTCAAAATACCGAATTAGATTTAGTATTTGTTGATATTGCGTTAAGGTCCTGAGAGTTTACATACTTTACATTTTATAGCAGATGAATTTTTAATTTCTTACCCTGCAATTTTGTCATTTCACCCCTACCTATTGTTACTTCTGAATATCCGTGTATATCCTTGATATTCATATTAATTACGTATGACTCCAATTAGTTTATCTTAAAATCTCAAGAGGTCTATTTACACAAAATAAAAAATAAATAAGAATAAAGAATTCGAACTCTAAAATGTATTTTAAACATTTTTTTTATTCGAACATCTGTTGAAAACACATATTTTGCTTCCTCACGAGATGGTAGGAATTAATTTTCAGGTAATTTTCATTTTTGGACTTTAATTTTATTGAATTGCAGATTTATTTGTAAATTTCTGTTGAGTTTATACATCTTCTTGTAAAGTGAATTTCTGTTGAGCTTGTACATTTATTTGTAATTAAAAAAATAAATCCGTTACTACTCGGAACACCCTTGTAAATGCCAAAATAATTCAATCAACTCTGAATATCACCATGCTTTTACTTTTACCTTTCTTCATGAATCGAACCGAGTATAATAATAGTATATCAAACCGGCCCTATAAAACAAACTGAAATTATACAACTGCTGCAACGTTCAAGCATATAATTTGGTCCCACGTTACAAACTTTTCCGAGGAAGAAAAATAATTCAAAATCTATGTAGCTTCCATTTCAAGCAATTAAAAATCTGCCCATCAACCCGGCTCGAGTGAGCGGTATATTGTATACACTGCATATCCAAATTCATCAGTCAATGCCCGAGCTTGAGTAGGGTTCGTAGCCATCCTGCCAATGAAATTATTACAGAAATTACAACTATCATGCAACAACGGTAATTTGTTAACCCAAATGTGCTCAAGGATGCTACTCACCGAGCAATCATCATGAACCCGCCATATGGTCTCCCCAAGAAGGTTTGCAACTGACAGAATCGTCAACTGTGGGAAATAATTCTGCTCTGACACGGGAATGGTATTTGTTATGATCACCTCTTGAAACAGACCGCTTGACAACCTCTCGATTGCAGGGGGGCTGCAAAGTGAAGAGGAAAAAGAAGAAAACAAAACGACCGAAGCAATGAAAAATTAGCACAAAAAACAATCAAAATATTGATTGCATGTGCAGAGTCCTCAGAATTGCTCTTAAATAAAAGTGCTTGTGAGTTTGCTTGACGAGGATAAAAGATATGACATGAAGTCAAATTTTAACATTCAAAGTAAAATGAAAAATTAATTGCTGTGGCCTAACTGGTGATAAACCACACTAATCTCAAAGTTAATTAGGAGTGCTTGGCTAAGCGCCAACAATGTACAGTGATTGTACCTTAGGGGTGTATTTGGTACATGGGATTATGGAGTATTAAAATAGTATTCACATTCCCATAATCCCATGCCTATGTTTGGGAGAAAATGAACATGAATAATGGGCTGCTAATGCAGCAGTAGCCTACGTTGGCTAAACCTGACATGATTTCCTTGTGCTAAAACTGCCTGGGTTGGGGTAATCAATCAAACCTTATTCTTTTCCGTGACTGCATCCACAGCTGAATCCTAAAACCAATTATCCAACGACATAGAGAGGATTAGTTCCTTTCCTTCTCCCTCTAAATAAGTAGTTCAAAGCTTCTTTTATATCTATATCTCCGGTATCTATAGGAATAAGATACAAGAGCAAATTTTGTCTTTATCACCCCTCTCGGACAAGGATTCTGCCCACTTTGCTAACTGAGGATCTGAAATTTCTCATTCTTTTCTTTTTAATAACCCCTGAAGGTGCGACCATACCCTTCATTTCGTATCATGTTCATCAGAGACATGGACAGACAGATGCTATTCCACTATAGGGAGAACCTTGGAAAAATTCCAATTCTCTAGTTAGCAAGGTGGATAGAATCCTTAGGTTTAGCTACCGCGGGCTGCTGCCACATTAGCTCCTCTATTTTTTTTTTTTTATCTTTTATCTTTTTAAAATAATAATAAATAAATATTAATTTTTAATATAATATAATATTAATTTTTATTTTCTTTTTTATTATAATTATTAATTATAAATTTTTTATTTATATTTTCATTTTTATTATATTAAAAATATAACTAAATAATGCATTATTTAATTATATTATAATAATTAATATATAAAATTGATTAATATTTAATAAGTTAATATAAATAATAATAAATACAAATTATTATTTAAATATGAATAGCTTGCCTTTTTTTTTTTTGCTTTTTCTTTTGCTTTATAATAATAATAATAAATAAATATAACTTTTTAATATAATATAACATAATATTTTTTCATTATAATTTATTAATAAATTAATAATTTAATATAACTAAGAATAATATTAATTTAAAATTAATAATAATGAAAATAATAGGATAAAATATTAATACAATTTAATTATATTAAAATAAAATATTAATATAATATATAATTTAAATTAATTATAAAAAAATTAATATAATACAGTGTAGCACCAAACATTATATAGTATTATTATAATACAATACTAATACAATACAGCATAATACAATACATCAACATTAAAATAATGAATATAACATAATAAAATATAGTGTGCCAAACAAACCCTAAAAGCATTTATACATCTAACTGAAGTCATAAACACATTCCAAAGTACCAAAGTTGGTAGCAATTTTCTAACCAAGTCTCAAAATTGTTCTAGATAGGTGTGAATCCATAGATATAACATTATACAAGAACGATGTAATAATTGTCATGTCTAAACTGTACAGGGAATGCAGCTCAGTTAACCAGAAGTTATAATATGCAATAAAGGAATGAAGCAGAATCCTTGACTAAGAACAGACTTTAGATACCTAAAAACAGCATGTGTACTACATGCATAGACTTCCCTAGCCCCCTCTTGATGTAGCAGAGCTGCACCTTTGGAAATTGTTCCTACACCCCAAAATCCAATCAGTCACACTGAATATAGTAACAAATAACAAGATTGAGATGATAGCACTAATAATTGACAGTAAGAAAATCACTTAAACTGGTCATCTATGGCATGTTTTCTTTTTTTTTTCCTATTTGATAAAAAGCAACAAAAAAAATAGATTTTGAACAAGATGGATTCTTGGAAACTCCCGGTGAATTACATCCTCTCTATTAAATTTTGCTGTGTGTGAACATTTTCATAATTGGTCAAAAGACAAAATGGCAAGAAATTAATGGAGAGGGAGCAATGCACCGGCAGTACCCAAGATTTTTCCTTTGAGCAGAGCTGACCGGCTGTGTCAATCATGTCGTCCACCATAACTGCTACCTTTCCCTTCACATCACCAATTAAATTCATCACCTGCAAAAGAGCACATGCAAAAATATATAAAAGTAACAATAAAATATCTCCAGCTATATCAAGATATGCAAAATGAAAGAAACGTCAAGGATAACAATCATGGAGCATAAGGAAACAAGCTTAAAAGTGGATCTCACCTCTGCAACATTGTGCCCCTGACGTCTTTTATCAACAATTGCTAGAGGAGCATCTGATAATTTTTTGGCAAATGCACGTGCTCTAGCAACACCTCCAACATCCGGTGAAACCACTACTAAATCATCGGAACTTATAGTCTTACTGGCCAGGTAGTCAAGTATCACCGGCTAGAGGTGCAAAAACGAGAAAAAGCAAACAAATTTACAAACTAATATTAAAATTACAGAACATAAAGTTAACATTAAAGTTGATTCAATTATTTACATATACTAGCAGAAGAAGATGTCTCATAGTCTACAATATAGCATGAGAAGGATAAAATATAGCTTTGAACATAAAAGCTCAATAAGTTTATTATAAATTCAATCTATAGGAAAGGAATTTTCAAAATTCTATTTTAGCCTTTTCAAATGCCCCAAACTAATCTAGATTCAATTATGTTTTAGGTTTTTGGATTGCTGTCAGACTGCAAAATCCATATCCATGAATAATCTCATAGAGACCAAAAAATTAATATGGCTACTACCTGACCATATACATGATCCACAGGAATGTCAAAATAACCCATTGACTGTCCAGAATGAAGATCACAGGCAAGAACACGGTTTGCACCAGCCTCCGTTATTAGATTTGCAACAAGTTTGGCCGCAATGGATTCACGCCCTTGAGTCTGAAATGGTACCATTGAATTGAAGGTTGATTAACGTGTAGAATCGGAAATCATTTAACGGGTCATGAAAGTACCTTTCTGTCAGCTCGTGCATACCCAAAATACGGAATGACAGCAGTAATATTTTTGGCTGAAGCTCTTCGACAAGCATCAATCATTATGAGAAGCTCCATGATATTCTCATTCACAGGTGGACACGTGGGTTGTACAAGATACACGTCACACCCCCTAACACTTTCTTGTAACTGAACATATATCTCTCCATCCGCAAAACGTTTTATCTTAATTTTTCCCAGCTCCAAACCCATGTAGCAGGCAATTTCCTATTGTATAACAAAAGTACATTTAATTTTTTTGTGCATTAAACCGAAGATATAACTATGAAATAAAAGTTGATAATATTTAATAAATCTGGAGTAATAAATTCCAGCATTTAAATTAATTGCTTGTCGTAGAATATTATTCTCGTCAAACTTAAACCTAACTAAAATAACGGGCTCGTGCAAATTTCCCCCATAACTGTCACAGCATGTTAGTTATTAACTTTACAAATGTAGCTTAAAAGCCAGAGTTGCGAGACAATAATACTAAATAGAGCCTTAAGTGCAAGTAACAAATCACAGTCAGAAACTGGAAATTAGAAACCTGAGAGAGTGCAGGATTAGCAGTGCCAGAAAATATACGGAGTCTGGTGTCGTTCTTGTTCACTGTATTACCTAAATGGAATTTTGAATCCAAAAAATTGTTATTAAGGATCGAAATGCAAGGAGTTCCATTGTCATACTTCAAGGGCTCAATCACACTACACTTCTGCCAACAAAACCAAAACCACATACACAAAACAATTAAATAATATTTTTAAAGCACTCTCAGTATCAGTAAGAATTAGAGAAAATGAATTTACTTACTACTTTGAACGAATTACGCTTGCTGCAGTTGCAGATGAAACTCAGGCTTGTTGAAGAAGTGAATGCTGAGTGCAGAATTGAAAACATTTTTTTTCTTTGAATTAAATCAGGGAAATTATTGAATAAAATTCAGTTCCCCTTCAATTGGGAAGAAGATATTTTGACTTTATGGAAATTATTAGTTACCTCCCTTGAGGTAAGTAAAATTGCACTTATGGGAAAAATTGAATAAAAATTTCTCTTCCAAAGACCAAACTTTATCTTTCTCTGTCCGTAGCTTAACCGTCTCTCTATTCCAAAAAAAAAACTGTCTCATCTCATGGGCATTTTGGTAACTTTATATAGAAACAATTTCATGCAGAGTTACAAAAGTGAGCTTTTCTCGTATTGAAAGTGTTGACGGTCGGTACTGTCAAAATGATTTAGCTTTTCATCGTATTAACGCTGATTTATTCATTCTTAAATTGATTATTTTTAAATTATGTAATAATAAAATATATTTTAAATATCAGAGTTCTTATTTTATCATAAATTTAAATTTAAGGTTTGATTTCTATTATTTATTATTATTTGATGAAGATTTTAATAATATTAAAATTAATATTAATAAATATTAATAACTAATGATTCAATGGCTGATAACGAATAATAATTAGTTGTTATAAAAATAAATTATCATTGGGTGTAATATATTTTGATAATTAATAAAATTAAGTTAAAATAATTATTTGTTCTTATTGGGAATAAACTATTTATTTAAGGATATTAAAAAATAAAAGAAAAAGATGAAACTAGACTCGTAGTTCATAATTATTAATTAACCAGCAAACTCTTGTTAAATTGGAAAAACTTAACCGATGTAGTGTTGCAACAATTATGCCTCCAAACATATAATTGTATTAATAATACATATCCACCTAGTATTGGCTGCCAAATGCACCCCAAATCTTCAATCTTCACTCCAAATGAAATGAGTGACGAATTATTATGGAACGAGTGATTTTTTATATTTTAGTATAACTTAATTATAAAAATTTGCTCCCGTTAACTTATTGAATGCATTAAATTTAGGTTTAAAAGATATTTAAAGAAATTTATAATTTATTTAAAAAATACACAAATATTTATTTTATATATTATAATAAAATTTTAATATTTTATATATTTTATGTGGCTTATAATTTTTGCCCAATTGAGTCAGTTTAGAACTACGCCGCCAGGATAGATCCCCTCTACATTGAGCTTAGCGCTAGCTGGCGCGGGACCGAACAAAAAATCGTGTGTGCCTACAAATTTACACGTGATTCATAATTTAAGAATTTAAAATAAAATTTATTTTAAAACGGGTGCAATGAGAAAAGTCGTGTCCTGGGCTTCTTCTAGAAACATGTTTAAAGAATTCTCAAGTAAAGGGATAATACAACATTCGTCAAATTGGGCCAGTAAAATGGACCGGAGTTTTCATAGTCCGACAAGTCGTCTCGCTGATGAATCAACATCACATTTCCAGACCTGCTACAGAACAAAGTCCAGCGTCGTACGATACGTGTCGTTGCATGGTTACCGTTTCGCCTACTGGTCAAAATCGTAGCTCCAAAATCTAAACAACTGAATAAAATAAAACAAAGAAATAAATAAAATAAAACCGCCACGCATTCGGAGTATCTCATTGCATTTCTCCATTCCCCATTTTTCATTCCATATCCAGATTCCAAATAATTATTTTGGTATATATATTTTTCTCACTTTTTATTTTTTAATTTTTTTTCATTTTTTCCATTTTTAAAATTTGGTTCCATTTTTATTTTCTACAGAAATGAGCAAAACTCGTTGAAGAAAGGGGTAAACCACTGCTTCCTAGATTTTTTTTAGATTCAGTTTTGCCAAAAAAAAAATTATGTTTTTGATTCAGTTTTGGTGTGAAATTTTGATTATTGGATCAATACTTGTTTCAGATTTATTTTCTAATTCAGAAACGAAATAATGGGGTGGGGGAATTTTTTTTACTTGATTTTGACGTAAATGAAACTGGATCACTTAGATGAGAATTGTTTGGGATTGAAGAAAATCCGGTTGATTTTTTCCATTTTAATTTGGCATTCCCATAATTTAAAGTATATTTATGTTTTTCTTTTATGATTAATAATAATTTAGCAATTATGATATTATACTTGAAACAATTTAGCTGATTATTGCCTAATTTGATGATGTCAGAGGGCTTTTTGTATAATCTGAAACGATGTCGAGAAAGTCACGTGGAAGTGGAGCTGAGAAATCTCTGTCACCTGAAGAGCAGCAAGCCAAAGTATGCATCAAAATATTGATTAAGATGTTGTTGGTGGCAATTTTTTTTGTTAGTTAATTGGTGGATACTCATTCTTTTTAAATGGATTTCTCTATCTAGTTTTAGTTGTAATTCCGTGTTAGTTTTGCGCGTCTGTATCTTCATTATGGTTTTTATATCTAAATAATTTTATTTAGCCTGTTTGCTTGGATGCAGAGAGAGTTCTTTGTTTCCAAAAGTTAAAGATATGTAAATTTGCGCGGAAATGTGTTTGGTTAAGAGCTTACAATAATAATAGTTTTCATGTGTGACCTATAACTAGGTTAATACCGAAGAAAAATATAAAGTTGGCTTTGTTGTTTTCTAAGATATTATAACCACATTATATGTATGAAAAAATCTGAATTGTATTTTATGTTTTAAAGAATTGTATTAGGATCATGAATGAAACAGTCTGGCATTTAATTGGTTGAGGATTCTTGCCCATTTTGGAGTATGAAGGGAAAATTTTATTTTAGTCTGTGGAGTCGAGCAAAAGAAATTCTATATGAGATCAACTGATTGATTTTGATTTGATTCAGATAAATGAGGTTAGAAAGATGATTGTTCCTATTGCTGATAAATGCCCAGTTCTCTGTTCCGATGAATCAATATCAAGGTACCTCAGAGCAAGGAACTGGCATACAAAGAAGGCAAGCAAGATGTTGGTAGAAAGCATGAAGTGGAGGCTGGAATACAAGCCAGAAAAGATCCTATGGGTATGCATATATTCTTTCCAGTAGTGTTTTTTTTCTTTTTCTTTTTTCTTTTTTTGGGAAATTAATCAAGTTTTCTTGAATATTTAAAAACCTCTAAACTAAGGGAAAGATGGAAAGGGATACTTGGTTTTGTTTGTGAGAATTCAACATAATTAAGCTGTTGGATTGCAACATGCAATGCTTGTTTGGCAACTAGTTTTCTATTACTACATCATGGATGCTCTGTAAGCTTGGCTTTCACACCATACTCTTTAACTGTGCTCTTCTAAACGCTGATGTCAACTATCAAGGATAAAACAATAACATTAAAGCAACTTACAAGATAATAATTTTCTTTTAGCTACCGGTGCTCTATCTGCATATTGCTGCTGTATATAACATTAAAATCACCTTTTTTTATTGCCTTAGGAAGATGTAGCTCGAGAAGCTGAAACAGGGAAAGTTTACAGAGCTAATTTCTTTGACAAATTAGGAAGACCTATTCTTATTATGAGGCCTGGTTTCCAGGTAGATAGATCCATATTTCCATGTGGTTCTTTCCTTTCCTGTTGTTACTATAGTGAGTTTGATGATGAGGGATTTTAACAAGTTACTGTGTCAGAATTCAAGCTCAACGGAGGGGCAGATCAAGTACTTGGTGTATTGCATGGAAAATGCTATAATGAATTTGAACCCTGATAGGGAGCAAATGGTGTGGCTAATTGATTTTCAAGGGTGGACAATGGGGAGTGTGTCAGTGAAAGTGACTCGGGAAACAGCTCATGTGTTGCAAAATCATTACCCTGAGAGATTGGGCCTGGCAATCCTCTTTAATCCTCCAAAAGTATTTGAATCTTTTTGGACGGTATCTCACTATTCCTTTATTTATATAATCTTTGCTTGTTGAGTTGCAACATTGTGGTTACACCATAAATCTTAATAGAGTCCACTAGAGATGCTGGTTTGCTGCTGGGGAGAATATGATTCAGACCATTACTGAGCACTGAATTTGTTTTTCTAATGAATATAATTTCTTGTTTTACTCATTCTCTCAACAAATGTGGCTTCTGATTGAGGGACCTCTTTTCATACCTGTCCGGAAAGGAGCGAGGAATCTCTGCTTATTTCCAATGTCTTTGTTTTGTCTTGTTCTTTTGTTTTATTGATTTTCCCACTAACTTTTGGCCACCTGGTACTTGTATTCCTTTAGCTTAACTCTGGTGGGAGACATTGTCTAAGAACACTCGGATTTCATGTGAATACCGTATCTAGAGCTTCTTCCTCTCTGTTTTTTTCAGAGCATCTTCCGTCCTTTATTTTCTTTCTTTTTTCATTTGCATGAATGTGAAGACTGAGCAGTAATATTGTAAAAAGATGGTTATCCTTTGAAAACATAAAACAGCTGAGATGGAAAAAGTTGTGGCTCCTGCTTGGCAAACATTCTGTGTTAGGCCACTTCCTGTTTACAGTATGATATAAATTACCATATTTGTAATAGGAGAAAAGTAAATTGAATTTTCCTTTCTTGCAGGTGGTGAAACCATTCCTTGAGCCGAAGACATACAAGAAAGTGAGATTTGCCTATTCTAATGATCCTCAGAGCCAGAAAATAATGGAAGCCCTGTTTGATATTAATAAATTGGAATCTTCTTTTGGGGGGAGAAACACAGTTGGGTTTGATTATGAAGCATATGGACAGCTTATGAAGGCTGATGATAAGAAAAGGTCAGATTTGATGAACTCTGGATGTTCAGTACCAACTGACCATCTATTAGTTGCATCTCAGTCATCACAGTCAGAGTCATTGACATCAGACCACTGTTCTGATGATTCTGATAACGAGTTAGATGAAGCTACTTCCAACTTGGAGAATGTTGATGAGAAAATACCAGGGCTGATACTTGGCTTTGATGATGTTCCAAAGAGTGAAGCTGCAATGGCGAAACAAGTACAATGACTTGGGATGAAATTATGTCCCTGGATCTGGTTTCTATGATTCTTCTTTTACAAATTCTGAGCATACTTTAATGCATCTTATTCAGTTAGTTTCTTGAACCAAAATCTTGCTGGTATAATAACAAGTATACTGAACTATTTAGGCAGATAGGCGAAGTTTATGTTTATGTACAGACGTCAGCTGGGAAATATGATAATTTTTCCGGGTTGAATTATAGTGATATTAGGAAATGAGAGGAGAAAAAAAATAAAATAAAAATAAAAGATCCTTCTCTTGCATCCTTTCTATGAAAACATTTGTTAGTTATTTAGTTCACTTTTCTAATTATTGTAATCGGGGTTTAGATTGTGTATAAAAGAATATGAGGTTAATGATAGAAAATTTGGAAAAAGAAAAAGGTAAACGACATCAATTTTACCTTGTTTTTACTTTCTATTGGCATTCTGTCTCTTTAGCATTTTTTGTAATGGACAATTAGGAAACATTAACTCAACACACGGGTTATCTCGTGATATTTATGAGTAATAATGAAGGGCAATTTTAGTAACATATATAATTTAGGAAGCATGAATTCATATTTTCAAGAATGCAGTAAGAGATTAATTAAAACTGAAATCTCATTGTCAACACAAGGACTAAATTTTTTTTGTTTTTAACCAAATCAAGGGGATAAACAACTTGTGCAATCTTCTCTAAATTAAAAATTATATATATTAAAAAAATGGAGAAGTAGTCAGATGTTTGAAATCAAGAGGTACAAAGAATATCCAGAGAAAAATATTAAAATCAAAGTCAAGAAACAACGTGACAGCCTCACGGGTCACGACTACAACAATTCACAATTCCAATGAATAAACCGCCAACTTGTGAAGAAAGAAAAGCAAAGAGAATAAAAAAAAAAAATTTGATTCATTGCACTTTATTCGAAGGAGTAATGATCATTCCCACAGCACACACGCATTTGAATCCTGAAAGTGTGTGTACATATATATATATATATAATGTGTGCGCGTGTATGTATTATTGAACACTAACACAACCAAAATCATGATTAACATCTAAGCCCACGGCTTAGATTGAGTTTAATTCTATCTCGTAGTACACGAATTACAAAATTCTTTGACACAGTACAGTAAAATTTTTTTTGTCAGAAAATATACAAATTAAATAACCCAAAAAAAAACAGGAAGAAGGAAAGATAGCAACTTTTCTTGCTTTCTCGCTCGTTCAATCAGATTCTTTCCTCTTCTTTTTTCACCGCCCCATTTTCTAATTCCTCACACACTCAAAAAGAAATATGAAAATAGAAATACAATACAGAAAAGAGACAGCTTCCACCATTTAGCTGTTGTGTCAGTTGTTGGTTTGATCATCGTCTGATTGCTTGGAATCTCATTTGATTAAATTCCTGAGGTGGGTTTATGCGTAAATTGTTAAAGTTTCAATCTTTTTCTGTTCTATTGGATGTGTTATTTTTAGATGTTTCTGTTCTGAATGGATCAAATGCTGTCTGGATTTTCTTCTGATGATGGGTTGTTTTTGTTTTATTGAAAACAGATTGTTTTGTAAAGAATAGTATCTCCGGAAGGAGGAAAATGGGTGTTGATGCAATGAGAATTGGAGTTCAAATGAGGAAAGTTATGTCCTTTTCTATAAGAACATGTTATGGATTAGCTTGTAACCATCCATTTCTTGTGGGTTTTGTGTGTTTTTTGATATTTTTGTATAGATCATCTCCTTTTGTGTTTTCACTTTTGGTTTCTGCATCTCCTGTTTTGGTTTGTGCTGCGGTTTTGCTTGGTACTCTTTTGAGTTTTGGACAACCAAACATACCCGAAATTGAAATTGAAAAGGAAGAGAAAGTTTCTACTACTCATGAGATTGCTTCTTTGAAAACTGGGGTTGTGGAGGATGATACTGTTGTTACTGGAGATGAGAACAAGAGTTTTGAAACCTTGGAGAGATATGTAGGAAAGGGAAGGGATATAGTGGAGAATGATCTTGATGAGTCGATTTTGGTGGATAGTAGAGGAATTGAGGTTCAGGAAGATGGTGGTTTAGTTGATTGTATGCCGTTTATTAATGCGAATTCTAGGGAGATTCAGTGTGAGAAGCAAGCTGTTGAGGAAGTAGAGAGAGAATATAATGATTTGTTGGAGTTGGAGAAGAATGGAGAAGTTCATGAGGACAAGCCTCAGATTGAAGGAAAGTTGATTGATGGAGAGGTTCTTGATAATCTAGATATCAGTAATGGGATAGAGAATCCTGTGGTGGAAGATGGTAAATTTCCTGAAGGGTTAATCAGTGCTCACAAGAAAGATCAGCTGGGTTCTGCTCCAGGTTCATCTTTCATTGGTGCTCTCGAGGAAGATCACTTGGGTTCTGCTCCAGGCTCATCTTTCATTGGTGCTCTCGAGGAAGATCACTTGGGTTCTGCTCCAGGCTCATCTTTCATTGGTGCTCTCAAGGAAGATCACTTGGGTTCTGCTCCGGGTTCATCTTTCATTGATAATCTCAAGGAAGACCAGTTGGGTTCTGGCCCAGGTTCATCTTTAATTGATGCTCTCAAGGAAGATCATTTTGCCTTTGTTCGAGGCTCATCTTTAATTGATGCTCTTAAGGAAGAACAGTTGGGTTCTGCCACGGGTTTGTCTTGGAGACGGTTAGAAGAAGATTATGGTGAGGTCAATGGAGCCGATGGTGACGAGTCTTTGGATTCTGAGTCTGATGGGGCAGAGAGTTCCTCACCAGATGCTTCAATGGCTGACATTATGCCGATGCTTGATGAGCTCCACCCGCTTCTACAATTGGAAGCTCCTCAACCTGCTTGTGGATCTCGTGATGGATCAGATGCTGGTTTAGACAGGCTAAATAAGATTGATGACGACAGTCTCGACTCTGAGGAGGATACGGATAACCAAGATGAAAGTGTTGACTCTGAGGAATATACAGACAACCAAGAAGGTGAAGATGGTAATGATGATGACGAAGAGGAAGGAGTAACAACAAAGGGAGAAAAAGAGGATGAAAGTAAATCTGTAATTAAGTGGACAGAGGTTGACCAGAAGAATCTCTTGGATTTGGGGACTTCAGAGCTTGAAAGGAACCAACGTTTGGAGAATCTCATTGCAAGGAGAAGAGCTCGTAAAGTCATGAGATTGATGGCAGAGAAGAATCTAATAGACTTAGAAAGTTCTGATCTTTCTTTTAGTATTCCACCAATTGCAACAACCAGGCAGAACCCATTTGAACTTCCTGATGATACCTATGACGATATGGCTATTCCTGGATCTGCACCTTCCATTTTGTTGCCAAGTCGGAACCCTTTTGATCTTCCCTATGACTCAAATGAAGAAAAACCTGATCTTAAGGGAGACAGTTTCCAGCAGGAGTTCTTGGCATTGCAACAAAAGGAACCAGTATACCGACGAAATGAAACCTTCAGCATAGGACCATCTGTTTTGGGGGGCTCCAGGCATGAGAGACAAGACTTTAAATGGAGACCTTATTTTTTGCCAGAACGGTTTTTGTCTGAAGAAGGAACAGGCTATCCCTCATTCCAGAGGCAATTAAGTGAAGTTAGTGAGTCAAAGTTGAGTTCTCTTCCTGATAGTGAATCTGTGAATTCAGCTGTTGATGAGGATGACAGAAAATCTAGTGACCAAGTACCAGAACAGTTTTCTTCAGAAGGAATGAGCTATGCCACATTACAGCGGCAAATAAGTGTAATCAGTGAGTCAAAAGCAAGTTCTGTTCCTGATACTGAATCAGTTAGTTCAGCTGTCGATGAGGAGGACAAGAAGCAAAATGAACCAGATGATTCTCGAGAAACAGAAGTGATCTCCAACATAGATCATGGCGTTAACCATGTGGAATATGGAAGTAAATCCTCTGGAGAAGATTCTGTGGATATTGAAGAGGCTGAGAATAGAGATGCCCATCATGATGAGGTTGTAATTACTTTAGGGGATGTGGAGAATCACCAAGAAAACGAACCAAGCTTTTCCGGAACAGAAGGCACATCTTCTCCTCAGGAACTCAAAGAAAATGAAAGTCCTCTGAAAACAGAACCAGGTGAAGAGAACAGCAGTAGATCAAGTTACTCGTCACTGTCAGAAGTAGATGAATATATATCTGATGCGAGAAAAGAAGGCTTGACAACTTTGGAGCAAAACGCAAATGTTATTGAAGAATCTGGTGTTTCAATGCATACCCTAACTGACTCATCAGATTTTAAGTTTATGAGCAAGGTGGTTGACTGTAGGGAGCCTGTTTATGATTCAAGCCCCCCAGGAATGGAGAGATTCCTGTCATTTACGTCTATTTCATCTGACACACAGCTAGAGATATCTGAAATGACTTCACTTCCAGTACTGTTTGAGTGTGTAGAAAAAGAATCTGAAGCGCACAGTGAGGATACAGACAAGGATTCTTCAGTTTTTGAAGAGACGTGTGCATCACCTTCACAAGTCGATGCTGTAGATGAAAATAAATCAATATTGAGGGAAGCTGCATTCACAGAAGCTAGTGAGCTCGACGTCAAAAAGGTTAGGTCATCAGGTGGTGTTCCAAATTTTGGTGATGAAAAGGAATCTGTTGTGGGTTCGTTCTCTTCAGACATTGGACCGTCAGAGGATTATACGGTCTACCAGGGAGAACACTTTCTCCCTGACAAAAAGCAAGTGGTGTCATCCAGTCATGATTCTGATATCCTTGTAGGGGCTCCCCAAAATCCTGATGAGAAGTTAGATTCCATGGCTTGTTCTGCTGATTCAAGATCATCTGCAATAGAAGGACAAGTGCCTTCAATAGTGTTTGGGCATGTTTTGGTGCAGCCAAGTGTATCTTCTTCTGAGACTGAAACTGGGGAGGAACGGGCAAAAGATAAGGTAGATCTTGTTCAGCTTGAACAGGATGATGTTAACTTGTCAAGGTCATCAGACAAGCTGTTGGCAGAGGAAGGCATGGCAGATAAGGATAGAGATTTGCAGCATGGTGCAGATGAAGACCACTTATCAAAGTTTGATGCGGATATTAATGATGATGACCACCAAGACGTTGGTCAGGAGCAGGACCCTCCAGTTGTGACAGATCAAGTCCCAATGATCCATCTTGGTTTGCCTTCTTTAGAGGCCAATCATGTACAGGAGCTTTCATCAGATAACAAAGAAACTTGCCAACTTGAAGAAGTCCAATCAACTTTGTTGGAAAATAATGATTCTGGACTCCACCAGCATATGGATGCAAAGGTGGTATCAGCCAACTTTAGTTATGAAGATGTGCCTTCTGGAGAAAAGTCTTCATCTGAGTTGGAGAAGCAATTTTCTTGGTCAGATAAATCACCATCTTATGATTTGATCCAGGTAAGTAATGTTGCTATTTGCATGCTCTGTCTTCTTACTGCAGTCTGCTAAGATATCTATGTTAGTCTTTCCTTTAGTTTGAAATAATAGTCTCCAAGTCATATAAATATGTTGTTTAACTTAAAAATGGAAATATTCTCCCTTTATGTTTGTTCATGGCTTCTTCTTTGTCTGCACCCGAAGGACTTTAGGAATAAAATGTCGATACTTGAAAAACCAAATGAGTGCTTGTCAACTCACTAATAAAGGTTCTGATTTTGTTGGCAAATCATAGAGCCTGTCAGCTTTTAATTGTACATATTGGAAATGCAATATCACATCTCTATGCTGAATATCATAGTTGCCCTATCATTTTTTTTGTCTCAGAAACAAAATAAGTATATAGATTTAGAAAATGTACATAGAGGAGGCATAAGAAGTCCATAAAGACAAAAGACAAAAATCCCCAAGCCCAAGAACTGCAAATCCTTTAAGATAAAAAATTCTAACTAATGATATTACACCATAGCTGCTTCCCAATTAATCAAAATAAATAGAAGTCCAGAATTTAACTCTGTCCCATAGAAACATGTAATCTTCCATAACTTTGTTCTTGAAAATTCTTAAGTTTCTTTCCATCCATAGGACCCAAAGAGTTGCCTTATTTGGTTACCCAACATTAGGGTATTTGACATACGCCTAACTACATGGGGGATATAGGCACTTGATTCCATTGCATTTCTTAGATTTGTGGATTTTTCTTCAGACTTGAATGTGTCTGCTCTCACTGCAATTGTTCAATTTGCTATTTGTGCAATGTTTCTTATTGAAATTTCTAGATTTGCATGATCCATTTGAGTTGTTCTTTTGACTTGTGTTGGTCAAATGAGCCATTATGCTGGTTTGATCAATATGAGTAATTGTTTGAGAGCTAGATACTTATAATAAACAGCTAATGTGAGGCTAACAAGGATTGTTCTTCAATTGGCAGGAAGCACCTACCACCCTGATGGAGTCTATAAATGAAGTAAACATTGCCAACAATGAGAATGCATATGAAGATCATAATCACGAGGAGAAAACTTTGAAAAGTTCCTCACCCTTGACTTCCGGATCCACTTCAACCCTGTTTGAGAGTCCAGAATTGAGGTCACCTGGTGGAGAGGAAGTAAACATGGTCAATGGAAATGCATTAGAAATTCATGATGATAAGCCCAAAACTGAGAAAAAATCCCCATCTTTGACTGCAGACTCTAGTTCAACAACTCCATTTGAGAGTCCTGAAGATCATTCTCCTGGTGGAGAGGATGTAAAAGAAGATATCCTTGACAGAGTTGTATATGGGGAGGCAGGATATGTCAAAGAACACTTTTCTTCGGAGGCATATGAGGAAAGCATCAATGAAGAAGCAGATGATATAAAAGAAATCGATGAAGGATTGTTGTCAGAATTAGATACAGTTGGGGACTTTAGTGTCAAAGAAGTTGTCGGCAAGTCACTCAATACTGAACTGACACTGGCAGAGACTAACATCACTGGTACTGAGTCATTGCATAATGATTCAATCCCATTAGAATCCAACCTGGATCTACCGGTTCTCGAAGCAAAATCAATTCATGATATTGTCTTGGCATTTAAGCAACTTGATGAAGGAACAGATGTGGAGGACGTCATTTTACCCAGTATGCTGGAGAGTCAGGTGGTTAATGAGGAAACCAATTCAGACATACCAGTTGTTGAAGCACAATCTGTGGAAGATATTCATGCTGTTCTGAAGCAAGTTTCAAAAAGCGATCTGGCTGAGCTTCCAAGACAATTGGAATCAAATGATTGCTCAGCTAAAGTAGAAAAAGTGGAAGTGGTTTCAACAGAGCAAATTGAATCATCCAGTGATGTACATTCTGGTATTCAGGAAGATACTGCAACTGCTGCCGGTGAATTGAAACTTGTACCCAAAGAAACATCTGAAAATTCCAGTCCGAAGATATCATATGATAAGAAAGAATACATTGTAAAAGAAGATCCAGTTCCGACTCCATTTCAAATGCAAGGCTCTGTGGTTCTGAATGAAGACAAGAATGCAAAAGGAGCTTGAGAAAGAAGTCTGATGGGCTTGCTTTTCCTCTGTTTTCTGCAGAATGGTGGTATTGGTTTTGAGTTGCTTATTTATCATCTCTATGGTTAACGGTAGAGCTACATTTGGGTTCTTCTATTTTTATTTTTTTTTTCATTGATTGATTTCTTCAAGAATGAGTTTTGGTTTGATTTCTTGAAGTGTGCAAGTTTTTTTCTTGTTTTTGATGTACCTTCTGAGAGTGTGCAGGGTAAAGTTTTAGAGAGGAGATGGTTTTTAGTACTTGCATATTGTAAATTTTGGATATAGAAGTGATGAATGTGATCATGTCTGAGTATATTTAATGATATGATTATTTTTGCCTTTGTTGAATCTTTTAAATCCTCAAATCTCTCTGATGCATTTTATTCTTTTCCTCCAAGTTACCCAGACCATTACCGTGTTTTACTCAAAAACTTCATATTTAAGAAACACGAAAGTCTTGTCTTAATTAATGTCAGAGATTATTGTATTAACAAAAACGAGTAGATGCATCTCAAATGATATAGCAATCTAAATAAGTGAAATAATGAATGAAAAATCGTTAATGAATCTCACCACACGACGCTATTTTGGGAATTGGGATCCACTTTTTAAGATAAATTTTGAAATTCCTGGCAAATATTGAACGAAGATTGATGGGAAAAGTCACACATGATCTGAAATTTCAGACATGAAAGTACGTAGTTCAAACTATAAGCGGAAATAAACCTACAACAACAATGGTTTTTGCAAGAGATGTATCAGATACCCTCTACAAGAAAAAGGTACACTGTGAATACCCTGTAAATAGGGTTATTACTGAGAAAATTTCCAGAAAATGAATGATTCCTTTATATACAGAACATTAGTCACTTCACTCTAAAGATTGAGTCGTGACTCATTCTGGCAGCAGTGAGCATGAATGAGTTATATTGCCAATAACTGTTAGATAGTGCTAATTAGGGGTAGAAAGGACCACGGGAAGGAAACCAAAAAGGACCGACTGCCTTACTGCTTTTGCTTTTTCTGTGCTGGGCCTGAAGAAGTAGCAGCCTGCCAAGACATTGTTCAGAAAACAAGTTAACCGTTGAAATGTTCCATGCAAGCATTTAGGAAAAAATATGATTGCATGGTAAATAATCTTCTAAATAATCAGAGGTGTCAAGACCACAATACTTCAATTTTAATATATGAAAAGAAATTTGACATGATAACATAATTTTTTTTTTTTTTGTATTTTTATTTTTCATAAACAAATGGTTATGAAGATAATTTTATTTTCCAGGATTATTTAATTTTATTTACTAGTAAATGTTTACTCTTCATGATTGACAAAAAAAGCATAACACGAAACAGGAGTCAATTTTGTGTACTTTTCCCATTTTTCCACTTTGAACATAGCCGCTAGTCTTGATTTTCCAACTATTCTCATAATCAACCATAGCATTCAAAGAAAAGCACACATACCAAGCTTGAGAGTTGTTCGTTAATATAGGTCAATGATCTCAACATAGCTTCAAGTGTGTCTTTAGTAAGCTGAAATTTCACCTCAATTGCTCCTGAATGAGATTTAGTGTAATCTTCCAACTGTAGACAATATGAGAATGGAAAGATCATTGAGATTTGAGCATAATTTGTTGCACAACTTGCTAGAACAATAACAAGCAACAAAATACAAAAATCACAATTTCTACAAGATGGTATTAATCCTACTTCAAGAAATCTGAAAACTGACTTTATGAAGATGATGACAGTCCAAACACTGTTCCATATATACACCCTTTTACGTATCTAGGCAGGTGTCTATCAATCTAGAGTGTGAACCATCATTATGGTCCAATCCGTGTGGCAGCAAAAACCTAAAGTAAGTGATTATTGGATTATTCTGACCATACAAATAGCATAAGACTCGATTGCATACATTGTTTCTTGCTGCAAATGTAAATTCTCATCACCACTGCTCACTCACTTGGGTACATACATTAAATTCTTTCACAACAGAAGAGATTTTGACAAAAGTCTCCATCCCTTTCTAACATTCAATAAATTTTGAAATTAAAATATACATCTTATTTGCAAAGAAGCCTGCATTTACAGATACTGTAAGCTAGTTACTCCCAGATAACCAACCCACTGTAAAAAATATTAATAAAAACATAAAAAAATCCTCTGGCTCTTCATCATTCTACCGAGCCGATTGATAAATTTAAAGAAGACTATACCGCATACCTTGAGGCTAATTACAGCCACTCTGTTACCAGGCACTGAGTTGCTTTTCTCCATGGTCCATGTCATGGACTTGAGGCAGGGTAGATTTCCCTATACATTAGTGAGAGGCAGTTATATTCCAAGGCATTCCATAGTCCAATGTGTAACAAAATGAGCATGCTTGTTGCTTCATTGCACTTCTTGAAACTAAAACGATAAAATTAAGCATAATATTTATTCATTCGAAAACCCAGTGCCTTCATGTAGAAAACTGGAGAGAAAATAAAACAAACTAAAATCTAAAACTCCGATACCATGTTTCCAGGGGGACCACCATCACGCTGGAGTAGCATGGGAGCCAAAGGTGTCGCATTAGTACCGGCAATGACTGGTGCAGAAGCCCCTAGATCGTTGTGATTAACACTTGTGACGGGATCATCTTGATGAGGCCACAGTGGATTTGAAAACACAGAAGACGTAAAAGACGACGGCACACTCGTTCTGACATGATAGGAAACTCTGGTCCTCGACAATGGCTGCTGAATAATATCATTATCGACAAGCAACACAGTTACAACATGACAACAGAAGAAGTTTGTCCTAAAAGGGGTCTATGTGAGAATTATTGCAAACAAGGGGGCCTCTGTGATCATTTTGCCAAACCCCAGGGTGGAAAGCTTACACATCTGGTTCATGAAAAATATAAATAATTTGGCTTTGAGAGAGGGCAAGGGCACCTGTTCTCTAGAACTTTCCTCTCTCCACTGGTTCTGATGTTTCTGGAGCAGCAATATAAGATTGCTCTGAAGATCAAGCGAAAGATCCGGCGGAAACAGCTTCAAAAGATCATCGCTTGTAAAATTCTCGCGTACACATTTTCTAATAAGCGAGCGAAGGCTTGCCACAACCTAATTGTAAGAGTTTAATGTTTCATTTTTGTTTTTTCTTGTTTGAAATTTTTTTAAAAAAATATTCTACTAATAATTCACAGAAAATATAACATTAAAAAAATAAATTAATTTATTAATTAAAATTAAATGACAAGCGAGAGAGAGTGAGTGAGGTGAGTTACGGGATCGACTTGGCCGGGAGAAGGAAGATTGAGAAGAGACTGAACGTGAGATTTTTCGGATGACCGGAGACCGGTTTTTCTGGTGGACCATAGCGTCGTAAGTATGTTGTCGAGTGCTTGTTCGGAATTTATAGCCGATAGCTTGTGCAGTTGCAGGTACAACGTATCTGTCTCCGTGTCTCCCTCCATTTTTCTTTTCCTTTTTCCCTCTGCCGTTGTTTGCTGCTTCGGGTTAGCGGGTGGTACCAGCAGTTGCTGGATGGGCTAAACTATTGGGCTTCGAAATTAGTTTGGGCCGAACCATAATTTCGGGACTCCTATTTGTAGACAGCGCCACGTGCTAATGTTCCACATTATAAGATAAGCACAGTTGTCATAATTATTACCAACTATTTGTATGGAAGAAATTTGGCAAATTTATTCATTCGACCACTTTTCAATTTTTAATATATATAAAAGAAATTATTATAATTTTTCTGTTCCTCACACTAAGATATCTTTAAAACTAAACAAACAAATAAAACTCCAATTTGTCAAGCAACAGTCAAATCTCTTCACATCTCTTCACATACTGTCAAAACACCCTCATTTTCACCTATCACTCAACTCACATTCTTTAAACTAAAATATTTATCCAAACATTAAAAAAAAATTAAATAATAAACTAAAGAATAGTGAGAAATTAAGACTAATGTTTCTTTTTTTTTACGTATTTCATACAAAATGAGCTTTTGTTCATTTTATTATAACATTGGTACATTATAATGATTAATATGAGTTTATAAAATTATAAATTAGTAAAATTTAGAAAAATTCGATGAAAATGTGTTTTAAGAGATGTTGAAGACGATTAAATAATCCAGAGGACATGAGTCTATTGCCGAAGCTTAGAATGACCTGTCGCCCGAGTGACATACTCATGTCGCCTGGGTGACAGACGCTTGTCATTCGAACGATGGGATATTGCACATTATTTGATTAATGCTCTTGTTGCCCAAAATACACTAGTATTAATTTGGGGTTTTTTTTTTGTTGTCTAAGCGACAGTGTTGTCGCTTGGATCAACGAATTAAATTGATAATTAATATAATAATATTATTATTTTGGAGTATTATTAATAAAGTATTATTATTATTTTGCATTAGGTTAATGAAGTTTATTGTGCTTAAGATGTATTATGATAGAGCATAGGAGACTTAAAAAGATGGGCGTATAGAGTACGAAAATGAAAAAATTACTGCATTTTGTTTATAGAAAGATGTAACATTTGAACAATTTATTGCAAAGTTGTATGAAATTTTGAAGAAAAGTCCGAATGAATATTTTCTCATGGTGAAGACAAATGTGAAATCAACTCATCCGATGTAATCCATTGATACACTATGATAGTAATTAATGGTGTCATGTTATTGATTATAAAGTTTCTCAAAATTTAATAATTAAAAAAAATCAGATAGCACTCTAGAAAATTGAACGATAGCTATTGTAAATCGGGGGACGGTACAGGAGGAGACAAGTCTGTTGCTCATGCGATATAGGCTTTCGCTCGATTTTTTTGAGAGTTGTTAATTGCTTGCTTTCAATTATGAAGAACAACTGTTGGCATAATTGAGGAACAGTCAATGTCGCCCTGGTGACATAGGCTGTCGCTCGATTATGTCGAGAGTTATCAATTGCGTGCTTTCGATTACAAAGAAAAAACTCTTGAAAAAAATCAGGCGAGGTATATTTGCGATAAAATGAGAGACGACAGGCCTATTGGCCGGGCGACATAAGATTTTTCAAAAGTTGTCAATTGCTTGTTTTCGATGACTCTTGAAATGACAATTGACAATATGAATACAAAACAATACTATTATCTATAAATAAGACTATTTGAATTGTATTAAATTCGTAACACAACCTGGGAAGTGATCCTCAAATAATATTCTCAGTGACCATCGATGCATATTCTTGTCGGACATAACTAAATAATAAATTAGGACACATTAACACAAATTTTAAAGGGGAAAAAAATTAAACATTTAAAAGCCTTAGGTCATGATATTGCCCATGTTGTCGCCTGTATGCGATTGGGCGACAGCATATTGTTGCCCTCACTCATTGGGCGACAACATGGACGATATTATCATATTTGAACTGCACATTTTAGGTGAAATTTTGGGTAATACGTATAGTCACCCACGTTCTCAATTAGTGGGTACATCAACCTTCTCTTTAACATTAAAATAAGATTCAATTTAAATCAATAATTTCTCAGAGACATTCAAATAAACATTGGTGTGTCATTTGTTATAAATCATAATCTTAAGAAAATTCTAATATTTTCATGCCCAATACATATCATAATGCTTAACTGTCGTCAATGATCAATCACCAAGTAAAATTTATTCTTAATTAATAAAACAATACCTAAGCCGAAAGTGAATGGATCTAAACTAGAACTCAAGATCCTGAAAGTAAGGGAAATTGCCACCAAAAGTTATGTAATTCACTGAAAGTGCATGATTTCACTAAAACTGAAGAATGCTCGTGGGTGATCTTGGGAGATAGGAGTTGCTTGGGCAATCTTGGGCGAAATAAGTTTTGTTTTGTTTGTTTAATTTTAAGGGTATTTTAGTATAAAAAGCTTATAAATGGTTTGTATTGTAAGAAAAATTAAAGTGAGTCTTTTTTATATTGAAAATTGGGAATTGGTCATATGGGTAAATTTCCCAAGAAATTATGGGTGAGTGTTTGCTCTAGATTAATCCAAATCGAACCAAATTCGATCTAATTTTAAAACTTGATCGAGTGACAAAAATGTCGTGGGTTGCTTGATATTGTTTATGAATTGATATTTTAAAGAAAGAAAAAGAATGAAAATATTGTTTTACAATTGTTAAATTTTAATTTAAATATGTGTATGTTATCATTTTTTGTATCTTGTATAATATGTGTTCAATTGATACATTTAAAAAGAATAAAAACAGTGAGTATATGTTAGCAGTATCATTTTTAGAAATACTTTTTACTAAATATCTAGTCAATACTTATAATTAAAAAATATGGTATATAATGTTGAATCTCTCTTCTTGTACCAACACAAGCAAATGATATTATAAAGCAACCATAAAAGCATTTACTAATACCATATCAGCTTCAGAACTATGATTGCTTTGAATTGATCTTTAGCACATCAGCTCAATAAAATGATTAACTACATCTATTTTAAGAATCAATATTTTCAATCAGTTATCCAGTGGTGATATTTCAAATCTTAAACTTATTTTTACATATGCACAATTTTGACACGTTATTTCAATCCTGCATTTGCTTAGGTGTAGATAGTCTATCAATTCCTACTAAGACACTTCCAAAGATTGAATGATAGATGTTGGAAATTGCACATGGTACTACTGTCAGTGGGTTTCCAAAGGGCTGAGAGGCAATCACAACTCCAAGCACCGAGTTCTAATAATCAAAGCATTAAAATGAGACTTGACGATAATTAAATAAGAATAAAAGAGGCTAGCTCCTTTATGAAAGTGTTATCTAATTTAACTAAGAATATTATTTTAATAATGTTAATGATGTAGCTTAAATCTAGTGACTATATTATGATGCAGTGTTGTGTTGTTGTAGTAGTTTTTCTTTAGTTCGAAAAAATTGTGGTTTTACTTTATAAATTTAAGTCACTTTTGATATTAAAGTATTGTAATTTAAATCTTATAATTGCTATAGAAAAAAATTATAATTATGAAATAAAAATTAATACTATGTAGTAAATATAATTTTTGATAAAATTAGAAATATATAATAGATTTTTTATCAGATAAGTGTAAAATTAATTCAACTTAACTTTTAAATTATAACAATTAATGTTTACTAAATACTAAAATTTACAGTTGTCCAACTTTAATCTTAAACAAAACTTAAGTTGAATAGACAAATCAGTAAAATATCATCCTATTGTATGGAACGCTTTTTTTTGAATTATAAAAGAAAGTCGGTAATAAAGAATAATAGAGTCTTAAGTTATTCTAAGTATTATATTTAAATCTCTTCTAATATTATATTTTAATTTTATCTTATAATAGTGTATTAATGAACTATTTTGGCAACGGAATGTTTACTTTCTTTTTCATTTTTTTTTACTATCTCCTCTTTAGTCTTTATTTTTTACATCCCTTCAAACCCCAAACTAACTAAACTCATCTCTTCACTCAAATCAACCTCATTTCTCTCACTCAAATCAAACACCACCAGTCAATCGCAAGAATGAGTGTCCTTACGCCACCTTCAGAGCTTGTCTGTGACCTGTTATCCTTGGGCCTCATCTTCAACGCGCTTGTGATTTCGGTTTGGAAGTAAAAGCCAATTATTTGTCTAATATGAGTTTTTGGATTTTTGCTGATTTAAATCAAACTTTGATGTTTAGTCAAAAGAAAGGGGAAATTTACAAAAATAACTAAAAATTTTTAGTAATTTTTAAAAATAGTCACTATAATTTTTTCTATCATGTATAACCATAAATACTTTCAGATTTATAAATAAAATATTAACAATTCACACATTCTCAACCAAAATTCACCAAAATCATCCACATTCTAATCACCAAAACTTATTCACTACTCACCAAATCATTAATTTGAAAGTAAGAAGTTGTAGGTTAATATTTTTTTTTATACAATGTGTAATTTTATCTTTCTATTATTTAAAATTTATGTGAGTTTTTCTTTAATAAAAATAATTTTAGAGACGAATTTAAAAAACATGTGACAGACTTTATTGCACATTGAAGTATGAAAGACAGGTATTGTCACCCGTGCTACGGGTGCCTGTCTCATGTGTGACAGGTACCTGTCCTAAATTGTGTAATTAGTTAGTTAACATTGAAAAAGTTAGGGCGATTATTTTTAAAATTTACTAAAAATTTTGAGTTATTATTATAAATTTTCTAAAAATGGGTGCATGGTAAGTTGAGGGTTCGAATGGGATCCTGGATTTGTGTGTGTTTGTAAGTTCCTTAATGATTATTTATTTGGTGAAGTGGAACACTTGTTATGGTCTTACTACTTGAGTTACTCTAGACGCTTATGTGGCAGAAGCACATGATTGCTTGGTTCAGTTTGAGGAGTATCTGCAAATTGATGGTTTATGTATTGGGTTTGCAATTAATTCCGTTTTGAAGTCTCCTTTTTTCTGTGGTTTGACTTTTTACGGTAAGCATTTTCTCTCGCTGTATACATTTAATAATTAGGTGTGCGACTATGAGGTTGTGATTGATTACATTTTCTCTGTGTTTTTGCATAACCTAAAATTTTAACCCAACTAAACCAAATTTAACTTGGTTCGAAATTATTATTTACTTTCGATTGGGTTGAGCCCTCCCAGCCGAATGGGTTGTAATCTAAAATGAAACTTGAAAAATTTGAACCGAAACCACGTGATTTGTGCACCCTCAACTTTTATAATGCACGTGAAATGATTTGAATAAATTACTGTATAGTTTGGTTTGGTTTGAATTGTATAAATGTACAATTAAAATTCTAAGTTGAATTCAATATTTTTATCACTAGTGAAGTAATCCAAAATTTCTCATAAATGACTTGATTTGTAATAGTAGAAACTGAAAATGATCCTTGGATCTCCAACATTTAGTGAAAAAAATGAAAACACAAAAATTTGTGAAATTTTTAAAATTTTATGATGTTTTAAAGTAATATAACCATACTTTTTTTTATACTACTATTGACGGAGAGGCTTAGCGATCAATTTCTCTTATACATTAATCCTAGCGATAATAATTATATTTTATATAAAAAATGTTTGAAAATAATGCGAAACATCATCCATTAATATAGCAATCCTTATCATTTATTATTTGCTTGCTTGAACTCAAGTGATCGAGGCACAAAACATATTTGCGGTCAAACGAGTTATGCTGATAAATGTGCATTTTGTTGAAAAAGAAAATTTGAAATAAGGGTTAATTTTGATTTATTTCTTTATAAAATGATAATCTTTAAATTAACTATCAAATTATTATAAAATTCTATGTATCCCCTAATTTGATAAGTAAATAATTTTGTCTTATCAATATACCCTTATTTTAAATTAAAATTTATAAAAATTTAGAAAATATTTTAGAAATTTTCATTTTACAAAAGATAATTCGCAACTTAGGAATAAAAATTGAAGTATGAAATATGAAACTTTTTACTGTTTGCTTGGATAAATGAATTATGAACCTACGAGGTTACTTTTCATCTGATCATATCACACAAATCTAAACAGGTGTACTCATAGATTTAGATAACAGGCCCCACAACATTATATATCGACGCTCATTATTTTACCACGTGCCTTTCTTCAATTTATTTCATCCCAAAAAAGCAAAAAAAATAGCCCCATCTCTTTCTACGACAGGTTCCCACGTCTCGCTCTGTCTTGTAAAATACAATTACAAAGACGACAAAAAAAAAAAATTGATTTTAGGGTTTTTCTGTTAATTCTCAGAAGCTCGATTTTGTCAAAATCTCAGGTGCAATACTGAATCTTTTACTTATTGGATTCCAGCACTTTGTTGATATTTTACTTTTGGTAATTTGAATTTGGATAATTTTACAGTTTCTTTTTGCTCTCTATAATTTTTTAGTCTAATCTTTGGTTTTCCGGTTCTGTATCCGATAAATTAAAAAGAAAATTTAAAAGTTATTAAAAGCTTTGTTGGGTGTGAAGTTAACGTGTTAATTCATGCGAGACATGGAGTGAATGATCTTTTCTCTTTTGCATCAGTGACAATTGGATTTCAAGAAAGTTATTTTTCCTTCACAAATGTAGCTGATACTGGGTTAATGTTATAAATCTCGGGTTCTTTTGCAAACGGCTTTGTATTTGATGGACAGTGGTGTTCAGCGGGACACTATTATTTTCAGATCAAGATTGTTTTTGTGGACAGCTTGTGCAACTTTTTTTTTGATGCCTGATAGTTTGTTGTAAGATCTTTTGCTTTATAAATAAATAAAGGAGGTGTATGTTTTATGGGTTTCATCATATTGGAGATTGTGGTGGTTTGTGACTGTATTATTATATCTCCTTGTAGGTTTTTCTTACAAAGTGGTCTTAGAGTTGGGTATTTTAGTATTGTCTAAGATTGGAAATCATTGCCACGAAATCTATCCGGCATGCAAGTATACAAATTTTTCTGTTTTCTAATGTGTATAATGTGATTTCTTCTTGTATTCTTTGTACTTGTCTCAAGTTGGCGTTCAGTTATACAAGCCGATGCATCTAACAGACACTAATTAGGTAGTGATGATGTGGAAATTTCTATCCCTTCAGTTGCTCTTTGCAAAACTTGTAGAAAAAGGTGTCTCAAAGTATATAACTAAGTCATCTATTTTGGAATCTTGTATGCATATGTCACTTTGGAGCACCTATATCTCTCTTGTAAGGAATCCACCTTCTTGGCCCTTGTCATTTCAAATTATGAACTTTAAAATTATTTCATTATGCTTATCAAAAAAAAAAAAGGAAAAAGAAAAAAGAAAAAATTATTTGATTATCAACTTGTTGAAAAATGACCTTTCTCAAACACCTTTTCATTTGTCACTGTAATTTGTCAATATCTTGATTTTAATATGCTGAAGGTTTTTCCCCTTGAAAGTTCCTATTAGTTCAACCTTTTTCTAGGGATTTATGCGTTAGGATGTTGAAGAGTTGAGGACAATTTAGATCTTCTGTGCTGAATCAGGAAGCTCATTATGGTTTTTCATGTTTGGTTTCCACGATATATATAAAGTTTTTATGGAAATATGTCATTGTAGTTTGTAGATTTTTATCTACCTTTCTAATTTTCATTGATGATCTTTAATGTTGTTGAGGCACATTTTGTTCCGGTCTTTCTCTTACTTTTTCTACTGCCACCACTATCTCTCTTTTAATTTGAATTTCTTCCTTCCAGGCTTTGATTGGTAAGGGAAAACAACCTAAGAAGGATCAAACTATGTTTTTCTCTTGTAAGTTGGTAAAATTATGCCGAATTTCTATATCTTTTCAAACGTAGAAAGACATAGTTGTAATAATAGAACCTACATTTATACTTTTCATTTTGTTGAATTTTAGCAATGAGTTTGATCTGGATCTTAGAATACTGAGATCTCTTTTCAAATGTAGAAAGATGTATTTATAATAATAGAACCTACGCTTATACTTTTTATTTTGTTGAATTTTAGCTATGAGTTCGATGTGGATCTTATAATACTGAGATGATCTTTATCAGCCTTTAAAGTATACTTTTTATTCTTGCATAATGAAAAGTTTGACTGTTTATTTGTTTTGTCGGATAATTTTGCATATATCTGTGGATGTATGTGTAGATATTATTGATGCCAAGCCTTGGCTGTGGTTTTTGGCGAAGCAGCTTCAAGAGTGTGCATTTTAAATTGTAAAATTGGTAGTCATTGAAAGTTTACAGCACCAGGAAAAAAAAAAAAAAGAATGGTTTTACTACACATGCTTTATTTATTTTCTCTTCTTTAATTGGTAGTCACTGAATGTTTACAGCACCAGGAAAAGAAAAAAAAAAAGAATGGTTTTGCTCAAACACATGCTTTATTTATTTTCTTTTCTTTAATTAAAGAGTAGCGGGTATGCAGGTCCATGGGCCAATTTCCATAGTTGTAGAAACTTTTCTGATATTTTAGGGATTGAATTTAATATTTCTAAAAGCATAACTGTGGAAATCAATGCTTAAGATGGTAACCTAGACTTCTTAGCAAATAGAAATGGTTATGGAGTGAGCTGCTGGCCCATGAAATATTTTGGTATGCCTTTACTTGAAAATCTGAGAATGTCATCCAATTTGGGATCTAGTTGCAGAGAAATTGGATGAAAGATAGGAGGATAGGAAAAAGGATTTTCTTTATTTAAAGGAGGAAGAGTTTGTTTGATTTAATTTGTGTTGGTGTGTCTTGGTTTCTATCCCTTCATCTAATTTTGCATAAGGTTGCTAAAAGATTGGGGAAGAAGTGTATGAGAAATTTCTTATTGGATGGAGTTGGAAAAGAGAAAATAGAGGTGGAATCATGTGACTTAATTGCATTGTAAGGGCGGTTTGGTAGTGGGAAATGTGATGAAGAAAAACTAGGTTATTGTCAGGTTGATGGTAGTGAAGATTCCTCTTTGAGAGAGTTAATTGCTTTGGCATTCATCAATTTGAAGTAACTATGGTCTCCAAATGAATGGCTGGGATACCATTTAGTGATTAGGGGAGCCAGCCGCTGCTCTTGGGCTTATATTTCACAGAGCTGTTTGATGTTTCTCTGTAATGTGAGCTTTGCTGTTGATAATGAAGAGAAAATATGCTGTTATTCTGCTCTCCTTTCCTGCATCTTTGTACGTTTTCAAGTTCTCATATGTTTCAATTGGAAAGAGTGTGTGTGTGTGTGTGTTTTTTTAATTAATTAATTTTTTTTTTTGGAAGATTAGTTATCTGACATTCACCTTCTTTGTAGTTATTTAAGCAATACCAAATGAGATAGCTCTTCACCAGCTATACAAAATCAATCTAAGACGCCTTAGCCATTTTAGTGACAGAAGAAAATCAGAGTATTTTTTTGGGAGTTTTCTCATAAAAATTGATATTTCTCTCACAATATGTGATGTAGGGTAGGAATACATTTTCAAGTCAACTATTGAGTTTTTATAGGTATCCTTAAGGAAAAAATATATTGTTAACTTACCTGATATGTGAACCATGCTCTCAACATGCCAAATAGAAGTGCTTGGTGCAGGTTTCCCGTGCAACTTGAGTGCACATTGTTGGGCTTGGGCTAGGTTCCTGTGGGCAACAGCCAATGTCCGGCACATAATATGCTCCTGTTGGCAAGCCTATGCCAATGTCTGGCACATCATATGCTCCTGTTGGCAAGCCTATGCTCGGAAAGAAAGAAAGATTCTTTAATATTCTCATGTCTTGTGAAGTGAAAAATGACGATAATTTTTTAAAGGACATATCTTTATATACAAATTCATTTCAAACATAGGAAATGCATTTCAAAGTTATGAGATGCATTTCTATATAAAGATGGTTGTGTGTGGTTCTTTTCTGCTCTCTCTCTCTCTCTCTCTCGGTGAAATGTTCAGCTAGAATTATTAATTATTTATTTTAATATATGTTTTCCCCTTATACGAATTGTTGCAGGATATGTAGTATCTTGTTGAATAGAAGGATGAGCAACGAAGCTTTTGATGGACAGATATTGTCTGAGAAGTTGTCGAAACTTAACAATTCACAACAAAGCATTGAATGTATCCTTTAGTTATAAAGATAAGGATTAACATTCCTTTTCTTTTTTACCAAATAGCTTCTAAGGATTGGCATTCTTGCTAATTAAAAGGAAAAAAAAGGAGATAGCACATCGCCTTTCTTTTTGGTTCACTACTGATTTAAATATTCTAGTTGTATGCCCTTATTCATGTTGTGATTCATCATTTTTTGTTCTGTTCTTCTGTTACTGGGTCTTACCTATCCCGAATTCTGCTTCTTTCTGATGTATAAAGTATGCTACTCTCTATATGCAGCTTAGGAAGCTAATCTTTGGAGATACTTAAGTAAGTTTGTCATAGATTCATGCTTCAAAACTAATCTTTTAGTGAGAATCTTGCTAGGGTCTCCACATTGCTGAGAAATGTTTATCTTTTTACATTTTTTCTCTTTATTTTGATTATAAATTAATCAACTGATGAAGAAAAAATTGTTATTTGTATTGCGGATCAGTTGTTCACTAGATCATTGAAAAATAAAGGATAGCAAAATTATACAAAAATCTTACAATGAGATTCACAAAGAATGCCCGATCACGCTAAACGAAGCTAAACCTGCCTATGGACTATCCCAAAACTCCCATCTAATTTTGATGAATGAATAAAATAGAGGTCGTAAACTCTTATTATTACCAACCTACTTAAAAGTATGAATAGCTGTTAAGCACACACAAATGCACAAAACCAATTCCTACACATCCCCACCCCTCCACCCCCCGCTTCCCTCCCTTTCCTTTATATTTTACTTTATTTTTTTATTTACTAAGGTCACATGGTCCTGTAGTTGCATACATACTCATGCTGCAAGTATGTGTGTGTTTGTTGCTGTTGTTGAATAGGAAAATGGAAATGTGTATTTAAAAAAAAAAGGAGAGAAATCCTGAAGTGGACCAGACTTGAGTGGACAGTTCGGGAACAACAAACTAAAATTTTATGTGCCCTATCACCAGTCAGCCCATCAACCTTTTAACAAATTAGCCTCAAAACGTATATAACTATCTTACAGTCCTTTTCCAATGGTGATTATATTTTTTTACTCCCTGCACTCCCTGCATCTGAGTTTTTCTTTTTGTTTAGATTGATTTATATCTTATGGTATGAATTTCGTTAACATATCTTCAGCATTGTCCCGATGGTGTATTACTCACCGGAAGAAGGCAAAACAGATTGTTGAAACATGGGATAAATCATTCAACTCTTCCCAGAAAGAGCAGTGTGTTTCTTTCTTATATTTAGCTAATGACATTTTGCAAAATAGTAGGCGAAAGGGCAGTGAGTTTGTGAACGAGTTTTGGAAAGTTCTTCCTGCAGCACTCAAACATGTTTATGATAATGGGGATGAATATGGAAAGAAAGCAGTGACCAGACTGGTAGGTTTTCTCATATATGAAGATGTCGCTGTTGTTTTTATTACATCAAGCATTAAATTATCGTTGGCATATTAGAAAATGTCATTTATTTTCCTTGTGTATCAAAGTTATTTTATAGATGGATGGGTGTTCATATGATCTTGTTCCATCATATTTATGTCCGCTTCTTTCTGTTTTCCGGTTAAATCATTGACTTTGCTGTTGTGCAGCTTGTTGTTTCTTGCTGAGATCACCTTGCCCTCGCTAGTTCTCTATCTTTCTCTTTGTCTGTGTCTGTCTGTCTACCTTTCAAGTAATTTAGACTTGATATGCTTGGAACATTACTGTCAATCTGTCATTGTGAATAGAGTCGGTGTTGAGAGTTGATAGTGTTTTCTCATAAGTTTTAATGGGATGGTGATTTTTTTTTCCCATCTGGTCCATATCATGCATGCAACTCTCTTGATCTTTCTTTATGGATACAAATTCCTCTGTTTCTTGTAGAAGAATAGGATGGTAGATTTGGGGTAAGTTATTGTTAGTTTTTTCATTTGTTCATACTATTTCCTGGTTCTCTAAATGTCGGTTTTCACAAAAATTCCATATGCATTATTTACAACTAAAGTTTTGCTACTCAAACTTGTGTTAATTTTTTTTTTTTAAAAGCTTTTTTGTGTACCAACTAATGTTTCGCTTTAAAGGAATTATTGTTTTAGATAACTAGGTAGGATCTTATTGTTAAGCTAGAATTGCTTAATATCCACGTGGGGTACCACTGTATGAAGATAATGCATATGGTTTCCAAACTTGTGCAATGATTTGTTGGCATTAGGGGGGAATATGATACAAAGCTTTATTATTTATGTAGAAACAATAATTGTTTTTGTTGAAGTTATTATCTTTGGTTTGGCGTTTTTGTGTGAGTAGGATTTAGTTTACTTGGAAGTAGGATAGTCTTCTGTTAAATATTATAAATCAGCTTAGATTTGTTTTTTCTTTTAGTAGAGCATGTGAATGCTCTGAATAGATAAATGGTCTTTATTTTCTCTCCTCTCTCTTTCTTCTCATTCATACCTTGAATTACAAGTAAGTTGAAATAGGAGTACTCTGCCCCGTATGTCATACAACTGCATCAAAGTGCTCAATTTGTGGTGTAACTACTAATAAACTAATTGTTGGATTAGGGAGTATGCTCTCTGTGATCTTTTCCCTCGATTATATAGGCTGTCTCGAGGTCGTGAGTGCTTTATAGCCAGTATGTTTAAGTACTCTGTTATGTAGTGGAGTTGGGACTTTAAGTTCATTAGAAACTTGAATGATAGAGAATTTGAACAATGTGCTGAGATTCTTGAGATCCTTCAGGGGGTTTATCCTAATGATATAAGAGAGGATAAGAGAATTTGGAAGTTAGATAAATCAGGTTGTTTCTCTACTAAATCTTACTTTTTTAATCTCATAGATAACCCTAATGCTTCCTCATTCTCTCCTTCGCATCTGATTTGGAAAGCTAAAGTCCCTACCAAGGTGAAGATAATGGTTTGGTCTGTTGCTCATAAAAAATCAACACAAATGACGTGGTTCAAAAAAGTAAGACCTAATATGACACTTCTTCCAGAATGGTGTGTTATTTGTAAAAATGCTTTAGAGAACGCTGATCACCTATTTCTACACTGCACTACTGATTATTTTTTGTGGTCTAAGTTGTTTAAGACCTTCGATCTAAGTTGGTCAGCTTCTGCCTCATGTCACTCTCTCTTTTTGGAATTTTTTTTTTTGCTTAAAAAGGAGAAAAAAAGCAAGGGTTCTATGGGTTGTTCAGTCTTGGCTATTTTTGGGTCATGTGGATGGAAAGAAACAAAAAAATCTTTGATAACAAAGATGGGGAAGATCCTTCACACATATGGGACAAATTGAAGTTCTAGGCTTCCCTTTGGGCATCAATTACTGATGAATTCAAAGGCGTCTCTTTTTTTTTTTTTTCTGCTTAATTGGGAAGCTTCTGTATCTTAAGAAGGCTGCATTCTTAGTGAGTTGATATTTTTGGGGTTTGGCGTATTTTTGTATCTCTGAAGTTTCTGAGTGTTTTGGTTAGAATTGGGTCATCTTTTGTAGAGCTGCAGTCTCAATAAGCCTTGTATATATCTTTTATAGTTTTATATATAATCTTCTGTTTCTTAGCAAAAACTACCAATAAACTAATTTACCCAATCATGATCCAGATGCACTTAGTTTTTATGAGGTGAATATCTTTCATTGCTTTAGGGTAAAATGATGATGTTGTTTCATAGCAGAATTTCAATTGTACGGTTATGTATATAACATAATATGAATACTTACGTAAACCTCTTCTATACAATTATGATTGTAGTGTACAATCATTAATGTTGTTGATTTTGGCTTAAAACAGAACCCCTTGGGCTTCTTTCCCATAAACTCTTTGTTCTCTTCTCTGTTTTTAAATTATGGTTTCCAATTGCAGTACATAATTTTCCAGGCCTCAGTATGAATCTACAACCAGAAGATTTAATTAAATATTGACAACATGAAGTAGAATAACTGGTTTAATGTCCATTTTTCTTCCCTGGAACTGTTGCTTCTATTATACGCACTGTCTACTTTCCTAAGTTGACGAACACATCTTTTTCCCCTTTTGATAGGTTGACATATGGGAAGAAAGAAAAGTTTTTGGTTCTCGAGGGCAAGGTCTTAAAGATGAAATGCTCGGTAAGAATCCTCCTCCTGTTCCAGTGAGCAATGGAAAGAGCTCAAATCCCATCAAGATAGTGAAGAGGGATGCTAACTCTGTGAGAATTGTAAGCATTTATCCATTACGTGGCATTTTCTTTTTCTGATCTGTTTCATTTTCAGTTGCTCTTTTGTTTTATTTTATTTTTATGTCATCTGTTTTTTTGTAAATGTTGTTTGCTTGATCATCTGAACTGCAGAAATTGGCTGTTGGAGCTCTACCAGAAAAAATACTAACTGCCTTTCAATCTGTACTTGATGAACATCCGAGTGAGGAAGTTGCTTTAAATAACTGTAATGCTGCTGTACATCATGTGGGGAAAGTTGGCGAAGATGTTGAAAATATTCCATCTCAAGGTAGTTTTGCTATGGAGTTATTTGCTTTCTTTTTGCAATTATGGGTGACTATTCGTAAGACTTTGTGGTTCAGTTCTATAATGATATGGTCAATAATTTTATGAAAAAAGATTTTGTGAAACAGTGGTACAGTTATGTGTCTAATTGTTTAACTCTGATTTTTAATAATATTTCCACCATCTTTGATTGCTTGTAAAAGACTAGGCACATGGTCTCCAAACAGTCACTTTATCATCAATCACCATCTGGATTAGAGGGTACCAAAGCTCGTTTTATGAATCAAAACCTTAGCTTTAGTTAGTTCAGATTAATTGGATTGTTAACTGTGATGAGTCTCTTTATATAATAATAGAAGCAACAAGGACGTTATAGAGTCCAAATAACCAAATTAGGTTCTAAACCCAATACTTCATTCATTTAGAGCCAATGAAGAAATCGGGATTTTCATCTAATTCTTCTCCATGCAGCTGAGAGCTAAGCCCTTGAGATTTTCATCAACTCATTATTTTTTGATTCTTTCCTGAGAAAGAAAGGAAAGGAAGAAAGGGGTAAAAGTTAGTCAAAAAAGTCAAATATTGTCAAAGCTTAAATGCTATTGTTGGATGTCTTTCTACTTCTCAACATAGTGACTTAAAGGTTTTGTATTTTGAACTCCATAATTGTATTATTTATATTATAATATCAGTGAAGTCAGTCATGCATAGTTTTGTTGTATGATTCAGGTGACAAATCTGTTGATTACAAATTTATACATGGATATTGTGGGAATTCTACAGTTATAAGTATTATTTTTATTTTAGTTTAAGCCTTGTTTCTTATCCTCTATATATTTTTTCTTCAACCAATTGAGTGAAGTAACTTTTCACTTTTCTTTTCCTTCCTCTTGTGACATTTTCTTCCCACTTCTGTCCTAAAGGAGAGCTAAGAGCCTTAAAATGGCATGTTATCATGAAGTAGGGTTTTTAAGCTCCTGATAAGGTCCAGTCTGTTTTATTCAAGTGTTATTGGTGCTTGCTAATTATTGGAAGTCCAAAATTGGATGTTTCCGATGGGAACTGCTGCAGCATATAGCAAATATTGTAAAAAGGATGTAAAACCTAATTTCTCAGCTAGGATATTAACGTTCGTCAAGTTTCTTGACTATCAAGGTTGTACAATTGAACATTATTTCCTTGTTTAGAAACGTAGTAACGCAGAAAGGTTGTGGGTTCTTTTGAGTTAAAAAAGAAGAAAGGGAAAGAAACCGAATGCCCTCTAGATCCAATGGTTTAAAGTGGTCAAATTTAGGAAACTGTTAACTTCTTGGTTTCCATTTTTCTGGGCATTGCTCTTTATGTTTTGATACACTCTGGTATTATAGATCTAGTTTCAGTTTCATGACTTCTCATTGATTAGCTCCTAGTATCAATACTTTCTCTGTCTCTGTATTTACATTGCAGTTTAAGGAAATGAAATGGTTTTAAATTTTCGTGCCTTGGCTTTTATGTTTATTTCTATTAGGAAATCAGCATGGATCTGCATTGGTGGATCAGCTGCAAGAGCAGGAAAATGTCCTCCTGGAATGTGTCAGACGACTGGAAAGTGCTGAAACAACAAGGGCTGCCTTGGTTTACCAGCTTAAAGAAGCACTTCAGGACCAAGTATTGTTTTATTATTTCTCAAGCCTCTATTTATAATGCTAAATTTTGCAATTTTGGTTCCTTACGGACTTTAAATTTTCAGGAATTGAAGCTGGAGCTTATCCGCACTCAGTTGCAAGTAAGTTATTTATTTACTCCTTTGAAGTTCATTAGCTAACAAAGTATTTGATTTGAAAGTGACTTCAAATCATGATAAAGACAGTGTGGTTATTCTAACTTATGAAATACATTTTAATAAAAGAGCAATTTAACACGATAGGTTTCTTGCAGAAAATAGCTCTTGATGTGATAGGTTTATTGCATAAAATGAGATATCATATCATTTAAAGAATTATCTGTGGATGTGGCTAGCTTCTCATATGTTCTGAGGACTGTAACAATACTTTCGCTTCATTATTTCTAAGATAAAGGAGTGCCACACATTTGGTTTAATGGGCTTTAACTAGAGCATTCAACTGTATCAGCATCCTGTTGAAGCCTTTGTTGGGGTGGGGTGATAAGTACGCAAAACATGTGACAGGAGAGCCTTTCCTGGGATAGGTGGATCACTATTATTTCAAAACCAGAGCACCTATAAGAAACAAAACCGTTATTCAAATAACAAATGCCAGAAATGAATTGTAATTGGGTTGAAATAGAGTATTTCACTTAGTCTTATCGGCTGCTCCACTGGTACTTTGAGCTTCTTTTTCTGCAACTGGATGGTGTAGAGTAGCTGGAAAATGGGTGATGAAAACTCATTGCTGCTATTAGATGCAGTATCAGATGTTCTGTTTTCATGAGTGGGCAACTTTACCACTTTCTCTCATTTTTTGTGGATTGGCGTTTCAGAGTTTTAGTTTTTCTTCTGTTGGGTAGGTTCTCTCCTTTGTATTCTTTGTCTATTTGGGTGCTCCATTGGCATTCTACAGAAAACTTTTGGATCAATTCTCTTACAAAATGGTAACTTTAGACCTGGAGGGAATTTTTTCTCTTACTGAGGTTTTACCTGTATGTCTTCGGCTTTAGGCTGGGTTGCTGCTTATCAACTATTTCTTAATGTGAATTGCTGCTGATATTTGGGTATTCAGCTTGTTCTCTGATGAAGAGGCGATTGAGGGAAAATTATCTATGTTTTTGTGCTAAGTAATTACCGTGAAATAATTTGATTTAGTGGCCACGTTGTTGGGATGAACTGTAATGATTGACTATATTGCAGGTTGCTCAAGGCCAAATCGAGCGAGCTAGTGACATGAAGAAAAGGCTGACAAACCCCCTGGTTCCAGGTCTTCCATCTACTAGCATTGCCCAAGGAATGGAGGCCACAAGAGGGGCAGAACCTATTCTTCCATCAGTTCCACCAACAAGCACTCCACCTCAACCTTCTCTTAACCAACCAGTGATTTCATTTGCCCCACTGAAAACTACAGAGGAAGAGAACAAGAAAGCAGCAGCAGCTGCTGTTGCTGCTAAACTTGCTGCCTCGACATCCTCTGCTCAAATGCTTACCTCTGTTTTGTCATCTCTTGTTGCAGAAGAAGCTGCCAAGAATGGTAGCTTAAACTCTTGTGGATTCACTGCAGGGTTGTCCATATTCCCTCCAGAAAAACGGCCCAAACTTGAGAAATCAATGACCGCTACTGATGTCAGCACTCCTGATGTGGCCAATACAACCTATTTTAGCCCCTTACAGCAGCAACAAGTAACCAATATGCCAGTTGCACAATCTACAAGTTTGCAACCCATGTCCCAAGTTAACCAGATCCAATCTCATTTTACTCCAGCTCCACCACCACCACCTCCACCGCTCTCACCAGCTACTCCACCTGCGAGTCAGTTTGTTCAGTCTACTGGTATGATGGTTGGGGTTATGCCATATGGTTTTGGAGCAAATACACTACCACCGCCACCTCCTCTGCCTCCCCATATGGCAATGGGTTTAGCAAGACCCTCTCAGTCACTACAACAGCCTCAGCCACAGCAACCGCAACAGCAGCAGCAGCCGGCAGCAACAGGAGCATATTACCGGCCACCAGGCATTGGTTTCTATGGGCAAAGCCAGCCATCAACATCCCCTGTACCTCGGCAGTAAGCACCCCCTGGACAAGAAAGCTGTTGTGTATTAGATATTTCGGTCAGAGCATGCCCCCAAACTCCACATTTTGAGTTTGTTTTGAAATCATAAGTGCAACAAGGTCTTATATAAACTGTGCTATTATGTAAATTAATAGAAATTTAGATAGAATTTATGTTAGTCCAGTCCTGCCCTGTCATGGACACACCACATTAGGATTCTCTCTCTCTCTCTCCTTCTACCCCCCACATGAAGTTATCGCAATGACGTACCGTGTTAGTATGCTACAATGTATCTCTGTGCATTATCTTCGATTTCTTATGTGATCTAAACTTTTTAACTGGCTTAAGTTGCCCTATACATTGTTCCTTAAAACGACGCAGGCGTTTAGTCGTAACACCACCATTTGTTGCATTACAGCCGGTATAACTGGAGCTATTGAAAGTCGTGGTATTCCTTCTTGTTAAGAGGTTGGTCTTGCAACTTGCAAGTGTTCGCCACGCATCGTTTAGTGTTGATGAAAAAAATGAATTGATCTTGGCCATAAATAAATTTTCAACATTTTATTAGTTTCGTAACCATCAAAAGCGGCTTTTCCCTTTTTTTTTTTTTTTAAGCCCTTTCGATTCAGTGGTGTGTAAATTACAATTGAAAATCTATTCGGATTACTCTAGATCAAGTCAATTCTGACACAATGTAATTAGAAATCTATTAGGATTATTTTAAGCTAATTTTATTACGTTACAATTTAGATTTTTATGCTCACTTCATGTTGGGGGATGTTTGTTGTTGTACACATGCTATTGAGGGAAATATTTATTCTTACTTACGCAATGAAATTGGGAGATATAAATTTTGTAATCATTAAATAGGCTTTGTTAAAACAAACAAATCCGGTCCAGTTTGTATGTATGGTGTTGGTGGCGCCCGAAATGAAAAAAATATAGTAATCCATTGTCACGGCGTCGTAATGGCACAAATCGCGAAATGACAACGCATTTAAATATTTATTTATTGATTAGGTAAGGTTTAATTTATGTTCATAAAAGGCTGCGTTACTTGCCATGTAATTAATTTCCAACAGAAGTAGTCTTTTACACGTTTAGAAGATTGGAAACGTCATAGACCCAGTTAGAATCTCTAGCGTAATTTTCGCTAAATAAATTAATTAAATCGAATTTTCTTATTTTCGTCTAAATAAAGTCCACTTCGCTTTGCTTACTTGCTAAGTTTATTATTGACATCACTTTGTTTTTTTATTTTTTATTTTTTTGTTTAATTTTCTTTCATTCACCTATTTATTGCAAAACTTTGTTTGTTTGTTTCCCCCTCAATTCATCATCTATCTATTTTTATATACCTTAACCTTTTTAACCATTTAAATCAAAATCTCTTTTTTCTTTTTTTTAATTTTTAAACTTTTAATCTTGCTTTTAACTCTTCCCTCTTTTGGCTCAATTCTTGAATCTGCAATTTGGGAGCTCCTCGAGTTGCAGGCCCAGCAATTCTGTTGCTCATTCAATTTCCGCTACCCCAAATTTACCTCTTTTCTTGGTATTTTTTTTGTTTGTTTATTTGGGTTTGAGTTTGAAGGTTTTTACAGAATTGGATAGTGCTTATTTAAAATTTAGTTTGGAATTTGGAGTTTCTATTTGCATGTGGGTTTATGACAATTTGGAAGCTTGGTATTGATTTTGTTGTTTTCTTGGGATTAGGGTTTAATTAATGACATCAAGAACTTTGAGGCGGCGGCTCCATCATGGAGATTTTGGTGGGAGAGGGAATGGGCATCTGGAGTCATCTGGGTTTGATAGCTTGAGTGAGCCTTTGTTAGCTAACTACCAAGATGGTGATCAGAGTCTTTCTGAGGTTTGAATTTTGCTAGCATTGAACTATTGAAGCTTATTGAATACAGAATGAATGAGTAAAAGAGTTTTTGAGTCGATGTTTTTGATATAGGGACGCAGAGCAGAAGATCTTTGGGATGATGAGGAGAAGAAGGCACGCTTGCATTGGGCGTTCATTTTCTCTCAGTTGATCACACAATGGGCACAATGGTTAGGTGTGGTTTACTTTTGTTTTGTTATGATTCTCAGGATTTCGGCTTCTTGCCTTCTTTCATCATTTAGGAAAGACATGATCACTTAGTTTGCTGATTTGGATGTATTGGTACTTTCGATTCCTAGTAAATGTGGCAGTCTGAAGCTTGTTTCTAATCTAATAGGCTTTGATATGTGTGTTATTGTGAGGCTTCATGGTTAGATAGGAATTGTATATTGGATGTTCCACAAATCTGCATTTAGATACTTGTGCAGGTTGCAATACAATTCAGAGTAGTTGGATTGCTTATAATAGTGAAACTTAGAGATGAAAAATAAAGAACTACATGTGTTTACTTGAGGCAATTATATTGATTCTTTTTCCTTTTCTTGTTTTTGTGTTTTGGACTGTTAAAATGTCCCTAATTGGTGCTAGTTTATTCTGACGATGAGGTAAGAGCACACCAAAAGGTGTTATTAAAAGATCATTTTAGTTTACTAGAGACATCAACATATTTTTTTGACAAAATGGTATACATTTTATGTTGTTCGTGATGGAATTTTAAGTTTTAATAAGATGCGAATGAATGTTCATCCAAACAGTTTTAAAGCTGGGCAATGTGCTGCTGCCTGTTTATTCTCTGCTTTTCAATAATTTTGTTTCATTTTGCAGGAAATAATGCTTATATTTCCCTTTAATTCTTAAGTGTTCTATGGGTTTTAACAATATTATCTAGGTGGTTTACGTTTTTTTTAACGAAAGGTTTTGGTCTTGGCTTTTGTAGCTAGTATTGTATTTGGATCTGGGTCACTTATTGGCAGACTTCTGCCTCTAACTTCTGGCACCCGAAACGGAATAAGCCAGAAGCTTTTCCTACCTTCTCTTAGTCCTTTACAGGTATGTGGTATGTATACCTCATATACCCCACCAAGGCCTATATAGTTATTTTATTTCCTGGGAAAACGCCATATCATGAAATATATGGAGAAAAATATGAGTATTTTGAAATTTCTATGCTTGCATTTCTATAATTTTGAAACAAGGATGGATATAATTTTACTTCTATAATTGATGTCAATTCAGGAAGAAAGGCTTAGATATTTACAACAAAGGCTGGAATTCCCCTTCGATGGATCTCAAGTAGAGCATCAAGTAGGTTTCATTCAAATTATCTCCGTTGTTTTCATTTATTAGTTATCAGTTGGTCTCAATGTCTTCTTTTTATGCTTCAGTCAAAAATATCCTCGAAAGTTTAAATCCTACGCTGTCAATTAAATAGTAGAGAATTAAGATGAAAAACCATACTGATGTGATAATTAAGAATAAATATCCTCTGTAGCAATTCTGAGGAAGAAAAAGAGAACTTTAACCTTAACCTGAGTGTGGATGCACTTTGGGGAGCAAGTAAACATGTTTGATATCACTTTGCTGTTATAAAAAATAAAAAGGTGCTGTAGTCGATCATTCAACCTCAACCTAACCATGTCTGTGATTTAGAATCTCTGGTGAAGCTTCTGAAGCTAGCTTGAGATTCAAATTTAATAGTGGCATGCAAGTTTGAGTATTTATTTTATTTTCTTTCCAAAAAATCTGATAAAAATTTGAACCTTTGGGTTGCAGGATGCTCTCAAACAGCTATGGAGGTTGGCTTATCCTGGTAGAGAGTTGCCACCTCTGAAATCGGAGCTTTGGAAAGAAATGGGATGGCAAGGGACAGACCCTTCAACTGATTTTCGGTATGTAGCGGAATTTTCTTGGAATTAGTTATTAATTATATATTGTTGGTAATCATTGTAAGGTATGGAACATACTAATGCATTTTTACCATTATTTGAAGGGGTGGAGGATTTATATCATTGGAGAATCTAATATTTTTTGCCAAGAAGTATCCGGTTTGTCCCTTTCTTGAAATTGACATGGATCTCTTTTGGTTAAAGCAGTTGAAATTTTATTAACAATGATCTTTTGCTGGAAGTAGTTGGGAGGGTAATTCTGTGTTGGATTGCTATGTATAATATGCTTGCTTCATGAACCTTTACCATTAGAGAATTATGTTACGTTGCTTGCACATCTTTAGTAGGAGTAATATCTTGAATGCTTGCTTTGGAGCATGGCGATGCTTTTCTCTTGATATGTTGTGGTTTTGAATATAAATAGAAGTCTATAATGCAGTCAAAAGTGATAATATCAGTGAGATGCTGGTTGGAAGGAAATTAGATCAGGGTAAGAAGTCTATCCAAAGTGTATCGTAATCTGGGAGTAGTTTATCTTGAAATAATTTATGAGATTCTGTTAAACTTTATGAATGTTTATTTGTTTATTTTGTAATCACACCTAATATACTGCTTATGTTCAATACTTGTAGAAGCCTAATAATTGTTGGGGGTTGTACTTGTTCCGTTTTTCGGTTTCTGAGCTTTTCTATTATCATTTGCATGAACCAAGAGAAAAGTGAGGACTATGGTGGTGGTTGCCCTTACAAGGTGATTAACTTTGACGTTTAGTATTTTGGTCTTATTTAACAGGACTCTTTTCAGAGATTGTTACACAAACAAGATGGAACAAGAGCCGAATGGGAGTACCCCTTTGCTGTTGCTGGCGTCAACATTTCCTTTATGCTAATACAGATGTTGGATCTTCAATCAGGTAATTAAAGTTCTGAATTGGACAATTAGTAACATTTGTTGTAATCATTGTGGTTCACTTCTGAGTCCTGAAAGGCTGTGAAATGGAAAAACCACTCGAGTCAAGGATGAAGAGCCTTGATTCCAAGCATCCCCTTAAGAAATCTACTTGTTCATCCAACATCTGACCAGCCATATTTTCTTAAACAAACTTAACTTTGTGCTATATTCTGCCTTTCCATTTGTTGGTGTCTTCATATTGTTGAATTTTACGTGCAGGCAAGCCATCTTCTTCAGCTGGTATCCGCTTTCTAGAGCTACTTGAGAAAGATGAAATGGCATTCGACAACCTTTATTGTGTAGCGTTTGAAATGATGGATGCTCAATGGCTTGCAAAACGGGCTTCATATATGCAATTTAACGTAAACTTAACCTAACATCCTCCACTTTGTTGATTAATTTCATACATGAACCATGATTTAGGTTTAATGTTTGTGGTATGTTTTTTCAGGATGTATTGAAGTCTACAAGAGCACAATTAGAGCGCGAGCTTAAACTTGAAGATGTTTCTAGTGTTCAAGATTTACCCGCATACAATCTGTTGCATAGATAGATAGATGATCAACCAGCATATTTTGAATTGTGAAATAAAAACGTCAGCTGTAGAGGTGGTTTATTTAAATTGTTGCTGCCATAATCTCTGTAGCATTGCAAATTATATAGTTGGTATCACAGAAAGATGTATATTTGTTGAAATAATTTTGTTTGGGGATCATCTTTTTCAATTATCAAGATCCAATCTCTTTTAGTTCTCATTTGTAAGCAATTGTTTAAAGTTTTACTATGTGTTTTAAATATTATGGATAAATTTCACAACATTAAAATTATTTATTAACTCATTATTTTAATAAAAAACCAAAAAAATACTTTAAAAAGTTTTATTTTTTTTTTTTGGTTCTTCAAAAGAACAGAAATTATGTTATGAATACTTTTAGAATTAGCTTTAAAAAATCTAGATATGCAAGTAATAATATTTAGTTAACACAGATCCATTACTATTTGAAATCTAGTAATTTTATTTCACGGTAGCTATGAAAAAGAGAAAAAAAAAAATGTTTTTTCTCTTGGCTGAATTAGAGGCTAAACTTGCTATTAGGAATGACCAAAAATCGGTGCGGGGTCTGTTATGTTGAGGCTAGGTGTCGAGTATTTTTTCTCATCTTATAACAAAGATCGGATGAGTATAATTGTTAATATCTGTTAATTGGAGGAGCTGGGTACGAATTTTAAATATTAAAATTTGTATATGCTCATAAACACGTTTTGATTATTTATTTTTATTAATTTTTTAAAATTAAAATTATTAATTAACAACTAAAGCTAAATATTAAAATCTTAAAAGATTAAAACATGAATAGCAGATCGTTAGAGGTTTTAAACTTTTGATTGTGGAATATTTTAAAACCTTAAAAGATAACAAAAGTTGATATTTTAAATTTTAACTATCTTTACAAGATCTGATTCAAGATGTTAATTTTCATGTTATAATATTAACTAGAAAAATAGCTAAAGATAGTTCGATTACCAAATTTTTTTCCAAAATAGTTAAAGGTGATCTATATTCATTTGGTAGCAACTACTAACGTCTTTGTTGGAAGTAGGATTACATGAACTTAGATATATTTTTAATTTATTTATGTACTTGGGATTTTTTTTTTAGTTTAATAGAATTTTTTCTTCTAAACTGTATTAGCTAGGGTTGGGCAATTTCGGGTTAGAGTCGGGTTCGGGTTGACTCGATCGGGTTTCGGGTAAATTGGGTAGTCTAAAATTGGACCCGATCTTAACCCGAAATGGAAACCCGATCCGATCCGATCCGAATTAAATTCGGATCGGATCGGATCAGATTTAAAAATTTTGTTAGGATCTGGTTAGGGTCGGGTTAAGGTCGGGTCAATTCGGGTAAAATTGAGTTAGGATCGGGTTAGGATTGGGTTAGGGTCGGGTTAATTCGGATAAAATTGAGTTAGGGTCGGGTTAGGTTCAGGTAAGATCGGGTTAGGTTCGGGTCGGATCGAATGAAATTAGGTTCGGGTCGGATCGTGTAGGGTCGGATCGGGTAAAATCCGATTTATAAATTTTGAATTTTTTTTGCTTTTTAATTTTTTTTCTTATTTTGAACTGTTAAAATTACTTTTGAGCTATTGTTTTTAATTTTCAAGCAAGCTAAAAAAAAGGAAAAGTTTTATCAACACAAAATCTAAAATTAATAAAATTTAAAATTAACACAAAGAAAAATTTATCTAATAAAAATTAAAACTAACACAAAAAGAGAATAAATATTCAATTCATATTAAAATCAATTTCAATTTCAATTCGTTTAGAAATTCGGATCCAAATGTCGGTAATTGAATTATTGATTAGTTAACTAATTTGTTCTCCCCTACTCAATTTGATTATTAAATAAATATAATTTCATTCTAAAAATGATAAAAAGACACCATTGCAATATCAGGAATGGTTATGAGACATGGGCTGGCTGACCTTTTCTTTAAATCAGCTTCATATAAGCAACATGGTAGTTAGGCTGAACTAAGGCCCTACTCAAAAAGAAAATTCTAATAATGTATATTTTTAACACTATTATTTTTAAAAAAACTTCAATCTCTTCTTCCCTATATAGTAACATACATTTGACACCTTCTTCTTTTGAAAGTGAAGGAGAAATTAAACACATCAACCATTTTCTAATTCATTATAAACAAAAAGAAAATAAATCCATTAACTTATTATTAAGCATTTCATTTGAAGATAATTATGGTAATTAAAAGCGGTTTGCATCGTTTCGATCAACTCGCCATTGACCCATGCAACTCGCGACACATCTACTAAACCAGATACTAATTATATATGTTTACAACTTATAAACAATAAAAGGTGAGCCCTCAGTTTTTTTATCTCACTTATTTACATTAAGTATTGGTGCTTAGTTGCCACTCTTATTTATATATTCACTTTCAATTATAATTAAAAAGCAAATAAATTATCAGATATTCACCCAAAAACTATCTTTGTTATAAAAAAAATTAAAAAAAAAAATTAAATTTGTTTAATTTTTCACATCCGTAGTTTACAATATGTATCAATTGTCCGCCTAAAGATAAAATAACTACCATTATAATCTGTGTTTGAATACCAGCAATTTCTTTTGTTAGCAATACTCTCAATATATATATAAACATTAAACTAATATATAAACATTAAGCTAAAATCCATAACACACTAAAATTTAAACACAAATCACAAAGTGTCAAAGTCCATAAGAATTAAGATAAGATCATAACACACCAAAATTTAAAGTTTAAACATAAACATAAAATAGCTTCTTCTTTCTCCTTTCAACTTTCAAGCACTTTGCCGAATGCCGAGTTCTAACATCAGCTTGTTGTACTCCAAGTTCGAGCATCGATACCTTATAAAAGAATTGAAGAAATTATATACAGTAAGTCTGTAACTATTTTCTTTAAGCCGTATTGTAAATAAAGACACATTCAAATACAAACAACATATAACATAAGCATATATTTGAGTAAAGAAAGAACACGTATAGTTGAAAATCGAAAAGGTTGTTATAATTTCTCTAATTTATTAATACCATAAGCATATAACATGTTTAGCAAATTATTAGAAAAAAAAAGCATACATACTTGATTAAATAAAAAAAAAATTAAGTCAAACATGTAACTCATAGCTTAATTCTTTCAGCATTTATCACCAAGTTAATAATAACATGCCTTAATGCCTTATAGTTTATACTTTAAATTACATCCTAAAAGTATAATTTGAAATTATGAATAATTATACCTAGTAAGAATTACCTTTCAAATATCAATATCCCCAATGTCAACGCTCACCGTTTCAACCGTTGAAGCTTGTGCTCTTACAAACTCTTTAAAATGAAAAAAAAAAAAAAATTGAAGTTAGTACATAACTTCAGTAAATGTAGATGTTATTCATGAATTTAATGATCGAGAAAAATGTTACCTTCTTGCAGCTCTATATGAAACATCTCCTCCTTAATCTCATCTTGAATGTTGTAGACGGGATTGGCAAAAAGTTTAGATTGCAACCAATTTTCAGTACATATCAATGCCTCAATCATAGCAGGGGTCAAAGAACTTCTATACTCATCAATAAGACGACGCCCAGTGCTAAAGGCAGACTCAGATGCCACTGTGGAAACAGGAACAGCGAGTATATCCCTTGCAATTTTCTCTAATATCGGATACTTCGATCCATTCACCTTCCACCAAAGCAAAACATTGAGTTTAAGATTGCTAGGATCCTCCATCTGGGTCGACTAAGTATCTTTCCATCTCAGATGCTACTCTCCTACCCTCATTCTGAACAGAAAACTTCTTAGCATATCCAAGGAAAGGGCGAGCAACTCGGAAGATGTCATCACCTTCACAACCAGCTACATCAATCAAACTACCATCAGTTGTAGTATATGGAAAAGAACTTGTACCACCATAACTGCCACTAGGAGCACTCTCAGTACACATCGATCCTGTGGAGTACAATGCACTATATGCATTATAAAGCTCATTTAGCAAGTCTTTTACTGCTTTGGTCATTTCTTCAATCTTCGAACTATCACCGTTGAAAATAAGCTCAAAAATATGTTTAGCAAAGTCCATTTTAGCTCGAGGATCAAGAATGGAGGCAAAAATTAACATTTTGTTTATCTTTCCCGAGGACTCCCAATATTTATCAAATTTATCCCTCATATTATAAGCCATTGACATCACCCAAGGATCATTACTTAATTGCAATGCAGTTAATGAACTCTCAATTAAGCAGATAGTATCATAACAAAGATTAGAAGTCACACTTAAAGAGCTAGAAAATAACAATGTGGCATCATAAAATACCTTCAAAAACTTCATAATTCTTTCAGCATTCTCCCAATCATCGGGTCCAGGTGGGCCTACCCTTTTAATGTTATTTTCTTTCTCGAGAAAGTATGCCTCAAATGGTTTATCCACTACAATCATTCTATCAAATGCCGCTTGAAACTTCAATGCAGTCATTAACATTAAATAAGTGGAATTCCACCTAGTAGGACAATCCAAAACGACGGTTCATTTCTGGCCTTTCACCTGTGCAACACATTGTTTAAATGTCTGCAGCCTCGTGGTTGAAGACCTTACATACTTCACAGCATTTCGAATAGCAGCAACACTAGCATGCAACTCATTCAACCCTGAAACAACAACTAAATTCAAAATATGTGCACAACAACGCACATGCATATACTGTCCTGCCAACACAAGTGCTGCATCAGTATTCCTCCAAGCAAGTAATTGCATAGTGACATAACCAACAGCAACATCATTTGCAGTTGCATTATCAACAGTTATCGCAAACAACCTCTCTATCCCCCAGTCCTGTAAACAAGCTACAATATTTTTGCCGATTGTTTTCCCTCTATGATCTTCAATCACACTAAAACTGATAATCCTCCTATTCAAACACCAGTCATTATCAATAAAATGCGCTGTGATCACCATGTAACTCATATTTTGAACAGAAGTCCATATATCAGTTGTAAGAGACACTCGCTGCTTGTTATCACAAATCAAACTCTTCAACATTGCCTTTTCCTCCAAAAACAAGTCCATAACATCCCTACCAATAGTTCTCCGCGATGGCATAACAAACTGCGGGATTGCTACAATGCAGAAATGCCTAAACCCTTTGTTATCCACAAAACTAAGCGGTAACTCACCCATGATAATCATTTTGGTGAGTGCCCTTCTACAAGCGTCTTGACTCCATCCTTTAGCCAAAACAACATTACTTCCTTCACCACATTCAGATGTCAAATTCTGTTGACTTCCACATTGTTGCCCTTGAAACGTCTTGTATGCAGAACAAACTTCTATATGCTTTTTCATATTTGTAATCCCATCAAGCCTTGAATGACATTGATATTGTTTGCCACAATAATTGCACTTGCATTTGTTTGGATTATCCTCAAGCAAAGTGTAATGATTCCATGTGTTAGATCTTTTCTTCATTGGAGGTCTTTTTCGCTTTGCCTTTTCCTTTCCCTTTCGAGTTCCTTCCATTTGTATACTTTGCTCTTCATCATCACTTATCGGATTCGATCTTGAGTGGCCAGACATCTAAACATACAAAATATGAAAGTAACAAAATAATTAGTAATCACTAATTCAATAATTAAATATAAAATATTATTAGCATAATCTAATTAGTACGATAAATTAATTCAAATATTTATTAATTTAATTTTATGAAACTTATTTAATTCAAAATTATCATCGTCATATTTCAAATTTTTTATATGATTAATTAATTTATACAATCTAATTATCTACATCCTAAAACTAAAAGTATAATAAAATATTATTCACATATCATAAATTAATTGATTGAATTAGTTAATTTTTGTTGAAATTAAATATATTGCACCACATATCATATATAACACAATATTTAATTTTAAAGTATTAATTAATTAATCTAATTAATTTATATCCATAATCTATTAAAAAATATATTAACAAATAACAATTAGCAATTAACAAAAAAAATCAATACAAGAATAAAAAATTATTATTAAAATTTCTTATTTGATATTATACATATAATTATATATTACATATTATTAAACCGATTAAGTAATTATCAATTTAAAATCTAACATATAATATACTAAAGTATTAACACTATCCAATTATCCATTACAAATTTACAACTATTAAATTAACTAATAAGTAATCAAATATATATAATTATATATAGAATATAGTTATATACCATGAATCTAAGTAATCGTAGGAGTGGTCGCTGCTCAATGCCGAGGTCATGGTAGGGGCCGAGGGTCACTGGCTGCCGCTGGCCGCTGGAGTTGGCTAGTGGATGGCTTGTCACGCCGCTACTTCAAGCAACCGATGTGTGGGGCCGAGTGGTCGACGGGCCGATGGGTCGAGGGCCGCAGTCGCCGATGATGTTGCCGAAGTGCGCAGGCCGGGCCGCTAGGAGCCGGCCGCCGCCGCCGTGATTGAACCGTGGCCGTGGCTATCTCGCGCCGCCAGAATCGAACCGACTGGGCCGAGGGGCCGGGCGGTCGAGGGCCGCAGTCGCCGGGCCGGTGGGCCGCAGCCGCCGCGCTGCCGAGGCGCTCTGCGCCGCTGGAGCCGGCTAGTGGTCGCTTTGCCGCCGGCCGCGGATCGACGGTGGCGTGTTTCGATGCCGCCGCTGTGACTCAAGCAACCGATCGAGGGCTGCAGCGGTCGTGCGAGTGTGAGATGATTTTGGCTCGGTTTCTAGTTTTCCGCTCAAGCAACCACCGATTTTCCGCTCGGGTTTCGGTTCTCACCGAGACCGCAGCGGCGTGTGAGTGTGTGAGATGATTTCGGTTTCGTGGCTCAAGCAACCGCCTCGGTTTTCTCGCTCAAGCAACCGCTAATTTTCCGCTCGGGTTTCGCTCGCCTTCCGTTCTCGCCGCAGTCGTGCGAGTGTGTGAGATGATTTTTGGCTTGGCTTTCGCTTTCTAGCTCAAGGCTCAAGCAACCATCGAATCTGATTTTCCGCTTTAGTTTCTGCTTTGCCGCAGCTACCGTGTCTCGTGTGAGTGTGTGAGATACTGAGATGAGATTGAGGGAGGGAAACTTTCCTTTTATATTTTTATATTTTTTTTAGGTTAACCCGATCGGGTTTTCGGATCGGATCGGGTCAAACCCGATCCGAACACAACCCGATCGGGTTTTGAAAACTTAATCCGATCGGGTTGTCTTAATCACCCGAACCGATCCTAACCCAAATTTTTTCGGGTCGGATCGGGTCGGGTCGGATATTTTGCCCACCCCTAATTTTTACTATCAAATGTTTTAATGAGACATATTATTTTGTAGGATTAACATCTATGGGGAAGTATTATGAATTAATTATAATTATACGAATGTTCATCAAAGCAACTTTGTATCTTCTTTAAGCAACCTTTAACATTTTTTTATAACTCTCATTATCTCCCTAATTTGAAGATTTTTATCTCTTATAATTATGATGTATTACTTATCGCTTTATAATTGTATCACTATAAAAGGAGGCCTTTATAACTCGTGTTGGCGCATTTAATAATATAGAGGCAAAGAAGAAAAAGAAAATAGAAAGGTTTGAGGTGTGTATAGATACTTTCATTTAAGGTTATATTTGCCCTCACCTCACTTTGTTTGCCATAGAATTGAATGGCAAATTATTCCCAAGATAAAATAAACCTTAAATACAATCTCAAACAATAAAATTGTATTCTAGAACATACATAAAATCTATCATAAATTAGAGTATTTATAGAAACAAAGTGTGTATTCATAAAGAGACCTATCTATATACACATGACATAGCCCTTTCATGAAAATATGCACTTATTCATAAATAATACAGCTCTTTATATATATGTACCTATTTAAAGGGATATATCTTTTAATAAAGAATGCAACTGTTCACATAAAATTACCTTTCAAAGTAGATATATCTTTTCATTTGATTAATTTAAAATAAATTACCTAATTAATTATTAAAGAGATATTGCGATCTCTCTTACAATCCCCCATTAGATTGTAGTATTTCTCCAAATTCATCAATGATAAAATTATACATATAATAAGGTATCTTTCGATTTTAACCTTCAATTAGTGAATACACTCCAAAGCATTTATAAGACAATAGTGTGCTAAACATTAAACTTTGCCTCTTAAGTAAATACCATAAAAAAATCACATATATGCTATCCCAGATTTCAAAATTATGTTCCAATCATTTAGCACTATTCCGGCTTTGTGATCTATCTTGGATTCTTGAACATTTACAAGATTAAACCACGATCTTCTTAGAAACGGCACCATTTCTTATATTCACTTAGATAAATTTTCAAATCATGCCTTTACCTACTATAAGACTTGAATTTCATTAAAAGTAGAACTCAACCTCAACCTTGTAGCTATTTGTGTCGAACATCTCGATTGGAACTATTTATTTTTGGTGCTAAACCAGTCACATAATAATAACTTATTATTACCCATTTAAATATGGAATAATGGTATAACTATTACATTGTTGGGTTACCAATGTTAGTGAACTTATCAGGAAAACTTTTAATCCCATTCCAAAAAATATATCCTTAACTTTTGATAGAATTTTAAGGAATCTGTTAGGTTCTTATTTGTCCTAACATAAACAACATTAATAAAACCATCAGTTATTAATTATTTCACATATTTATGTCTCAAGCTAATATATCTAGACTTTCTATTATACACCTTATTATAAGCTCTAGATAATGTAGCTTCACTATCGCAATACAAAGATATAGATGGCATCGATTGTGGCTACAACTCTATATCAAATAACAAATTTCTTAGCATTTCACTTCTTTGCCTGCAAATGCTATAAATTTACTTTCCATTATTGAGTGAGTTATGCACATTTGTTTCTTTGAAACCTAAGAACTGCACCTCCAATAATTGTAAATATCTAACTAGACAACTTATTATCACTTGTATTGGTTATCCAAATAGCATTTAAACAAACACCCTTTAAGTACTTCAAGATAATAATTAGAAAACAAATCGAAAATTAATGGTCCTTTTAAGATAATCAAGTATTATTCGAATTGCTTTCCAATGTTCAACACCTGGGTTACTCATGAACCTAGAAATTTTGCATACTATATCTGGCCTGGTATAATGCATAAAATATATCAAGCTACCAATCGTACTAGGATATTCAAGCTATACTATTTCTTGGCCTGAATTCTCCAGCAATCTAATACTGGAGTCATATGGGGTATTAGCTTCTTTAAATTTCAAGCAGTTGAATTTAAGAAGCATTTTCTCAATATAATGAGATTACCATAACTAGTAACCCCTACTATTTTTCTTCATTTTTATACCAAAGATAGTATCTACTTCACCATTCTTCATATACTTCAGCTCTGAGAATATAAGTGGTTCATTTTGTTTCTATACGAAATTCAAGATTTCGTTTGTGTTCATGTTGGCGATTTCTGATTTCTGATGTGAATTCGGTGAGTCGTCCACCCCTTCCTACGGGTTCCCCCATCGACCCAGTAATACACCAACCCCCTCGGGTTGTTAACAGGCGATGGAAGTTCAGTCTCTGTAGGCGGCGAAGCAAATAGCAAGTGAGGAAGAGAAATCAAAACTTCTTTTAGAGCGTCAAGTTGCTTACAAATCAACTTCTTCCTTTTCCTATCTGGAATTCTTTCTTTGATCACTTACTGAATTTCTTTAATGAGATCACTTAAGAAATTGCATATTGCATAATAAAAGACAACTATTAGTGTTGGGAAGATGAAAGGCCTTTGCTATCACTTTAAACTTCCCTACTTCCTATAGGGAAAGATAGGGTGCCCTAAACCTAAAAGGGGATGGCATCCCAGAAGTCCTAGAATTCCTAGTTTCAACTTGATATACTAACTAATTACTTAACTGAATTGCCTGATCAACCATCTCCTTCCATGTGATTCTAGGGGTTTAGGATAGGAAGAGGGATAAGCTCAACTCAAAGATGCTAGAGAAGGGCATTCATTAGAATAGCTTTTAATGCGCATTGAGCGAGCAGTTAGTTTAGGTCTTTGTTGTATGATGAGATCTCTCATTCCAACAATTTTTCCATAAGAGATGAAGGCTCCTGAGCTCTCTTTTCAGGATGGAACATTGGTTCAGGACCACAGGTTCCAAAAATAAACATGTCATCAATATATAAGCATATAATCACACCAAAATCATTTGTAAATTTATATATACATTTATTAGCATTACTATGTTTAAAACTATGAGATAAAATAACAGAGTCAAATTTATCATGCCATTATTGTAGTGCTTGCTTTAAACCATAAAGCGACTTGACTAACTTACATACCTTTTTCTCATTTCTAAGCAGAACAAACCCCTCAGGTTATACCACATAGATTTCCTCATCAAGATCACCATTAAGAAAATGTATCTTTACATCCATATGATGTACATGAAAATTATTTAAAGAAGCAATTGCAAATAGCACTCTAATAGATGTTAACCTTGCTATTAGACATATGTATCAAAGTAATCAATGCCATATCTTTGTTTAAACTCTTTGGCTACCATTCTAACTTTAAAAGTTTACAAAGAATCATCACTGCTATACTTTCTTCTAAACACCCATTAATTTGTTGCTATTTGGTTTAGATCCTACAGGAAAATCAACCAAGATTCATGTTTGGTTTGACATAATCGAATCCATTTAATCATTTACTGCCTCTCTCCAAAAAGAGGTGCCTCTAGAAGACATAGCTTCTCTAAATGTCTTTGGATCCTTTTCAACATTTAACAACAATAGTACTTTGTTAAGTACATTCTTTCTATTCCCTTAATCCAAAAAAAGTAATGCTTGTGGTGAAATAAAATTACTTACTAGACCTTTTTCTTTCTTTTCACGTTTACTTCTCCTTGTTCAAAAAATGTCATAGAATCTTTTATTTTATTATTAGTAGTGAAGGTATTAAGAGGATTATCATATGGTTAATCAACAATAGATTATGATTCAATAGTAAAATCATGACTGAATTTATTTTCAATAAATTTAACATCTCTTGATTCCGCAATTGTATTAGAACCTAAATTCAACAATTTATAGGCCTTAGAATTTTCAGCATATCCTATAAAAATACTTTTAATAGCTCTTGCACCTAACTTTAATGATTTAGGATCATGAATTCCATAAAGGGCTAAACAACCCTACACCTTTAAATACCAAGTTCGGTTTTCTTCCTTTCCAAATTTCATAAGGAGACACATGAGTTTTCAAAGATTTAATTCTATTATGAATGTGACATGTAGTAAATAATGCTTCCCCTTACAAATTATTTGGTAATTATACATAAGAACTCATGGAATTTATCATATACGTAAAATTTCTATTCTTTCTTTCAGCCAAACCATTTGTTGATGAGTAAATGGGGCTGTTTTTGATGAACTATACCATCTTCTTCACAATAATAGTAAACTTGTTTGAGAAATATTCACTACATCCATCACTTGTTTGAGAAATATTTACTACCTCTATCACTTTGAACTTTTTTTTTTTTTATCTTTTTAGTTCTCAACTTTAGCCTTGAAAATTTTAAATTTATCAAAGTCTTTATCTTTTTTCCTAAGCAAATACACACAATCATGAATAAAAGTGATAAAGTATCTTTTTCCTCCTCTTACTTAAATGCCATTATACTCACAAATATCAATATAAATTAGATCCAATATTTGAGTATTTCATTCGACTTTGCGAAAATGTTTCTTAGTGAATTATGCTTGGAAGCAGATTGTTAAACCTACAAATATCACAAGACTCAACAATATAAATACAAATGACATCGTTATTATTAATGCTTAGTTTATAAATACCATTCCAAGAATACCCTGTCCCCATAAATGTCTCATTCTTTGAAATAATATGGTTGTTGCCCTCAAGTATAACTTTAAGCCCATTCTTACGCATACAATTAGTAGAAACAAGATTATTCCTAATAGAAGGTACATGAAAGACATTATTCAAACAAATTTCTTCCTAGTAGTGAATCTAATCTTCACTGCTCCTTTTTCTATTACCACAACTACACCATTGCTCCCTATGAGAACTGTTTGTCCTTTCTTTTTTTTTTTTCACTTTGTATGGCGAGAACAATTTATTATTATTACAAATATGATTAATTAAACCCGAATCGAGCCTCTATTTACAGGACTTTGTTTAAGCCATATTGGCTTCAGTAAACATGCCAATTCGCATCTCTGATACCATAGCGCAAATCTCTTTAGATTTGTCTTTAATAACATTGGCTTTGCAGGATTCTTTTTTCTTCTTGAACTTGCAGTCACTTTGGTGATGACCTTTTTTGCCACAATAAAAGTAATTTTCAGAAAACTTTTGAGGGCCATTGTTGGACTTGTTACCAAAAATCTTGAATTTCTTATCATTCTTGACTTTAAAATTCTTTGAAAATTCACTAGCTTTAATAACATTAACTTTAAAAGAATCATACTTATCGTTGAAATCTTGAGCCTTAGTTTTTTCTTCGATTACCAAGTGTTTTTGTAATTCCTCTAAAGTTATGTCCTATTTATTATGAAGGAGTTTTTTTTTTTTTCATAACCATTTCAACTTTGAGGTAACTTAGCAATAATAGCCCCAGTTTGAAATGGTTCAAAGATTTTAACTTTCAACTCTCGAAGCTTAAAAACAATAATTTGCCACTTATGTATTTGATCAAGAATGAACTTTGTATCTACCATGGTAAATTCAAAATATTTCAAGACAAGGAATTTGTCCATACCTTCTTTCTTTATTTTAAATTTATACTTGAGTACATTCAAAATTTCAATAGGAAAAGCCATTGAGTTGTAGAGATCATAAAGCTTATCAGAGAGTGTTAAGTATGTGACCTCAACACATCACTTCATCATCTTCATGCTTTTTTCTTGCAGCCTTGATAGCTTCGGTATCATTATCTTTTGGCTTTGGACTGTTGGAGAATTTGAAGGATTAAACACAAAGCTTATTAGAGAAAGCTCAAGAACATTACAAGAACAATTCACACACTCTCACAAATTCCTCTCAAGAGCTTTGTTATGCTTCTTATTCTTTCTTGCTCTTAGACTTATATCTCATAACACAATAGCATAGGTATTTATAGTGAATAAAACACAAACATAATCATAACAATACACATTACTTAGCACATTCCACTAACCTTTCATCATAACACCAAACATATTCCACTCACCTAACATGCTCTAAAGGAATCCTTTAATGGCATCAAATGTGTAAAGCTAGCCTCCACTCAACATTGTAGACCCATGATGATGAAGCATGATGATGGAGCATGATAATGGAGGGCCATGTACAACTCAACACCTTATTATTTTGTAAACAAGTTTATTGTTTTTTCAACACTCCCCTTTAAACTTGTTTCTGTGAAATTATCACCAACTTGTTCTTTGGCTTTATTCTTCTTATTTTGATTGAACAATGCCCTGTAGGAATATGCATTTAATCTTCTTTTTTGTACTTGTACTTGTTCTCCTTCACTTTCGCCGTTAATTTCTTTGATTTCCACAACTAGTTGTTTCATAACACCCAATGAATTTCTCAATCTGATAAAATCTTCTTGTTTCAATGGCTTAGTAAATATATCAGCTGCTTGATGTTGAGATTTGACATACTTTATTTGTACATCATTTCTTTCAATACACTCCCTTATGAAATGGTAGCGAATGTCAATATGCTTACTTCGATCATGGAAGACTGGATTCTTTGATAGGGCAATTGCAGACTTGTTGTGAACAAAGATCTCAGTTGGATCTATTTGGAACAAACCCAACTCCTTCAATAAATTTTTTAGCCAAATTGCATGGCAAACACCTGAAGTAGCAGCTACATACTCAACTTCACAGGTGGAAAGTGTGACAATTGGTCGCTTCTTTGACATCCACGTGAAAGCGGTGTTTCCATGAAGAATACAAATCCGAGGTACTCTTTCGATCATCTAAATCTCCACTCCAATCGCTATCGCTATATCCAGAGAATATGCCTTCTTCTTTTTGCTTGACTTCAATGCCGGTAGTGTGCCATTGGTCCAATGTCGATCATCTCGAACTCTTTCACCATCACTCTCATAAACTCTTCAAATAAGTTTGGATTGCTTCCAGTGAAAATGAGATCATCCACGTACAGGCATACAATCAACATTTCTCCATCTTTGACTTTGACGTAGAGAGCATGTTCATGTGGGCATTTGGTGAAGCCATTCTCTTTGAAATATTTGTCGATTCCGCTATTCCATGCCCTCGGTGCTTGCTTTAACCCATAAAGTGCCTTCTTCAATCTCGAACTTTGTCTTCATATCCTTCCACCACATAGCCCAATGGTCGTTTGATGTAGACTTCTTCTTTGAGAAATCCATTTAAGAAAGCGGACTTTACATCCATTTGATGAATCTTCCACTCGTTTTGGGCTGCTAAAGAAATGATTAGTCTTATAGTTTCCATTCGGCCACAGGAGCAAATACCTCATCATAGTCGATGCCACTTTTGACTATAGCCTTTGCAACTAACCTCGCCTTGTGCCTTTCAATCTCACCCTTGACATTTCTCTTCGTCTTATAAACCCATGTGACACCGATGGCTTTGTGACCTTTGGGAAGTGTAGTAAGTTCCCAAGTGTCATTCTTCACTATGGCTTTGATTTCTTCATCCATTGCGATTCTCAATTTTTCATCTTGTACAGCTTCTTCGAAGTAAACTGGCTCACAATCATCAAAGAGTCTAAATAGAGTGAGATTATCATGTCTAGATCTTGAAGACTCCTCGTGCGTTCTTCAGTTCTTTTACTTAAGAAAGATGGTGGTGAATCTCCATGTGTGGTTGATGCTGGTGAGATAGGTGGACTAATCGGCTCTTGTTGTTCTTCTACTACTTGCTCCTTCATTTTTTGTTCATTTTCTTTAAAAGGAAAAAAATTGAAGTCATCCACATGAGAGCCAAAATCCCATTCTTCTTCTTCCTCAAAGATTACATCTCGGCTAATCACGATCTTTCCGTTGTCTGGATTGTACAACTTGTATCCTTTAGAATTGATGTCATAGCCGATGAAGATGAACTTCTCACTTTTATCATCCAGCTTGGCTCTTCTCTCGTCTGGTACATGTACATGGGCAATGCTTCCAAAAACTCTTAGATGAGTTATGCCAGGCTTTCTTCCACTCCATGGTTCTTGCGGTGTCTTGCCCCACACACTTCTTGTTGGAGATCGGTTGGATAAATAGATTGCACAAGCAACAGCTTCAGCCCAAAATTCTTTGGGTAGTCTTTTGCTCTTGAGCATACTTCTCGCCATGTCGAGGATAGTTCTGTTCTTTCTTTCTGCAACACCATTTTGTTGGGGGGATCTCGGAACTATCAAAGGGCGTCGTATTCCATTTTCGTCACAAAACTTCACAAATTCTTTGGAAGTGAACTCTCCACCTCGATTAGATCTCATAGCCTTGATTTGGTGTCCATTTTCTTTCTCCACTGCAGCTTTGAACTTCTTGAAAACTTCAAAAACTTCTAATTTCTGCTTTAAAAAATACACCCAAGTTTTTCTTGAAAAATCATCTATGAAAAGAAGGAAGTAGTTACTTTTACCAAGAGAGGTTGGCTTAAATGGACAGTACACATCAGTATGAATAAGCTCGAGTGGCTTCCGAGCTCTTGAGTTTGACTCCTTTGGAAAACTCTTTCTAAATTGCTTGCCAAGTAAACATCCTTCACAAACTTGATTGGGATGATTGATTGAAGGTAGACCTTTCACCATGTTCTTTCTTGATAGTAGCTCTAGTCCACCAAAGTTGAGATGTCCATATTGAAGATGCCAAATCCAGGTTGGATCTTTATGACAAGCCTTGAGACACTTTGCAACATCATTCTGAATATTTAAAGGAAACATTCTATTCTTCGACATTTTCACTTTTGTAATTAGGTTTCCTTTGTCATCTCTTAAAAAAAGACTATAATATTTAAGATGAATATCATAGCCTTTTTCTAAAAGTTGACCTAAACTTAGAATGTTGCTTTTCATATTGGGCACATAGTAAACATTTGAAATTAGTTGGTGGCTACCATCTTTTATGCGAAAAAGGATGTTACCTTTTCCCTTCACTAGTACTTTTGAATCATCTCCAAAAGCGACGCTACCATTCACTGATTCATTCATCTCCACAAACATGCTTCTGTTTCCGCTCATGTGATTGCTAGCACCTATGTCAAGATACCAAATATTTTCTTGACCTCCATTGTTGTCATTACGTGCTAGTAAAAGTGTGCCATCTCCATCATTCTTCTCTTCAACATAATTCACTTTCTCATCTACTATGTTGCTTGGAATTCGCGATTCAAGCATAATGCCCAAATTTTTGACAATTATAGCATCAGCACTTGAGATTTTTCATACCTCGATCGTGGATTGATTCTTCCTCGCCTCCTGCTTGAGCTTTCTCCTCTTTCATTATCAAGGAGTTTTTGTTGTTGAAATTCCAGCCTCGTCCATGACCACGACCTCTACACCTCGTCCTCGGCCTCTTCCTCGGACATAGTGTCTTCTATCGTTCTCGAAGCTTTCTTCTCTTTCTTTGGATTGATTTCCATCTCGAAGAGTTGTTCTTCGATCCCTCGCTTCTTCTTCGCTTTTCTTCATAAGCTTGCAACCTTCCTTGAAGTTGCTCGATTGCCATAGCCTCCAAATCTTCAGTCTCCTCTATTGTTACTACAATGAGGTCAAACTTAGAATCTACTGATCGAAGTATTTTCTCAATAATCCTTAGCTCTCTCAACTCTTCACCATTTCTTTTTAATTCATTAGCAACAGTCACAACTCTAGTAAAGTAATCAAAAATTGATTATGATACTTTCATGTGTAAGGACTTAAATTCACCTCTTAGTGTTTGAAGACGGACTTTCTTAACTTGTTCCGCTCCTTTGTAAGAGGTTTCTAACTTCTCCATGCTTCCTTTGAGGATGTCATGCCAATGATCTTTTCAAAAGCATCTCCATCTAATGATTGAAAGATGAGATACTTTGTTTTGTTCTCTTTCTTCTTTAAGTCATTCAAATTCTCCTTTTGTGCCGCAGTTAAAGTGCCTTCATTTTCTGGTACTATAAAGCCCTTTTCCACGACATCCCACACATCGTGTGCACCCAATAGAGCCTTCATTTTGATGCTCCAATTGTCAAATTTGCTCCCTTTCAATTGTGAAACTTGAAATGACATCATACCACTATTTGCCATATCTCACAAATCGAGTAAGAGTTTGGAGATTCAGAATGCACGAATGAATCCGGAATGTCGAAAAACCCTTGGGAGGTCTCGGGTCAACTTTGGTCAACGGTCAACACGTTTCTGGACAGAAAAATTCCGACGGCGATTTCGGGCTCGTCCGAACTCCGATCAGGCTAATTCTTGCGACGTTACGTTCGTCTCGTCGAGAGCTTCGATTTGATATGCTACATGACTATTTTATCCTCCAAACCTTGCTCTGATACCACTTTGTTGGAGAATTTGAAGGATTAAACACAAAGCTTATTAGAGAAAGCTCAAGAACATTACAAGAACAATTCACACACTCTCACAAATTCCTCTCAAGAGCTTTGTTATGCTTCTTATTCTTTCTTGCTCTTAGACTTATATCTCATAACACAATAGCATAGGTATTTATAGTGAATAAAACACAAACATAATCATAACAATACACATTACCTAGCACATTCCACTAACCTTTCATCATAACACCAAACATATTCCACTCACCTAACATGCTCTAAAGGAATCCTTTAATGGCATCAAATGTGTAAAGCTAGCCTCCACTCAACATTGTAGACCCATGATGATGAAGCATGATGATGGAGCATGATAATGGAGGGCCATGTACAACTCAACACCTTATTATTTTGTAAACAAGTTTATTGTTTTTTCAGCATGGGCGTGGTTCCAATTTTGGATCAAGAACATAAGCGATCTTGAGAATTGTGAGAAGAAAAAATAACTTTCTTTTCCAACGAGTAAAGTTGGTGTCATCAAAACGGCCAAGATGAACATTTGGATTGAGGAATGAAGTCATATTCTTTTCAGCCTCCATTGGGCAAATAAAATCTTAAAGATTGTTGGCGTATTTAATAATATAGTGGCAAAGAAGAAAAAGAAAATAGAAAGGTTTGAGGCATGTATAGACACTTTCCTTTAAGGTTTTATTTTCCCTCGTCACTCTTCATTTGCTATTGAATGGACAATTAGCCCCAAGGTACAACAAACCTTGAATACGGCTCTAGTAATAAAATTGTATTCCAAAATATATATGAAATATGTCATAAAATGGAGTATTTATAGAAATTAAGTGTCTATTCATGAAGAGAAATATCTATGCACAAATGAGACAAGTCTTTGATGAAAATATGCATTTATTCATAAATAATACAACTCTTTATATAAAAGTACTTATTTAAAGTGATATATCTTTTAATAAAGAATACAACTCTTTGCATAAAGGTACCTTTTAAAGTAGATATATATTTTATTTAATTAATTTAAAATAAATTACCTAATTAATTATTAAAGAGATATTACAATCTCTCTTACACCTTGTTTTTACATACTTGAGATTGAAAAAAAATTTCTCTCTAGGCATTATGTTTCTTGTTTGCTCTCACTTTTTCTCTTGCTATATTATTGTGTTCTTAATTGATAAATAATTTAACAAGTACAACATTAATACATATACACGTGCTAGCTCGTCAAATTAACTAAAATCATATCTCTCATGTTTTATGAGATACCCAATGCACTAATCAGAGAAATTACAGAGCAAAACTGAGTTACAAATTAGTTAATGCTGAGATATGTTCAAATATTTATTTGACCAAAATTGAAATATTGATTGACACTACTGAAAAAGCGCGTTTTAATGACAGAAATTTTATGACATATATCGTTGTGTCATGAAAATATCATGAAAGCATGATACTTTCATGACGTATAATGCTTCTGTCATTATTTGATGATAGATTCATGACTAATACAGATATGACATGAAATGATGATAGCTAAATATCATGTAATATTATTTTATTTTTTTAAATAATTTTAATTGTAAAAATACCGCTATTAAACAAACGTTTTACATTTTATTTTATTAATTTAATTTATTTTGAATTACTAATAACACATGAAACAGTGTCATTTATTGATTTTTTAAATTATTTGATTAGTTTAATTACAAAATTACCATTGTTAATATATAAATTATTTTAAAAAAATTAAAAATAATAAAAATGGCGTCGTTTAGTTGTTGTAACTTATAAATATATTAAGCTAACATATCAACACTTTGCAAATTTCCGGAAGAAGTGATGAACCAACTGAACCTTAATTATGCTCCCTCACTCTCAACCACTACTTCTTAGTTTTCCTATAATCTTTGAACGAATTGAAACCTAACCCTAAGCCTCATTGTAATCACTCACACTTTATATTACAAATCAGCCTAAGCCTCACAAAATTTCTTAATTGACAAAAACTCAGAGCCCTCACAACTGATGGAAACCCTAAGCTGACAAACTCGACAGCCACCAGTCAACAGTCATTGCAAGCTATTGGTCGCTCAACAAGTGCCAGTTCCTCCTCGACGGCCATCACTCAAGCGCTGGCATTTCCTCTTCATTATTTTCTTTATATAAATTAAAAAATAAAATTCACTTGAAAGATTTTAGGCTACGATAGCGCGAGGAGCAAAGATGATGAAAAATTCGAGCTAGATTTTGAAGGCGGAGACGGGAAGAGGCTTTATCTTGGTCTCAGCTACAATGAGAACTAGCTCTGATGGGGTTTCATTTGTAAGGTGTACGAAATCTTGATGCCGAGATGATTTTGAGCATTTTGGTCTCCTCAATTATTGTTCTTTAAGCTCCCGTCAACGATCTTCTTTGGGGCAATTCTAGCCTTCACCTCTTCCTCTACATCCTCCCCTTCATCTGTACTTTTCATTTCGTCTAATTCATTATGTGAATTGGTTATCTTAGTAATTTTTTAATTTGATATATCGCTGAATTTTATGTTTGTTTATTCAGAAATTAGGTAGGTATAAGCTTGGGAATGTTGTTAATTGATGATTAGGATTTAGGGCATCTTTTATTTACGTTTTGGCATTTTGCTGTCCTTATTGATTCTTCGTGCTAAGTTTGATTGGTTGGGATTTTGATGGAATTGGTCCCTTGAATCTTGAGTACATGTTTACTAGAATATGATTTGTTAAAAGGAGTCTTAAAGTTTTGGTGAATACATGAGAAGTTGCATTGCATCTGAGATCTTGATTAAGTCAATTTGCTGCCTCTAGTATTTGTACATTATTTGCTTGCATTTCTGCATGCTTTACAAGGAGTTGAAGACTTTAAAACCCAAACTTTATATCTTAATTCATGAACGCAATGGGCTTAAGCCCCAATTATAGTCTAGAAATATTATATCTACCCTTATTGCTCTTTTTTTTTTTTTTAAAGTCATTTTTGTTCTCTACTCCAATGTATATTTACATTTAAAAGTCCTTTCGAGATTTGAGAGTGATTTTGTAAGATTTCTAAAATTTCATTTTTGTACTTGTTTTGTATTTTTTCAATTGAATTTCTCCCTTGTGGAAGATAAAACAAAAGTCCAATTTCATATTGTAATAATTTTTTTCCTTGTTTATTCTTTTCTGTTATAGTTCGACTCTAGCTTTGGTGCTATGTTTGGTGCAGTTAATGATTTCAATTCAAGGATTCGGTTTCATCAGAATCAGCTTAAAGGATTAAAGTGACTTCCTTTTATAACTAGTATAAGTCTTTATTACTTCCTGATTCCAATTGGTTATCTTTATTCGGAAGACTAAAGGGGAAAAAAATCTCTTTATTTCCCTTAGTCCCTTGGACTGCTTACCATGATTATGTGGGATGATGTTATGCTAGTTATTTAGAATTAACAGATCAAAGGCATATAAATTCAATCTGAAACATTTGAGTGTTTAATACTATTGTTTGTGCCCTTATTTGCTAGCTTAAGCTTTTAGTTCAAGTGGTAACTTAACAAATGTCTTTTGATGAAAACTTAAAATGAAAAAAAAGGGGGGCACTGTTGAAATTACAGTACAGAAGTCTGGGTAAAAAAAAAAAAAAAGTAACAATATTACTGTACTTATGAATAAGAAAAAAGGGCACTGCTAAAATTCACTTTTTGGTCTGATGTAAGATTATGTTGAAACATACATTAGGTATTCACTCGTATGTACTTGCTTTCCCCTTTTTTCTTTGTTGTGGTCAATGGGTGCAATTCTCTCCTATCTATGAATTCTTAATTCTAACAGTGATAAGATTTTGAAATTTTCAGATTAGCAGGAAGCAATATGAACTTGTTAAGAGTGCGAAGCAGTCCGGTAAGAGCATCTAGTCCTGGTCGACGAACCATGTTTTAGGCAACTTGGAGAGTTTCCATGCTCAACAAAATTTATTAATTCTCATTTTGTTGATTGTTTATGCTAGGATCGAATCTGATTTGCATTAGACTTTTAAAAGCTAATGTTCTTGTGGCTTCTTGTTTCTTTTTATTGCAAGGTAGAATTTTCTTAAGATGAAAAATAAATCAATCTGTGTTATTTACATTTTCAATCATTGTTAGTAGAAGATTTAAAATGCGTATATTAAGACTTTGCTTGTAGTTTGCAAATGGGAATGTGAATTGATCTCAATGTTTCAAAGATTACTAAGAAAAATTGAGAGGAAAAATCAACTATTTATATATAATTGGTTTCTTATCTCCTATCAGGTGAAATATCTAATCTATAAAACTTTTTGCTTACCTTTTTTTTTTTTTTCCTTTTTGCCTATAGTCACTGTTGTAAACAATAAACTTGTTTACAAAATAATAAGGTGTTGAGTTGTACATGGCCCTCCATCATCATGCTTCATCATCATAGGTTTACAATGTTGAGTGGAGGTTAGCTTTACACATTTGATGCCATTAAATGATTCCTTTAGAGCGTGTTAGGTGAGTGAAATATGTTTGGTGAAATTTGTTATGATTATGTTTGTGTTTTATTCACTATAAATACCTATGCTATTCTGTTGTGAAATATAAGTCTAAGAGTAAGAAAGCATAAGAAGTATAACAAAGCCCCATTTGTGAGAATGTGCGAATTGTTCTTGTAATGTTCTTGAACTTTCTCTAATAAACTTTGTGTTTCATCCTTCAAATTCTCCAACAGTCACATATCTCACTATAAAAGTGTAATGTTAGGCTTTACAGTGTTCCTATGAAATGTTAAAATCTCCTCATTGATTTTTGATTTGTTGTTGCTGATATTTGTTGAAGAGTTTTTATTGTAGTCCTGTGAAGCACGCTATAATGGAGTCTGAAAAGTTGTCCTTTGCAGCTAGCTACTTTTCTTTTTCAATTCGAACAAACATTTATATATCAATATAATTATGCGTTTTTCATTTTGTTTTAATTTTCTCTTCACAGGCATGTGTACACCAGCTAAAATCAAGTAAAATCAAACTTACTCAATTGTAGCAAGAGATACAAAGAGCCGCTATACTTAAGTCACTTTAGGACTTGGTGTAGCAATTGAATGAAGAAAAGTTGGACTTGGTTTAATTGCATTCTTCATTTAGGAGTTACTAGTTGGTTGAAGTTTCTGAACTTGCTTGGTTTTCGTTATGGTTGCTATGAGTTTGATTTGGTTTAAAAGAATAAAATGATGTATTGTTTTTATGAGTTTAATTTTAAATTTCATTATTATTATTATTATTATTATTATTATTATTATTATTATTATTATTATTATGTGTCTAATAATAATAGTAATGGAAAATATTTGAAAGTAAAATTTAATTAAATATAACATAAATTAATAATTTGATAATAAAAAATAATATCCAAAGAAATAATTTTAAAGAATTAATATTTAATTAAAATAATTAAATAATTTTGTTATCCCAATTAAATATGTTATGTTTATACGACAGACAAAAGTTATAAATGAGAAACATTTATGACGGATATTAGTCATGCGTGAAAATTTTTCATCAAAGTAACAATGACAGAATTGTAACGGATAATATGTCATGCATAACATGACATATAAAGACAGTCATGGTATTTTCTTGACATCGTTGCAATGACGGTTGTTCAACCGTCATCTTTAAGCACAAATGATGGGTAATAACTGTTATAGAAGCTTTTTTTTTTTTTTTCTAGTTGTAAGTAACTAGAGAATCATTTTGTAAAAGATCACAAGTACCCTTTTACACTTGAATATAATATACTAGACCTTAACAAATATTATAACTATGATTTTCACTTAATACGTCAGTTTTCTGGCTTTTTGGTCTAGTGATGGTGTTGTCAATTAAATAAGCTAACCCGAGGATCATTTGGGAACATACAATAGTGGCTACAATAATTAAATTTGTAATTAAACAAATATAATTATTTATTATACTCCACTATAAGAATGGTATTGACTTCTATAATTGTATGCTCGAATTATAATTTGTCCAAGTCACATTGATTTCTTTACTGCACAATCTTTTGTACCACATCGTTAATTAAATTGATATCTCAACTGTCCAATCAATTTAATTACATCTTGTTCCTTGATACTTACTGGTTTTCTCTAATGATCATTTTCAACATACTTATTTATGTTGACACACTCTAGCCAGAGAATTCTATGATCAAGTACTGAAAACCCATCAAGAGATGTGTTGTACAAATTCTGTATTGTTAATCTATACATTCAATACTTATAATTGCTCCCACCAAGATACCGGGTAATCTTGACTACATGTGTATGTCATGCTCATTGGTAACTCAAATGAAATAACAACTACAATCATGAAATTATAACTAACTCAAGATTAAGATTACAGTAAATCAATGCCTATGAGATTTAATAAGTTTGACAGTTATTACTATATTAATTAAATCTCATATGTGATCTAGTTCAATGTAGTCATACTACATCAATAAATTCATATAAGAAAATCACTTAATGAATTTATTACAGTCTATACCTAAATAAAGTGTCAAACTTTATTTATCAACTGTGAACTTAATTTATTTAATCATAAGATAACTTGTATTTATGTCTTCTGTGAATCCACATTGTGATCGCATAAATACATATAATATGATTAAATGGATTTAAAATATTAATGCAATAAAGATATATGAATAAAATACCTCATTTATTTTATTAATCAGAAATATATTTATTACAATAAATATATAAATATGCTTTAAAGAGCATATTTTTCCAACATAATTAGCTGTAGATGGAGAATTAATTTTTTAATATTTTATCTTATATATAAAATCCTTGTGTCCATTATGTAGTGGGCAGCTAGACATATGATACAATTTTATAACTCTTAAGGGAATAATATTAAAATTTTGGATAAATAAAAAAATATTTCACCATAAAATGAGAACTACCGAGTGGGCGATCATTACTCTATACGTGTATATAAAATTTTCAATATGAGAATTTTAATCCAAAAAACAATTTATACCTCAAACTAATGCTTTAGAATTAAGATATCGTCTCAAATTAGTGCTTTAGAATTCAGATATCGTAGTTTCTAACTTTTTAATCAAACATAGTCTCTAAAATTTGCCATCAAATTGTAACAAAAATTGAGAAAAATAGAAAACTAATAAGCACTTTTTGCTACCTGTATGTCTGTCTAAATGTACTTATGATAATGCAGCTTCTTGAACTAAGTAACCTCAAAATATTAGATTGCATTTGGCACAACCTCATTATCAAGCTCTTCTTGCCAAGAGAGAAAAAGAAAGAAATTTAATCTACAGTTGTTATTAGTATTAACAGTAACGGTTTACTAGCAAACAAAATACATGCATGATTGAGATTATCAGGATCTTCAAGCAATATTGGACCTTAACTTGTAGAATTTAATTGCCGTTAGATTCTTCTTCAGAAGGCTTCATGAGCCACTTATTGAGTTGTTCTGATGCTTTCTCCACCTAGAAAGAGGAAATAATGTTCTATCAAATGTATGACTCAAATCTACAAATTAAATGTGATAATTCTTGTGAAAAACTTAGAGACATTGAGCATTTATGAGGCATGCAATTGATGGTGATGTATAAATATTGGTGAATTTATTTTAATTATTTACCTTATTGTCCCAATTGGTTTTCCAGGTAACATAGCCCAGCAAAAGTGATTGCATTACTACCCCAAGCAGCATTCCAATCCAGATACTCTGTGCAAATTGAAAGAATAAACTGATCTTGCTTCTGAAAATGAACAACCATCGAATATCCAATAAAGTCAAACTGTTCATGATCTGCAATATCAAACCATTCATTCAAACAATCATCATAGATTTTTTATTTTTTAAATTTAAACTTAATTATCATGTACCGTTTCAAATTAAAACAAATACCGTTCAATGTTAGTGCACTTGGGATTCGATCCTTTGGCCAAATTTAGTGTTGATAGATTTGTGAAGATATTTGGTAGCATGGCTCGTAAGATTCTAGTTTAGGCTTGTTGTTGGTATGATTTTTATATTGTTCTCTCATAAAATTGTGAATTGATTGATAGTTATTGGAAAATAATATATAGGCAATTAGATTTTAACCATATATTACTATAAATTAATACATGCATGGTAAAAGATTAATTATCAAAAGATGAGCATAATTAAAATTAGTTTATGATCCAAATTCAAATAAATGTAAGTAACAAAGTGTACATGTGACAAGATATTATATGGATCACCCCAACTCAAGTAGGTACTCTTATCCAAATTCAGATTGAAATATCAAAATGCAAAATAATTCTCCTTAACTTTGAGATCGGCCACATATCGGAGAAGAACACCAACAGGGATCCCAATGAAATATTAGCAACTGATGTTAATACATGCAACCAAAGCCTGCCGGCCGGCACCTACTGTAACATATGCATTTTATTTTATTATATATGTAAATAATTAAAACAAGAGGGGGTCTATTTGATATTTTGGGTGTGTTTAAAGATGGGAAATGGGTGGAAATTTAGATTGATACCGAGAGAGAGAAAGAGAGAGTAGACCCGTTTGACCCGACCCAGAACCCGCGAACTCGACCCGCCGTTATCTTCCATCTCCAGCCACCTCACCGGCCGAGCAAGGTGTCAAACGAAAGCTTGTGAGAAGGCCGTCAACCTCCACAAGTCCTTGCTGTTAGAAACTGCGCGGAACGCCACTGGTGAAAGTCGAAAATTCCGCGGGTTTGACACAGACGATCACTGCTGATTCCGACCGTCTTTGGCCGCTCCACCGGTTGGAAAAGATTCCCCACCTCACCATCTTCCATTTCCAACCAGCAACGGCACTGAGGAGGCTGATTTGCCGCCGACCGACCACTCAAAGAGCCGCCGCTTTAAGGACTCGATCCAACGCCACCGCCGCCCGTGGGAGGTCACCACCGGCACCGTTGAACTCAACTCGATGAGAAGTGTCTAGTCCAAGTTTCCTCATTGCCATTGGGTGAATTCCGGTCAACGTTGACTGTAGGGATATTTTGGTAATTTCGCACATAGAGGGTAATTTCGTAATTTCAAGCTTTGAGGATGTTTTTCAATCTAAATTGAGGATGAATTGATAATTTTATGATGTTGAGAATAAATTAGTAAATTATGAATTTGAGGGTTGTCGACAAGTATAAATTCAGATTTTAATAGTAAATTACGAATACGGGGTTAATACGGTAAGCTAAGAAACTTGAGAGTTGTAATGTTTAGACGAATATTTATTCTAAGTTTTATTTTTGTGACATTAGTTTGAATTATAATAGGTGGATTTGCGATAGCCTAGTCTGAGTTTATCGCTATGAGTGGAATATATTAAAACTATTTTTATACATTATTTTTATATAGTAAAGCTTGTTTGTGAAATAAATATTTAAAGTATTTTCGTTTAATGATTCTCCGGAATAAATGTGTTTTACGTATAAATATTTTGCTAAGTTATATATATTCATTTGTGTTCCGTATCGACTTTGAATTTGTAAAAGAGATGATTGATTTCGAGCATGATTTAAAGTGTTTTTATGTGGATTTTGAGCATGATTTAGAGTGTATATGATTGATTTTGAGCATGATTTAAAGTATATATGATTGATTTTGAGCATGATTTAAAGTGTATATATATTGATTTCGAGCATGATTTTAATTTTATATATGTGTATATAAGTTATGAAAAATCATGAAGTAAATATCCATTCCCTCCAGATAATATAAGAAGAGATGAGATGAGATAGTAGGCCTTTGGGGCCTGTCTGAGCACACATATAGGCTTTGGGTGCTTTCGCCTTTTGGGGGCATATGCATACAGACAGATATTGAGATATGATGAGATTTAAATTCGGATGCTCCGGACACGATGTCGCCAGATAACGCATCATTGCACGTCTGTTGAGATTCGGATATGGATTATAATGATAAGCATGAGATAGCACCTCCCCGTCTATCCGTGTAGCTCCGGATATGACAAGATTATTCCCACGGGTATTTGTTTAAGGATAATTGTATTATTTAGTATTTGATATTTTAATATGAGGTGTTTTTCTTGATTTTATGATAGTATCAATTATATTTATGTTCAGAATATGATTGAAATTAAATGAATTTTTACATTAAAATAATTAATTGAGAGAAGTAATTATACAAGTGATGTATTTACTTTTGTAAGTATTTTATGTTTCAAAAACTACTATCCACTCACTGAACTCTCTGAGTTTTATACTCACTCTATTTAATTATATTTTCCCCCTAGGAGATTACAGGTACAACAGTTAACCCAGCAGCTGTACATATTTAAAGTCGTTTTGGCCATGTGAGGTTGTCTGAGGATATAGATAAATTCTTCTTTTGGTTAGTGTATAATCATCCTATTTTGGAATTATACTAGGAATGTGACATAAAAATTAGGAAACATGTGTACTATTGGATATTTTACTGAATGAGACTAGTTGAAGTATTTTGATGCATAATAAATTATTTTGGGAGTTCTTGTGTTATAATTGCAGGTTTGGGAATGTTATATGTTTAGGGGAGGTTCCGAAATTTTGGTAGAATTCTCATTAATAAGATTTTTAATGTTTGAGTTCAGTTGGTCATGATAGGTCACCTCTGGAGATGGGGCGGGTCGTTTCACCTACTGCCACCTTGTAATAAATAATTTACATTGAAAATATTAATCCATTGTAATTAATTAGAGATATTTTAATTACCGCAATCTGTTTTGTTAAATTAAGTACATGCCTTACTGAAAGCCATTTAATAAAACTGAAAAAACAAACAGCACTGAGAGCTTGTGACAGATTCGATTACTTCATCATTACTTGTGAACAAGTGTGCTAGCTTATGGCCGAACACTAAACACATTACAAAAAGAAAAATCCCAATGACAGTTATGGTAGCTATTGCAACTTCTATAAAAAATTTTGCAGCTTTATCATCTCCTCTTCCCAGTTCATTTGAAACCCACACACTGAAAAAGCAAATAAGATATAAGAGATTATACGAATATAATAAAAGATAGCGGCACTAGTGGTTTGGGAAAATAGTGATGGCGACTCATTTATTTTCAGAATAATGATCACCTATACCACTTTTTTTTTTTTTGATGAATCCTGAAGGTTTTGTTTAACAATTTTATGAACTCGAAAGAGAATTTTTATATACTGAAAAGAATTTTCTGCAAATAATAAAATCTTTATGACCATTTACCAACCCACAAATATATTCCTGCTCTTTTTTTTTTATATATTATTATTTTAAAGAAGATGATTATTTTGGAGACATAACTTGAGGCTGCTAGGAAGCTAGAGACCAACATGAATTCCTAAGATATTATATTAAGGTTACAATGAAAATCAATATCCAGTTTAATGTAGTTTTTAATAACGAAATACTGAAAAAATTGAGTATTTTTTCCTTTTTATAAAGACCGACTTGTTGACTCCTACTCTGCGTGCCCTCAAATAGTGTCAGTTGACTCCTACTCGCGGTGTAGTCGAGCTCGAGCAGAAATGTTTTACGATCTCAGTTCTCCTTTATTTACCGGAACAACGACCTTCTCTATCTTGTATTCATGAAAACAAAGTCAGGGGTTGTCGGGTGTTTTTCTGGCGAAAACCCTCCGACGCTCAAGTCAATAATCGGGTTGTTCTTATTGTATCCCTCTTTGTTAGAGAGACCGGAGAAAATAAAAGGGGTATATTCATCACTTTTCGTAAGAATCACTTTCCAGAAAAAATCAAAGGGAGAAGAAGTAGAACTTGTGTAAAATTTTCAGAACCCTCTGCCTCGGTTTCCATTTTCCTTTTATACTTATGTTTTCCCGCCCTTCTTCCTTCCGGGCTGCCTATTTCCGCGTCTATGGTGTCTGGGCCCCTCTGACAGCCGGCATTTCCTGGGAATGCGGGACTGTTTGGTGGGCATGGTTTCACATGGCCTGATCATAGTGTCGGGCGTGTGCGCATAGAATGATGACACTGTAGGGGTGTGTGCCGGCCATCAGTAACAGTTGCAACACCATACTGCGTGGGGTATTAGTCAGGCATCGATCGTCGTGTTGGGTCGCTGGAGAGACAAGTCGGATCGTCCCGAACCGGCTGTATCTGGATGTTGCTTTTCCTCCGTGCCATGACTGGTGTGATTGAACCATGCTCGGAGGATTTGAAGACATCGAGCAGGAGAATGAGCTCGAGTTTTGACCAGCCTAGAAGCTCCTTGACCTTGACCAGCTTTGACTGAGCTATGAAGATATCGAGCAGAAGAGTGAGCTCGGGCTCGACCAATCTTGGACTCCTCGACCTTGACCAACTTTGACTCCTAATGAAGCTGTCTTCGTGCTAGTGGTCGGGTCTTTTGCTCGAGATGGGTTGACCTCGAGGTCTTTTACTCGCGCTGGGTTGACCTCGAGGAGGCCTGCTTGATATTACCCAAACACCAGTCCCCTAGTTTTTGTCGTTGGAGTTAAGCGAGATAAGACTAGAAACTTCTTGTTTGGGTCGGCTCCACGGCCTTTTTACTTTCCCGTGTTGAGCTGTCTTCCGCTTCCATCATTTCACATTTAATGCGGGACACGTAGGTCGATCCGGGCTGTATGTTTGAATTTTGAGGAGACGTTACTTGAACGGTTGTGTCTCTTAAGATGTGTGCCGTCAGCTGAAGAGACGCATTTTCCCCCTTTAAAAACCGTCGATTTCCTCACTGTGCTTCTCGTCTTCTTTTTTTACCGTCGTTGCCATTTCCGACCGCAAGCTTTTGCTCAAGTATAAACCTCTTTCTTTTTTCTTTTTTCTGTTCTGTTCTTCATTCAATTGGGTTTTCGATTCCCATTGGGTAGATTCTGTCTATAAGAAACATGTCAAATACCCAACAGCCCCGTAGGATGTCATATGAGGAATCGTCCTCTGCAAGTGATGTTGAACCCCTTAGTGTAATCCTAGTAAAAGATTCCAGTTCAGAGGGGGTGTTAGCTATGGCGGAGACCCAGCAGCATCAGGGGGGAAGAGTCAGCCAACGGTCAGAGGGTAGGGGTATCCCATTGACTCTATAAGGTGTGAAACCACACACCAGGACTTGGATAGGCTTAGGGACACCTATCACATACCAGACAATGTGGACTTGTGGGTTCCGGGGTAAGGGTGACGTACCCAACCGTCCTCCCCAAGGGTATGCCACCTTCCATATGGAATGCTTTAGGTGGGGGGTTAGGATGCCTCTTCAGCCTTATTTTGCTTGAGTCTTGTCCAGATTTCTGTTGGCCCTGGGGCAACTAAACCCAAATAGGTGGAGGGTCCTGTCTGGCCTCTTTGTGCCGTGGAGATGGTGTAACCTGGGTGAGCCCTCAGTAGAGGAGATAAAGCATCTCTATTTGTTGAAATGCAGCCCAAAGGATGCTGGTTGGTACTACCTCACCTCCAACTTTAAGGGCAAGAAACCCATAACTGATCTCCACACTTCTGGTGGCAGCTAGAAGGGTAAATTCTTCTTTGTTGGGGGAGATTGGGGGCATGATACACTTTTCTCCGAGGGGATCCCTCCGGTTCCACGACATTTTTGCACTCCAGGTCATTCACCTATCCAATGAATTTTTATTTTAGTTCTTCTGCTTGCATTTGTTCTCAATATTTTGCTCTGGCTATTCCTACAGTATCTTGGGGTGCATCTTATAGGATTGGGGAAGAGCTTCGAGCACGCGTCAACACGGCCCTTGACAACACAAGATCGTGCAGGGAGCTACTTACAGCACAAAATTTTGTGGAGTTTGGCCTGGTATCAGAGGAAGGGATGAGTGGGGTGCTCAATATGATGCAGAGGCCCGCGAGGACCTCGGGACACCCGAGCAGCTCTTCAGCAAAAAGGCCTCAGACTGATACTCCGACTTCACCGCTTAGAGCTCTTTCCCCGGCTCAAGAGACGGAGCGAGCAGAAGAAGGTCCACCTCGCAGGCGTCCGAGGACTGCAGCCTCAGCTCAGCCTCGATCTGAACATGTGCAGGAGCAGGAACGACCCGACTGCACTAATCCTTAAGTCAAGGACTTCACCAAACAGATGGAGGATAGGTTCTTGGATTGGATGGAGTCCTATGATGCTGATGAGTTGGTCGGCGCTTTCCACCGCCTCTCTTCTTGTGCGGCTGCTGTTGCTACCAGATTCAAGGCCAAGACGCAGGATTCCCAGAGAGAGCTTCGAGCAGAAATTCAGAGCTTGAAGCGGGGTCTTGAGCAGAAAGATGAGGAGGCAATGTAGCTTCACGAGGAGAACTCCACCCTCGAGTAGAAAGTAGCACTGTCTGACTCCAGAGCCCTCCAGCTCGAGAGGGAGCTATCTCTCGTCCGGGAAGAGCTACTCTATGCTCGGAAGGACTTGGACATACAAAGGTTCTCCTTCGAGAAGAACATAGATGAGGAGGCTTCTCGTCTCCAGAAGAAGGTGGACTCTCTAGAAGACAGGCTCACGACTGAGTACAATGATGGGGTGGCTTTCAGCTACAACTGCTTCGTGTTTGCCTTGAGCAAGGAACATCCTGAGGTGGACCTATCTAAGGTCGAGGCAGGTGTCGCGGAGTGCATTCACGAGCACGATATCCCAATCCAAGGGTCGAGAGCCTCCCTATCTAAGGCCCCTACCGAGTCTAAAGAAGCTGCTGCTGCTGCTACTCCTGCTCCTCCTGCTACTGATGCCCCTGCTCTTCCTGAGGACCCAGCTCCCCCCTGCTAGCCCTAATCCCCCAGCCGATTGAACTCTCTCTTTCTTTCTCTTTTTTTTTTTATTCTTATTTCTTGTACTTGTATTCTTCGATGAATGAATAAAGAGCATATATTGGACAACTTGCCTCCGTGTCTGTGTCTATATTTTTACCTTGCATCTTCCTGTGAGATTGACTTTGTGCATTTGCCAAGTAGATTTTTATAAGTGTTGGATCTTTATTTTTCTTCTCCGAGCCATTTCTAATCGTATCATCTCTTGGCTTATGCGTGGCAGTCTTGCCTTGAGTTGGGCTTAAAGGCCTCTGTTTCTTTTATGAGCTTGATCTGCCCGAGCTGATATTTGGCTTAAGCTTAGCCCTTGTGCCTTTTGCGAGCTCATTCTGCTCGAGCCTGCCGTTGGTTCACGCTTGGCACTGTTTCACCTTAAGCTAGGCTTTGAGACTTCTGGCCTTTGCGTTGTCTTCGCGAGCTTATCTTGCTCGAGCCTGCAATTGGCTCACGTTTGGCACCGTCCCGCCTTAAGCTAGGCTTTGGGACTTCTGGCCTTTGTGTTGTATTCTCGAGCTTATCTTGCTTATGCCTGCAATTGGCTCACGCTTGGCTGTCCCGCCTTAAGCTAGGCTTTGGGACTTCTGGCCTTTGTGTTGTCTTCGCGAGCTTATCTTGCTCGAGCCTGCAGTTGGCTCACGCTTGGCACCGTCCCACCTTAAGCTAGGCTTTGGGACTTCTAGCCTTCGCGTTGTCTTCGCAAGCTTATACTGCTCGAGCCTGCAATTTGCTCACGGTTGGCACCGTCTCGCCTTAAGCTAGGCTTTGGGACTTCTGGCCTTTGTGTTGTCTTCGCGAGCTTATCCTGCTCGAGCCTGCAATTAGCTCATGCTTGGCACCGTCCCGCCTTAAGCTAGACTTTGGGACTTCTGGCCTTTGCGTTGTCTTCAAAGTTGTTGGCTTTAATATGTCTATATTGAACTTACGTTGAAAGCATTTTTCTTGCTTTTACACCTGTTCAAGATTTTACACATCTCCATTTCAGAAGGAATTAAATATTAATGCTTACATCACCAAGAAACTTACTGGAAATATTTAATCAAACGTTGTGCATTCCATGGCCTTTTAACTTCTCGTCCATCTGGGTGAGTCAGCCGGTATGCTCCCGGTTCAGCTATTTGAGAGACCCTATAACGACCTTCCCAGTTCGGTCATAACATACCTTGCCGAGGGTCTTTCGTGTTTTGATTGACTCTTCTGAGTACCCAATCTCCAACTTAAAACCGACGGATGTGCACATTTCGGTTGTAATAGCGAGCCACTCTCTGCTGGTACTCTGCGATCTTTGCAGCGACCCTTTCCCTCTTCTCTTCCAACAAGTCTAAGCCTGCACACATCTACTCATCGTTTTACTCTTCGTTGAAGTGCTCTGTTCGGTGTGTTCCCATTCCTATTTCAGTAGGGACAACTGCCTCATGTTTGAATGCCAAGGAGAATAGGGTCTCCCCTGTGGCAGTTTTGTGTGTGGTTCTGTAAGCCCACGAGACTCCAGGCACCTCGTCCACCCAAGCTCCCTTCTGCTCACCGAGTCTGGTCTTAAGGAGATGTTTTATAGTCTTGTTCGCGACTTCTACTTGCCCGTTGGCCTGCGAGTGTGATGGAGAGCAAAACTTTAGCTCTATCCCCAGGTTTTGGCAGAAGTCTCTGAACTTGTTGTTGTAAAATTTTCTCCCGTTGTCCATGACTAATCCATGGGGAATCCCATACCTGCAAATCACATTTTTCAAAATGAAGTTAGTTGTCTTACCTTTTGTGATACGACTCAAGGCTCCTACTTCGACCCATTTGGTGAAATAGTCAATTGCCACTACGGCGTGAGTAGCAGATGCTCTCCCCTTTGGTAACGGCCCGATCAGGTCAATCCACCATTGAGCAAATGGCCATGGTGAATTCATCACTGTAAGGTTCTCAGGAGGTTGAGTCATATAGTTGGCAAAGCTTTGGCAACTCCTGCAGCTCCTGGTCTTTTCCTGGGCATCCTAATGCATGCGGGGCCAAAAGTATCCCTGCCTCAAGGCCTTGAAAGCCAAAGACCTCACGCCTGAATGATTCCCGCAAATTCCTTCATGTATTTCCCGGAGGACATAATCAGCTTCCTCTTGGTCTAAACACCGCAACAGTGGGAGAGTGTATCCCCGTCTGTACAAGACCCCATCCCTTTAGTAAAAGTGTAGTGGAGGAATCACTCAAAGGAAGAGACTGCCTGGGAATCTGAGGACTTGATGCGAGCTCAATACCCTCATTTATTTCTAACTGATACGTAAATTTCGAGGACAAAATTTTTATAAGTGGGGAGGATTGTAACATATGCACTTATTTTATTTATTTATATAAATAATTGAAACAAGAGGGGGTCTATGTGATAATTAAGAGGGGTCTAGTTGATATTTTATAGGTGTTTAAAAAGAGGGAAACAGGGTAAAAATTCGGATTGAAACTGAGAAAGAGAGGAGAGCTGACCTATTGACCCGACCCGAACCAGCGACTCGACCCGTTGGTTTCTTCTATTTTCAGCTACCTCATCGGCCGAGCAAAGTGTCAAATGAAAGCTTGTGAGCCGGCCGTCCACCTGCACACGTTCTTGCTGTCGGAAACCATGAGGAACGCCGCCGGTGAAGCTCGAAACTTTTGCGAGTTTATGCAGACGATCGCCACAGATTCCAGCAGTCTTTGGCCACGCCACCGGCTAGAAAAGGTTCCCCACCTCACCATCTTCCATTCCAGACCAATCACCGGCACTGAGGAGGCTTATTTCCGCTGACTGATCACCCTAAAGTGTCGCGGCTTCACGGTAATTTCCACCACCGTTGAACTCACCTCGATGAGAAGTGTTTAGTTCGAGCTTCCCTACCGCCATTGGGTGAATTTTGGTCAACGTTGACCGTAGGGGCATTTTAGTAATTTTGTGTTTAGAGGGTAATTTCATAATTTCTAGCTTTGAGGATGTTTTTGCAATCTGAATTGAGGATAAATTGGTAGTTTTATGATGTTGAGGATAAATTAGTAAATTATGAAATTAAGGGTTGTTTAAATTCATATTTTATTAGTCAATTACGATTACGGGATTAATACGTAAGCTGAGAAAATTGAGAGTTGTAATGTTAGAACGAATATTTATTTTATGTGTTATTTTTGTGACATTAGTTCGGATTATAAATATGAGAAGTAATTCTATCGTTTCTCTAAAATAGGTGGATCTGCGGACTAGAATCTACCATTGGACTTTGGTGATAGCCGAGTCTGAGTTTGTCACTGTGAGTGGAATATATTAAAGCTATTTGATTTTTATATAGTAAAGCTTGTTCGTGAAATGAATATTTAAAGTGCTTTCATTAAATGGTTCTCCGAAATAAATATTTATTATGTATAAATATTTTGTTAAGTTATATTTATTCATTTATGCTTCGTACCGATTTTAAAATGGTTAAAGAGATGATTGATTTTGAGCATGATTTAAAGTGTATTTATATTGATTTCAAGTATGATTTAAAATGTATATATATGTTGATTTTCAGTATGATTTAAAGAGTATATGATTGATCTTGGGCATGATTTAAAGTGCATATATATTGATTTCGAGTATGATTTAAAGTATGATTTAAAGTGTATATATATAATGATTTCAATCATGATTTTAAGTTTAAAGCAAATACCCATTCCCTCCAGATATGATGAGATCAGATAGTAGGCCTTTGGGGCCCGTCTGAACACACATATAGGCTTTGGGCTGTGTGTTTGGGCGCTTTCGCCCTTTGGCGGTATATGCATGCAGACAGATATTGAGATATAAGACCGAGTGGTCCGAACACGAAGTAGCCTGATAACGCATCATAGCACGTCCGTTGAGATCTGGTATGAGTTATGCTGATAATCATGAGATGGTTCATCCTCCTGTCTATTTGTGTAGCTCCAGGCATGATGGTTTCTAAATAGTACATCATTACCGTCCATTGAGGTCCGGATATGACTAGATTATCGCCCAGGTATTTGTTTAAGGATATTGATATTACTTAGTACTTGATATTTAAGCATGAGATGATATTTTAATATGAGATGTTTTTCTTGATTTTGTGGCAGTATCAAATATATTTATATTCAGAATATGATTGAAATGGAAGGAATTTTTACGTTAAAATAATTAATTGATAAAAGTATTTACACAAGCGATGCATTTATTATTGCAAGTATTTTATGTTTCAAAAGCTACTATCCACTCACTGAGCTCACTGAGTTTTATACTCACCCTATTTTATTATAATTTTCCCTCTAGGAGATTATAGGTACAACAGTTAACCCAGCAGCTGTACATATTTTGGAGTCGTTTTGGCCACGTGAGGTTGTCTGGGGACAATAGAATATTTATTTTTCTTTTGGTTAATGTATAATCATCTTATTTTGGAATTATACTAGGGATGTGATATACGAATTATGAAACGTGTGTAATATTGAATATGTTACTGGATGAGATTGGTTGAAGTAGTTTGATGTATAATAAATTATTTTGGCAGTATTTGTGTTGTAATTACAGGTTTGGGAATGTTATATGTTTCAGGGAGGTTTTGTCGAAATTTTGGTAGAATTCTCATTAATAAGATGATTTTAATGTTTGAGTTCAGTTTCTTAAAATAGGTCGCCTCTGGAGATGAGGCGGATCGTCTCAGTTAGTATCAGAGCATGGTTTTAGATTCTGTAGACTTTACTTGTTTAGGAAGAATAGTTTTATAATTTTGATAAGAAGGAATTTATATTCTGTAGGCACCATCATGATTCGTCGTAGTGGTAGACGTGGTTATAGTCGTGGCTATATGCGGCCAGTAGCTGGGTTGACTCCTAGTGTTGTACCTGAGTGGGTAAGTGAACCTGTAGAATCTTTTACTCATAGGGCTGCACAACAAGCTCTTGTAAATGCCCCAAACATTGAGCAGTCATTTGATCGGCTGGCTCAGATTATGACTACAGCTATTTAGAATCAATCTCATTCACAGGCTAGTAGCTTTAACACTATAGAGCGCATGAAAAGTTTAGGAGGGAGAAGTTTTAATGGTACTGGAGAGCCACCTGAGGCTGAGTCGTGGCTTGTCAAGCGAGAGCGTATTTTTGAAGTGATGAAGTGCTCAACGGAGGATAAATTAACATTTGATAGAGCTTATCATTGGTGGCAGACTATGGAACTTGATATCATGGGCATGGCGACATTACTTAGGACATTTTTCGTAAGAAATTTTATGCTCACTATTTTCCAATGGTGTATCAAGATATCAAGCGGGGTGAGTTCCTCTAATTGGTCCAGGGCTCGACGACAATTGAAGAGTATGAGATGAAGTTTATGGACCTTTCTCCATTTGCTACAGCTGTAGTGAGTGATGAGAGAGAGAGATGCAGTCGATACAAGGAGGTTCTTCGATTTGAGATTCGCATTATTGTAACTGCATCGAGATACACCGAGTTTGCAGAGGTAGTTGAAGCAGCTGAGAGGGTTGAGCATAGTATTACGAAGGACGTAAACTCCAAGCGTTGAAGCATAAACAGAGCGAGAGCTGGATAGATAGTGGCTTTAGTAGTAGACCACCTAAGCGAGGGAGCATTGGTGCGGGATATTTTGAGGGCACTCAGAGAACTCAGGATATGGGTATCAGGGGAGACCTGAGACAGACTGTCAGCCATGGCTCAGTGCAGCAGTCGGTGAGAAGTAATGTTAAGAGTCAAGGACATTATGACAGGAGTAAAGAGGGATATTGTGATGATCGTCCTAGAGATGCTCAGCATAATTCTTGTCCTGTATATGGTAGGAACCATCAAGGACAGTGTCGAATTGAGAGAAAGTTTGTTATCGTTATGGTCAGCCTGGACACGTTAAGAGATTTTGCCCTACTTTATCTTAGAGTGATAATCCTGCACGAGAAACATCATTTCAGTACCAACCTTACCCTAGACAGACTAAGGGCCAGAGAAGTGTGCATATAGGTAATTCTACTTCGATTGGTAAGAGTCAGACGACTGCTTCAGCTTAAAAAAGTCAGCTTGGTCGACCTCATACTCAGGCTCGGGTCTTTGCTTTGATACAGCATGAGGCACGTACTACACCAAATGTTATTATCGGTGTATTATCTATTTTTGGCTGTGAAGTACATATTCTTATTGATCCTAGATCTACACATTCTTTTATTTTTCGTACGTTTGCTAAACATGTAAAGCGAGAGCCTGAACCATTAGATTGTGACTTAGTTGTTAGTACTCCTTTGGGAGAGTCACTTCTTATAAAGAGTGTATATCGGAGTTGTGTGATTAGAATGGATGAGCATGAATTTGAGACAAATTTAATTGTTATAGATATTCAAGATTTCATTGCTATCTTGGGTATGGATTGGCTTGCATCTCGTTATGCTGCGGTGGATTGTTTCAAGAAGGAAGTTGTGTTTAATAAGTCAGGAAAAACTGTGGTGAAATTTTGTGGGGAGTGTAAAATTTTACCCTCATGTGTCATTTCCGCCATTAATGCGAGACGGTTGTTTAGAAAAGGATGTTCACCTTACTTAGCATATGTGGTGGACACAAAAGTTCAAGAGTTGAAATTAGAGGATATTTCAGGATATTTCAGCTTACTTAGCATATGTGGTTGTTTCTAGATGTATTTTTAGATGAACTACCGGGTATGCCACCTAATAGGGAGATTGAGTTTTCTATCGACTTAGTTCCTGTAACATCTCCTATATCTATGGCATCGTACAGGATGGCTCCAGCAGAATTGAAGGAACTTAAGGTTCAACTACAAGAATTAATGGATAAAGAGTTTATCAGGCCTAGTGTTTCTCCTAGGGGAGCTCCAATTTTGTTTGTTAAGAAGAAGGATGGTACCCTCAGACTTTGTATTGACTATCGGCAGTTGAACAAGGTTACGATATGCAATAAGTATCCACTTCCGCGCATTGATGACTTGTTTGACCAACTCCAGGGGGCTAAGGCATTTTCTAAGATCGACTTGCGATCGAGATATCATCAGCTTAGAATTAAAGAAGATAATATTCCTAAAACAACATTCAGAACCCGATATGGACATTAGGAGGTTTTGGTGATGTCGTTTTGGTTGACTAGTGCTCTAGTAGCTTTTATGGATCTCGTGAATAGGTTATCTTACCAGTATTTAGATCGATTCGTAATTGTGCTCATCGATGATATTTTGATGTATTCTTGAAATGAAGAAGAGTATGCTAATCACTTACGGATGGTTCTGCAAACTTTGAGAGAAAAATAACTTTATACCAAGTTTAGTAAGTGCGAGTTTTGGTTAGAGAAAGTGATATTTTTAGGCCACGTGATATCAGCTGAAGGCATTTATGTCGATCCCCAAAAGATTGAAGCAATTGTGAAATGGGAACGACCTACAAATGTCACAGAGGTTCAGAGTTTCGTTGGTTTGGTAGGGTACTATCGTCGATTTATAAAGGGATTCTCTGAGATTGCTACTCCGCTTACGTAGTTAACTAGAAAGAATGCCATGTTTTAGTGGGAATGATGATTGTGAAAAGAGTTTTCAAGAACTCAATACACGTATTTCCTCAGCACCAGTTTTTATACTTCCATCGAGCAAGGAAGGATTTGTGGCATACAGTGATGCCTCCAGGCAAGGGTTGGGTTCTGTGCTAATGCAACATGGGAAATTAGTAGCTTATGCTTCTAGACAACTTAAAAAGTATGAGCAAAATTACCCAACACATGACCTAGAGCTGGCAGCGGTGGTGTTTGTACTCAAAATATGGAGACATTATTTGTATGGGGTAACTTGTCAAATTTTCACTAATCATAAAAGTCTCAAGTATTTGTTTACTCAGAAAGACTTAAATTTGAGACAGAGAAGATGGATGGAGATAATTAAAGATTATGAATGCACTATTGATTATCATCCAGGCAAAGCAAATTTAGTGGCTGATGCACTAAGTAGGAAATCTTCTAGTTCTATGGCTCATATGCGAGTGGCCAGTATACCTCTATTGATTGAGCTGAGATTTAGAGTTGAATGCCGATAACTACGGAGCTTTGAATTTTCAAGTTAGGCCGACTTTGATTGACAAAGTCCATCGGATGCAAGCATAGGACCCCCAGTTAATGAAGTTGATAGAGGATGTGCAAAGAGGTTTACGAACCGATTTCATGGTGAGAGATGATGGAGTTTTAGTCATGGGTAATAGACTATGTGTACCGGATATTAAGGAGCTAAAGCGGGAGATCATGGAAGAGGCTCATTGTTCAACCTATGTGATGCATCCTGAAAGTACGAAGATGTACCATCCCTTAAGGGACCATTACTGGTGGCCAGACATGAAAAAAGAGATAGCAGACTTTGTTTCTTGATATTTGGTTTGTCACCAGGTTAAAGCTGAACATCAGAGACCTGTAGGGTAGTCCCAGCCACTTCCTATTCCTGAGTAGAAATGAGAGTATATTACTATGGACTTTGTATCGGGACTTCCGTGTACCCAGCGTGGGCAGACAGTATTTGAGTGGTTGTAGATCGACTTACAAAATCTGCTCATTTTCTCCTATTCAAAACCACCTATTCAATGGATAAGTTGGGGAGTATTTATGTGGCTGAGATAGTTCGTCTTCACGGAGTATCGGTATCTATTGTTTCAGATAGAGATTCTCGGTTTACTTCGAAGTTCTGGACCAGCTTGCAAAATGCTTTAGGTAAGAAGTTGAATTTTAGTACAACTTTTCATCCTCAGACTGATGGCCAGTCGAGCTTACCATTCAAACTTTAGAGGATATGCTGCGAGCATGTGTTATGGAAATCAAGGGTAACTGGGACATTTATTTACCTTTGATGGAGTTTGCATACAACAACAGTTATCAAGCTAGTATCAAGATGGCGCCATATGAGGCTTTGTATGGACCGAAATGCAGAACTCCAGTACGTTGGGATGAAGTTGGTGAGTGGAAGTTATTTGGTTCAAATTTGGTTCAGGATACTAATGAGCGGGTACAACTTGTTCGGGATAGATTAAAAGTGGCCCAAGATAGATAGAAAAGCTACGCGAATAAGCGTAGGTGGGAACTGGAATTCAATGTTGGTGATCGAGTGTTCTTACGAATATCTCTTTAGAAAAGAGTACTTCTCTTTAGGAACCGCGGGAAGCTCAGTCCACGTTACATTGGGCCATACGAGATCGTAGAGCGTATTGGTCTATTGGCTTATCGATTAGCTCTACCACCTGAGTTGTCCAGAATACATAATGTGTTTTATGTTTCAATGCTCCGAAAGTACATGTATGGAGTCATGTTTTATCAAAGAGGAGCTAGTTGAGATACTAAAGGGAAAACACCAAGTGTTGCGTTCGAAAACTATCCCTTTGGTAAAAGTGTTGTGGAAAAATCACTCAAAGGAAGAGGCTATAGGGGAATCCGAGGACTTGATGCAAGCTCAATACCCTCATTTATTTATAATTGGTACGTAAATTTCGAGGACGAAATTTTTTATAAGTGGGAAGGATTTTAACATATGCATTTATTTTATTTGTTTATGTAAATAATTAAAACAAGAGGGGTTCTATGTGCTAATCATGAGGGGGTTTAGTTGATATTTTGTGGGTGTTTTAAAAGAGTGAAACCGGGTAAAAATTCATATTCAAACTGAGAGAGAGAGAGAGGAGAGCTCACCCGTTGACCCGTTTGACTCGACCCGAACCCGCGACTCGACCTGCAGGTTTCTTCTATTTCCGACCACCTCACCAGTCGAGCAAGGTGTCAAACAAAGGCTGGTGAGCCGAAAGTCCACTCGACATGTGCTTGTGAGCCGGAAACCGCGCAGAATGTTACCGGTGAAGCTCGAAACTTCTGCGGGTTTACGCAGACAATCGCCGCCAATTCCGGCCGTCTTTAGCCGCGCCACCAGCTGGAAAAGGTTCCCCACCTCACCATCTTCCATTCCCGACCAGTCACCAGTACTGAGGAGGCCGATTTGCCGCCGACCGATCACCGTAAAGTGCCATAGTTTCACGGTCTCGATCCAGCGCCACCTCCACGTATGGGAGGTCACCACCGGCATCATTGAACTTACCTCGAAGAGAAGTGTTTAGTCCGAGCTTCCCCACTGCCGTTCGGTGAATTCCGGTCAACATTGACCGTATGGGCATTTTGATAACTTTACGTATAGAGGGTAATTTCATAATTTTCAACTTTGAGGATATTTTTGCAATCTGAATTGAGTATAAATTGGTAATTTTATGATGTTGAGGATAAAGTAGTAAATTATGAAATTGAGGGTTGTTTAAATTCGGATTTTATTAGTAAATTACGAATACGGGATTAATACAGTAAGCCGAGAGAATGGAGAGTTGTAATGTTAGAACGAATATTTATTTTAAGCGTTAATTTTGTGACATTAGTTTGGATTATAAATATTGGAAGTAATTATATCGTTTCTCTAAAATAGGTGGATCTGCGGATGAGAATCTACCTGCGGACTCGGGTAATAGCCGAGTCTGAGTTTGTCACTGTGAGTGGAATATATTAAAACTATTTGATTTTTATATAGTAAAGCTTGTTCGTGAAATGAATATTTAAAGTGCTTTCATTAAATGGTTCTCCGAAATAAATGTCTATTACGTATAAATATTTTGTTAAGTTATATTTATTCATTTATGCTCCATATCGATTTTAAAATGGTTAAAGAGATGATTGATTTTGAGCATGATTTAAAGTGTATTTATATTGATTTCATGTATGATTTAAAGTGTATATATATGTTGATTTTGAGTATGATTTAAAGAGTATATGATTGATCTTGGGCATGATTTAAAGTGTATATATATAATGATTTTATTCATGATTTTAAGTTTAAAGCAAATACCCATTCCTTCCAGATATGATGAGATGAGATAGTAGGCCTTTGGGGCCCGTCTGAACACACATATAGGCTTTGGGCCGTGTGTTTGGGCGCTTTCGCCCTTTAGGGGCATATGCATGCAGACAGATATTGAGATATAACACATCATAGCACGTCCATTGAGATCCGCGTATGAGTTATGCTGATAAGCATGAGATGGTACGTCCTCCCATCTATTCGTGTAGCTTCGGGCATGATGGTATCCAGATAGTACATCATTGCCGTCCGTTGAGGTCTGGATATGACTAGATTATCCCCCGGGTATTTGTTTAAGGATATTGATATTATTTAATATTTGATATTTCAGCATGAGATGATATTTCAATATGAGATGTTTTTTTTTGATTTTGTGGCAGTATCAAATATATTTATATTCAGAATATGACTGAAATGAAAGGAATTTTTACATTAAAATAATTAATTGATAAAAGTATTTACACAAGCGATGCATTTATTTTTGCAAGTATTTTATGTTTTAAAAGCTACTATCCACTCACTGAGCTTACTGAGTTTTATACTCACCCTATTTTATTATAATTTTTTCCCCTAAGGAGATTACAGGTACAACAGTTAACCCAACAGCTGTACATATTTTGGAGTCATTTTGACCACGTGAGATTGTTTGTGGACAATAGAATAATTATTTTTCTTTTGGTTAATGTATAATCATCCTGTTTTGGAATTATACTAGGGATGTGATATACGAATTATGAAACGTATGTAATATTAGATATATTGCTGGATGAGACTGGTTGAAGTAGGTTGATGTATAATAAATTATTTTGGGAGTGTTTGTGTTGTAATTGTAGGTTTGAGAATGTTCAATGTTTAGGGGAGGTTCAGTCGAAATTTCGGTAGAATTCTCATTAATAAGATGATTTTAATGTTTCGTAAGATAGGTCGCCTCTGGAGATGGGGCGGGTCGTCTCAAATGTTGACTAATTAAATTTCTTAATGGATTCTTGTATTTATGGGAGTAGAATGGATGTAGACATTATCAAATATGTTTTAAAATTATAACAATTATGGGTCTTATCATATGAAATCAATATGTGAACATTATACCACCATAACTGGTATGAAATTGAATCAATATTGGTGATGGACCAGAAGTTTAAATAAAAAATCTTTACTCATTTGGCTAGTAATTTTGCTATGCAAGATTAAGAATTTTTAAAAAAGTTCTCCTATGATTAGGGGAGCAAAGTGATGTACATTTGGTCAACAATATAAATGATACGTATCACCTTTATGCCATTTTGATATTTATATGAGTTAATTTATTTGAACTTGAAGTTCAAAAAGATGATTGTATAATGCATATTGTTGATCAATTATTAGATGGACTCATTGGTATAAAGAATAAAAAAAAATTACATATAAAAATACCATAACATAGGTTAATGTCCTTGAAGGATGAAATGGTGATATAAAATAAATATTAAAATGCCTAAAACATGCGTGTAGTAGATCAAATATTGGTACAAATAATTTAATTATCAAGAAGATGAAAAATTTTATGAAAATGATTTAACGCTTCTAAAGTGAAATATGATAAATAGGAAAATACATTTGGCCTGTTATTAAATTACTGAATATATTACTCCTGGAGTGACATATTGTATCAACTAGTAAATCAATCTCAAATACCCTTAAAAAAGTGAGAAATTAAAAGATTCAAATTGCCCTATAAAAATATACATGCTAATTAAAGAAAGAGAGATCATTTGCCTCTGCAGAGCATATGTATTAGAGGTTTCAAAAGATCTCAATTGAGCATATGTACTGTAAATGAGAAATATTTAATTAATAATTGTACTTGGGACAAGAGAAAAAATTTAAAATTTTCAAAATTTTAAGATCATCAAATTATACAATTAGCCGAAATTGTAAAATATTCGGACTTTTAGTCCACATGCCAAAGGACTTCAAAATTGATTAGTAAAATTTGAAGCATTTTGGATTTGTAATTCATAAACCTGAAGTTATGAAATTTATTAGAAAATTCAAATCTAAACTATTGTATATCAAATTTAATTTGAAGAATTTATGTACTCAACCATGCACCTTATATATTCTTGATAAAGCTATAATCATAGTTGTGTATATTATACTAATATGAACTCATAAAAGTGTAATCACTTAAAAGAAAATTTATTACCAGTGGGGTATATCAGTATCCACTTTGCTATGTGATTTTATTAAAAACAAGAAATTAAATTTGCAATCTTTACAAATTATGTTGATGATTTCGTCAAGAAAGGACTCATGAAGAGCTTATGAATTTATTTCTCATAAGAATAAAATTGCAAGATGAAAGATCTTGAAATGAAAGATTTCCTTTCAATTTACAAATTGAAAATTATCAAATGGAATGCTACAACTATTGAAATTGTTTGGGTAATATCAGGCAGGTCTCCTCGAGGCCATTCCAGCTTGAATAAGACACTCGAGATAAATCCAGCTCGAGCAGAAGTCCCGACCACCGGCACGAAGACGGCCTCACTAGACGTCAAAGCTGGTCAAGGTCGAGGAATTCAGGACCGTTCGAGCTCCGAGCTCTCTTGCTTGTTCGAGGTCATCAGGCCCTGTCAAGGCTGGTCAAGGACGAGGAGCTCGAAGGCTGGTCGAGACCCGAGCTCACTTTTCTGCTCACTGCATTCAAGTACTCGAGCACAACTGGGCCACGCCAGTCATAGAACAAAGGGAACGCGAGACCCGGTTCAGGACAGTCTGACCCGTTTTCCCAGAAATCCGGCATAACTTTCGATGTCTAATCAAGGCCCCACATGGTATGGTGGCGGTACTATTGCCGATGGTCGGCACATGCCCCCACGGTGTCATCATTCCTTGCACGCATGCCCGACATTATGATCTAGCCATGTGAACCATGCTAACGAGACAGCCGCCCATCCCCAGGGAATATTATGCTAATCCCGGCAGTCAGAGGGGCCCAGACACTACCATTACGGGAACAGGCGGTCTGAGAGAGAAAAGGCAGGAAAGTGGAGAATAAAAGAAAAGAGACGGGTAAGTTGCAGAGGTTCCGAAAATGGACACATGTTCTTCTCCTTCTTCTTGCTTCCCTCCACTCTGATTTTTCAGAATTCCATTATTCAGAAAGGAAGGCAAAAATACCCCTTCCATTCTTCCGGTCTCTCTAATTAAGAGGGATACAAAAAGAACAACCCGATCACTGACTTGAGCGTTGGAGGGTTTTCACCGGAACAACACCCAACGACCTTGACTCAGATTCGTGAGCACAGTGTCCGGGGACTTCCGCTTCGGTAAAGATAGAGGAGCTAGAATTGGAAGGTAGTCCTGCTCGAGCTCGAGCTAACCGCAAGCAGAAGGTTTTTGACGTTATTTGAAGGGACGCAGGAAAACAGCATCAACATTTTTGGTGCCGCTCGTGGGATCGGCTCAAAAGCCTAATTTCCCAACACGTTCAGAAGACACAACGCAACGATGAGAGGAAACAGCAGAAGAGGAGTGAGTCCAGAGGAATCAGTGACCTTGAGGGAAGTGGCCAATGAAGCTTAGAATAGAGAGATCCAGGAAAGAATGGATCGGATGGAGAAACAAATGGAAACTCTGACCTCCATATTACAAGAACTCAGAGATGGACAGAGAAAAGCATGTAACGATGTCCCTGAATCCACCATGGAACGCCTGCTCGTGGAACACGAGGGAGACGAAGCACAGAGACTGAGAATACCGAATGTTGCCGTGAGGGAAGAAACGAACCTGGAGGAAAGGGGTCTCGTCAGCACTTGCAGGATACAATACCAACCTCCCGCGCGGAGGAGCTGCAGGAGGAGGTGCGTAGGTTGGCACAAGTTGTGGAGGACCTCCAGAGAAACGGAAAAAGCCCAAGTTGGAGGATAATGCTGGACAACGAGTCCCCACTTTCGACGGAGATCATGGGTGTCACGATCCCACGTGACTTTCGCTTCCCGGATTTGAAATTTTTAGGAGAGAGTGATCTGTTGGTGCACATAGAGAGATTTAACGACATGACAGGAGTGTAGGGCCTCTCAGCAGCCCAGAGGTGCAGGGTCTTCCTGCTTACTATTGTGGGAAGGGCAAGAGAATGGTACCGCAGGCTGCCGCGAGGAAGCATCCTAAGCTTCGAACAGATGTGTAGGGAATTTACAGAGCAGTTTCAGGGCGCAGTGACCCCCGAAGATGATATGATGGAGCTGTCGGAAATAAGACAGACGGAGGGAGAACCCCTTCGGGAGTTCGTCAAGAGATACCACAGATCGGTCCTAGATCTTGGTGCATTTAATCATCCCCAAGCGTTGAGAGGACTGAAGGACGGGATGAGGATGGGGAGGCCATGGTATAATCTACGAAGCCCTTCGATTCGTTCATATTCAGATGCGTATGAACAGGTGAAAATGGATATGGTGATCGAAGAGGAAAAGGCTGCAAAGCTGAGAAGTGAATAGGGCAGTGGAATAAAGAGGAAGGAGAAAGGAGGTCCTACCCGAGGAGCGCTGGCTCCAAAAGCAATAAGGGACCGGGTTGCCCCCTACAATCCTTACCAGAGAGCTCCCCCACCGTGGATGATTCCCATGCCACCCCGTAGATCTCCAGGCCGGGATCACAGGGTGTACAGGAGTCACGACGACCACCCATCCCGCAACCAACCACCAAGTAGACCTGCGATGAACCACAACAGAGCAGATCGTCCATTGCCACCCCCACCAAGAAGCTTCCCAAGAGATCAGGCGATACAGATGGTGGAGCAGAGCCCCGTTTACGAGCAATACTCAAGGTTGAAGATATCTCTCGAAGAGATACTTCAAGTGGCTGAGGAGCGAGGACTGCTGAGCTCCCCCAACGCCGATGGCCAAGTCGACTGGCAAACGAGACAAGGGACGGTTCAGCCGCTTCCATGGTTACCACGGCCACTCCACATCACAGTGTTGTGATTTGAAGAACCAAGTAGAGGACCTGGTTAGGAATCAGTATTTGGACGAGTTTATTGAAGGAGGACATCCGGTGGTTGAGCAGCAACCTGAGGAAGATGATCGAGCTTATGAAATAGACTTGGAACCACCGGCTACAAGGGCGATCTCAAGAGGGCCCACGATGGCAGGAAATTCAAACAGGGCCCGAAAGAACTATTGCAGATATGCCGCTGCCAGCCGAGAGGTCCTGTTCACTGCCCCCGCAAAAAGGCCAAGGTCCGGCAGGTGCCCATTATGTGGACGGAGGAAGACGAAGAGGGGGTGCTGTACCCCCATGAGGATGCCTTGGTTGTAAAAGCGAACATCGCTAATAAGGAAGTTGATCGAATACTGGTAGACTCGGGAAGCTCGGTGGATATTCTCTTCAAGTCCACACTCAAGGATTTAGGAATAGCAGGTGCGAGCCTCGAGCAGACGAGCACTTCCTTGAAAGGATTCGGGGGAGGGAAGCCGATACCTCTAGGAATCATCAAACTGGTTGTGACCATGGGCTCGAGGCCTTTTGAAAAGAATATGATGTTAGCCTTTGTGGTGGTAGATGAAGCCAGCCCATACCAAGCAATACTGGAGCCGTAAAGTATCGAGTGAATGGAGCTGTGGGGGTCGTAAAAGGCAGCCAGAGGGTAGCAAGGAGCTGCTACGCTGTGGCAGCCAAAGAAACCATGCAGATAACCTCACTGGACTCGAGGGGGGAGTCAAGGAGTGGAAGGCAGGAGCCTGCTGAGGAACTGGAGGAGGTTGAGGTGAGAGCAGATGACCCCAAGAAGAAAATCTGGATCGGCTGGGGCATTAGCGAGTAGTTAAAAGAAAAGTTGGTGGAGTGTTTGCGAGCACACGCGGATGTATTCGCATGGACGCATGAGGATATGCATGGGATTAACCCAGAAGTGGCGTGTCACAGGCTGGCAATACGAAAAGATGCTAAGCCAATGAGGCAGAAGAGGAGATGCATCAACCAAGAGAGATATGAGGCCATCAACTGCGAGGTGGAGAAGCTGCTGAAAGCAGGATTCATAAGGGAGGTCTCCTACCCCGAATGGATCTCGAACGTGGTGCTAGTAAAGAAGGCAAGTGGAAAATGGAGAATGTTCGTGGACTTCACAAATGTGAACAAAGCTTGCCCTAAAGGTAGCTTCCCGTTGCCAAAGATAGACCAACTGGTGGACTCCACGGCGAGGCACGGGCTGCTTAGTTTTATGGATGCATTTTCAGGTTATAACCAAATCCCCATGCACCGATCAGACGAGGAGTGCACAGCCTTCATCACCAATCAGGGATTGTACTGCTACAAGGTCATGCCATTCGGCCTGAAGAATGCCGGGGCAACATACCAGAGGCTGGTGAACAAGGTCTTCAAGCCATTGATTGGTCGAACGATGGAGGTGTACGTGGACGACATGATCACCAAGTAGAAAGATGCGGAAGAGCATGTAAGGTATTTAGAGGAGACCTTTGCACTCTTAAGAAAGTATCGGATGAAACTAAACCCAGAGAAGTGTGCCTTTGGAGTTGGTTCAGGAAAATTCTTAGGCTTTATGGTCAGTCACAGAGGGATCGTGACCAATCTGGAAAAGATAAGAGCAATGGTGGAAATGAAGTCCCCCCGTAGCCTCAAGGAGATACAAAGTCTTACCGGCAAATTGGCATCCCTCAACAGGTTCGTATCTCAAGCCACGGATAAATGCCGAGTCTTCTTCCAGGAAATAAAGAAAGGCAAGAAGACAAAATGGACGCCAGAATGCGAAGCGGTGTTCTGACAGTTGAAAGAATACTTGCTGAAAGCTCCGTTACTGTCTACACCTCGAGCAGGGGAGGTATTGTTTCTATACTTAGCTGTGTCCCATTGGGCAATGAGTTCGGTTCTGGTAAGGGAGGAATCAGGGGTGCAGTACCCCGTTTATTACACGAGCAGAGCTTTGCTGGAAGCTGAAACTCGATATCCGCTAATGGAGAAATGGGCACTGGCCCTAGTAATAGCAGCCCGAAAGCTGAGGCCTTATTTTCAGGCGTATTCGGTAATGGTTCTAATAAACCAGTCGCTCAGGCAAACTCTACACAAGCCAGAGACCTCCAGAAGGTCGGTGAAATGGTCGGTGGAGCTCAGTGAATTCGACATCAGCTACCAATCCCGAACAGCCATAAAAGCTCAGTCCTTAGCTGATTTCGTGGTCGAGTGTACAGAAAGAAATGGAGAGATGGAGAGCGAGCATCCACCAGACTCCTCGGCCCCAACCAGTGCCTGGACAGTCACGGTCGATGGGTCATGCGGGGACCAAGGAGCAGGAGCAGGAATTGTGCTTCTCAGTCCTGAAGGGGTAGTGATGCAGTATGTTGTGAAGCTGGAGTTTGAAGTCACCAACAATCAGGCCGAGTATGAGGTTGTAATTGCTGGATTGAAGCTCGCCTTAGTAGTAAAGGCAAAAGAGGTGAAGCTTCAGACAGACTCACAACTGGTGGCAAACCATCTCAATGAAAGCTTCCAAGCGAAAGGCGAGAAGATGGAGGCTTATCTTCGGAAGGTAAAGCAGCTGATTGATAACTTCCGAGCAGTCGAGGTGGAGTAGATCTCGAGGAGAAAGAATTTTTGAGCCAATATGATAGCTCGGATGGCCGCTACCTCCGACCCCAAAATACCAAGATCCATTCTATTAGAAGTTAAGACCTGTTCGAGCCTCGAGCAGGAAGACGAGGTACTGGGTTTATCGTCCAGCAGCAACTGGATGGAACCAATTGTTTCTTACCTCAAGGAAGGGATGGTGCCTGCCGATAAGAAGCAAGCAAGGAAGTTGAAGTGTAAAGCGGCCAGGTATACTCTCATCGATAGGGTCTTGTATAGACACACTCTCCCCTTGCTGCGATGTTTAGACCAGGAGGAGGTTGATTATGTCCTCCGAGAGATACACGAAGGAATTTGCGGGAATCATTCTAGCGTGAGGTCCTTGGCTTTCAAGGCCTTGAGGCAGGGATACTTTTAGCCCCGCATGCATCAAGATGCTGAAGAGAAGACCAGAAGCTGCAAGAGCTGCCAAAGTTTTGCCAATTACCTGACTTAGCCTCCAGAGAACCTTACGGATATGAACTCACCATGGCCGTTTGCTCAATGGGGAATTGACTTGATCTGGCCACTGCCGAAGGGGAAAGCATCTGCCACCCATGCCATAGTCGCAATCGATTCTTCATCAAATGGGTCGAAGTGGGGCCTTTGAGCAGTATCGCAGAAGGTAAAACCACTGACTTCATTTGAAAAAATGTGATTTGCAGGTATGGGATTCCTCATGCATTAGTCACAGACAATGGGAGACAGTTTAACAACGGCAAGTTCAGAGACTTCTGCCAAAACTTGGGGATAGAGCTGAAGTTTTGCTCTCCCTCACACCCGCAAGCCAATGGACAAGTGGAAGCCGCGAATAAGACCATAAAACGTCTCCTGAAGACTAGAATTGGTGAGCAAAAGGGAGCCTGGGTGGATGAGCTGCCTGGCGTCTTGTGGGCTTATAGAACCACACACAAAATGGCCATAGGAGATACCCCATTCTCCTTGACGTTTGGACACAAAGCAGTTGTTCCTGCTGAGATAGGAATGGGGACGCACCGGAGCACTTCAATGAGGAGCAAAATAGCAAGCAGATGTGTGCAGGCTTGGACTTGCTGGAAGAGAAGAGGGAAAGGGTCGCTGCTAGGATTACAGAATACCAGCAGAAAGTGGCTCGCTATTACAACCGGAATGTGCACCTCCTCCAGTTCCAAGTGGGGGATTGGGTACTCAGAAAAGTCAATTATAACACTAAGGACCCCAGGCAAGGTGTGTTAGGGCCGAATTGGGAGGGTCCTTATCGAGTCACTCAAATAGCCGGACCAGAAGCATACCGGCTGAACCATCCGGATAGACGAAAAGTCAAGAGGCCATGGAACGCACAACTCTTGATGAGATACTTCTAGTAAGTTTCCTTGTGTTGTAAGCATTAATGTCAAATTCCTTCCCAAAATGGGGATGTATAAAAACTTGAACGTGTGTAAAAGTAAGAAAAACATTTATAATATTAATTCAAGTTGAAGCCAAGAAGCTTATGAAGAACGCAAAGGCCAGAAGTCCCAAATCTAAGCTTTAGGCGGGATGGTGCCAAGCGTGGCCAATTGCAGGCCCGAGCAGAAGACGCTCATGAAGACAACGCAAAGGCCAGAAGTCCAAAAGCCTAAGCTTTAGGCAGGACGGTGCCAAGCGTGGCCAATTACAGGCCCGAGCAGAAGAAGCTCATGAAGACAACGCAAAGGCCAGAAGTCATGAAGCCTAGCTTTGGGTGGGACTGTGCCAAGCGTAGCCAATTGCAGGCCCGAGCAGAAGAAGCTCATGAAGACAACGCAAAGGCCAGAAGTCCCAAAGCCAAGCTTTAGGCGGGACGGTGCCAAGCGTGGCCAATTGTAGTCCCGTGCAGAAGAAGCTCATGAAGAACGTAAAGGCCAGAAGTCCCAAAGCCTAGCTTTGGGTGGGACGGTGCCAAGCGTAACCAATTGCAGGCCCGAGCAGAAGAAGCTCATGAAGACAACGCAAAGGCCAGAAGTCCCAAAGCCTAGCTTTAGGCGGGACGGTGCCAAGTGTGGCCAATTGCAAGCCCGAGCAGAAGAAGCTCATGAAGACAACGCTAAGGCCAGAAGTCCCAAAGACTAGCTTTAGGCGGGACGGTGCCAAGCGAGAGCCAATTGCAGGCTCGAAGCGAATGAGCTCGTAAAATAAACAGCTACAGAGCACGACCCAAACGTCGGTTCAAGTAGACCGAGCTCACGAGACAGGCAGAAGGCTTTCAACCTAACTCAAGGCAAACCTTTGCCATGCATAAGTTAAAAGATGATACAAGCAGTAATAAACTTGGGCAAAAAATAAAATAAAAGTCCAACACTTATAAAATTCCCACTTAGCGAGCACATGAAGTCAATCCCACGTGTAAAACGCAAGAATATGCATACGGGTACAGAAATGGGTTGTCCAATGTATGCATTTTATTCATTGAATTGATTACAAGTACAAGAAGTTGAAAAGAAAAGAAAAAAAAAGAGAGAAGAAAAGAGTTCAAGCAGCAGGGGCATCATCAGCAGCAGCAGGAGGAGCATCTTCAGCAGCAGCAGGAGGAGCAACAGCAGCAGGGGGAGGAACAACTTCCCTGGGTTCAGTTGGGGGCTCGGAAGGGGAATCTTTAGACCCTTGGATGGGGATGTCGTGAATACGCATATACTCAGCAACACCCACTTAGACCTTAGACAGGTCGAGAGACAGCTCCCTCTTGAACTGGACGAGAGACAGCTCCCTCTTGAACTGGGTAGCCCTAGAGTCCGACGTCGCTGCCTTCTCTGCGAAGGTGGAGTTTTCCTCTTGAAGCCTCGTGTTCTCCTCTTTCAACTGCTCAAGACTCTGCTCCAAGCTCCGAATCTCTGCTCAAAGCTGCTGCTGAGAATCTAGGATCGTGGACTTGAATCTGGTAATAGCAGCTGTGGTACGGGAAGAGAGGCGCAAGAGAGCACTGAATAGCTCATCAGTATTATGAGACTCCAGCCCATCCAGGAATCTGTCGTTCATCTCCTCAGCAAAATCCCTTAAGTAGGGCTCGACACGGCCAGACCGACTCTGCTCCTGCACGCTTTTGGGCCGAGGGCGAGCTGAAGCTGCAGTCCTCGGACGCCTGCGAGGAGGACCGTCTTCTACTCGCTCTACCTCATGATCCGAAGGGGAGGTTTGATCAGGTGGAGGCGGAGCATCCATATCGGCTCGGGGTCTCTTCGAGCTGCTCGCACCTCCGGAGGTCCCTACACGCCTCCGCATCATGTCAAGCACCCCCTTCATGTCTTCCCCTAGCACCAGACCGAACTCCGAAAAATTTTGGGTTGTAAGCAGCTCCCTGCACGAGCTCGCATTGTCAAGTGCTGTTCTGACATGTGCTCGGAGCTCTTCCCCAATTCTGTAGGATGCACCCTAAGAAACTGCAAAAGCAATGAAGGCAGAATAGTGAGAACAGGTATGAGCAGAAGAACTAAAATGAAAATTCACTGGACAGATAAACAACCTGGAGTGCAAAAATGTTCTGGAACCGGAGGGATCCCCTCGGTGAGAAGTGTAGCATGCCCCCATTCCCCCCCAACAAAGAAGAATTTGCTCTTCCAGTTGCCACCAGAAGTAGGGAGATCAGTTATGGGCTTTTTACCCTTTAGGCTGGAGGTAAGGTAGTACCAACCAGCATCATTCGGGCTGCACTTTAGCTGATAAAGAAGCTTTATTTCTTCTACTGAGGGTTCACCCAAATTACACCACTTCCAAAAAACAAAAAGTCCGGAAAGGACCCTCCACCCATTCGGGTTCAGCTGCCCCAGGGCCAGACGGAATTTGGACAAAACCCAGGCAAAATAAGGCTGGAGAGGCAGCCTGACCCCCCATTTGAAGTACTCTAGGTGGAAGGTAGTATACCCTTGAGAGGACGGCTGAGAATATCACCCCTGTCCGGCACCCGTAACTCCACACTGTCGGGTATATGGTAGGTGTGTCTAAGCCTATTCAAGTCTAAATGTGTGGTTTCACACCTCATAAGGTCAATGGGGTACCCTCTACCCTTTGACCATTGGCTGGCCCTCTCCCCCTGATGCGGCTGGGTCTTCGCTGCGAGCAACGCCCCTTCCGGACTATAATCTCTCACCGGAACTACACTAAGAGGTTCTACTTCGCTAGAAGAGGAAGATTCCTCGGGTGACATCCTACGGGCTCGCTGGGCATCCGAAATTCTTTCCTAAAGTACAGTCTACCCAATTGGAACCAGAAATCTAGAAGAAGGAAGAACAGAACGGTGACAAGAGATAGAAGAGAGGTTTATACCTGAGTACAGAAAGGAGTATATACGGCCGGAAATCGCTCTGACGCAGAAGAAGAAGATGAGTGAATAGTTGCAGGCAGATTAATTTTGAGGTTTAAGCAAAAATGAACAATAGTAGATACAATGAAGAAATTGGGGGTTTTTTAAAAGGGGAAAGTGTCTCTTCAGCAGACGGCACGCAAATCAAGGGACGCGACCTTTCGAGTAACGTCTCCTCAAAATTTGAACGCATGGACAGGATCCGTCCACGTGTCCTGCATTAAATGAGAAATGATGGAAGCGGAAGACAGTTGGAAAACATGGGGAAGTGGAAAAGGCCGGGAAGCTGGCCCATTACTAATAAGTTTCCAGTCTTATCTCGTTTCACTCTAAAGACTAGAAACTGGGGGACTGGTGTTTGGGTAATATTAGGCAGGTCTCCTCAAGGCCATTCCAGCTCGAATAAGACACCCCGGGGTTAATCCAGCTCGAGCAGAAGTCCCGATCGCCGGCACAAAGACGGCCTCACTACACGTCAAAGTTGGTCAAGGTCGAGGAATTCAGGACTGTCCGAGCTCCGAGCTCTCTTACTTGTCCTAGGTCATCAGGCCCTGTCAAGGCTAGTCAAGGACGAGGAGCTCGAAGGCTGGTCAAGACCCGAGCTCACTTTTTTGCTCGCTGCATTCAAGTCCTCGAGCACAACTAGGCCATGCAAGTCATAGAACAAAGGGAACGTGAGACCCGGTTCAAGACAGTCTGACCCATTTTCTCAGAAACCCGGCACAACTTTTGATGTCTGATCAAGGCCCCACATGGTATGGTGGTGGTACTGTTGCCGATGGCCAGCACATGCCCCCACGGTGTCATCATTCCTTGCGCGCATGCCCGAGATTATGATCTGGCCATGTGAACCATGCTAACGAGACAGCCACTCATCCCCAGGGAATATTACGCTAATCCCAGCTGTCAGAGGGGCCCAGACACTACCAAAGCGGGAACAGGCGAGAAAGTTGCAGAGGTTCAAAAAATGGACACAGGTTCTTCTCCTTCTTCTTGCTTCCCTCCACTCTGATTTTCCAGAATTCCATTATTCAGAAAGGAAGGTAAAAATACCCCTTTCATTCTTCCTGTCTTTCTAATTAAGAGGGATACAAAAAGAATAACCCGATCACTGACTTGAGCGTCGGAGGGTTTTCGCCGGAACAACACCCGGGGACCCCTGACTCTGTATTCTGTGAGCACAGGTCCGGGAGACTTCCGTTCTGGTAAAGATAGAGGAGCTGGAATTGGAAGGCAGTTCTGCTCAAGCTCAAGCTAACCGCGAGCAGAAGGTCTTTGACGTTATTTGAAGGGACGCGGGAAAACAACATCAATAGAAATACTAGAAATATTTCATATTTGAAAATTAACTACTTTAAAATATGTTATATATGTCTTGGTCGTGAGGATCTATATTTTATTCTAACTTATGCCTACAAAGGCATTGAATAATTGCATATTTTATTCCAAAATATGTTCAACATAAACTTGAAAATGTCAAAATAGTGTGAAAAGTATATCACACTCTTTTCTTGATATAGATTCTAGAGCTTCGTTTTAATCAAGGAGATCAACAACATTATGAAAGCATATACATGGCTATGTCCAATTTATTTTATGTATTCAAGATTAAAAGATTGTGTTGATCATAGGGATTTTTTCACTAAAGTATTACATCAAACTATGATTGATCATTGTAGCACCCATGTCACTTTGAGGGGAAGCATAGTTATTAAAAGAGTTATTGACATATGGACTGTACTCTTTTTCCTTCATTAGGTTTTTGTCTCATCGGGTTTTTCTATTGAGATTTTAATGAGGTAGTTTGCACCTCCTTAAAATATAAATAAATAATGTACTCTTTTTATAGGATTTTTACTAGTAAATGTTTTAATGAGGCATATTCTTTGTAGGATTGACATCAATGGAGAAGTTGATGTAGGATGTTAATTTAATTATTTTAGGATTTTAAAATTTTATTTTTTTATTTTAATTAGAGTTAATTAAGGAATAATATCTTAATCGTTTATTTCTATTCTGATTATAATTTAGTTTCCCTTTTTAAGTTAACTTAAGGAAGTGGGTTTACTCTATTATAAATAGAGAGTTCTTATAATTATTTTCATAACTTCAATTCAATTATTCAATAAAATTTCTCTTTTATAATTCATTTGGAATTATTTATCAAAAATTTCTCTTGTAGAGTCGTTTGTATTAGAGCGTCATCTAATCTCGCTTTATACGTTATTAAAAATCTCATTGAGTTGTTTGGATTAGAACAAATCTAACACGCTTCGATTTGAGCGTAAGCTAATCGCGTTGGCTTGCTCCAGTACTAGAATGATATCTAGGTTTTCTCATCCTATAAATTCTGCTTCTTCTACGCCGCTCCATCAATTGGTATAAGAGCGGTTCTGTGCAAATCACACAGCTTGCAAACCCAACACCACCAATTCTATCATTAAAAAACAAAAAAAAGAAAGCCAAACTTGAAATGCTAGCTGCCACCACCATCCATTCCTATAGTCACCACGATTCGGCCATTATATCACTAGTCATTGCCTCCATTCGACGCGCCAATCACCACCGACCAAACCCCAATAATCGCCGCCCTTAACCACCCACTAAACCTGCAAGCTCTCCTCTCTCTCGATTTGCGGTCGTCTGCTGTCTTCACCGTCAGTCATTACTGCCAAAAGATCCAACCTTCACTGACCAAACCCCAGCCACTAATTATCTCCAAATGCCAGCCAAAATTGCCCCCCAACCATCACAATCAGCTGCATATTCAAGAAAATTTTTAGGCCAAACCACCGTGAATCCGGCCAAACCGGCCACCATCATGTTCCTCACCATCAAATCTTTCTGATCCAACCAACCCCACACCAAATCACGACCATCGGTCACCGGTCACACCAAACCCGAGAGTTGAGCATTATTTATGGTTTTGCCAGTGCGTGAAAATTTGGCAATAAATAGCAAATTACTGTCCATCCTACTAAATTCTTATGTGTTGAACTTATCTACATATAGCCATTCCAAATATGATGATCAAGGGATGCAGGCAATACCTGTAGAGACTATCAGATAGATAATTAGAGAAGCAATTTTGCAAGAATTTGAGAAAGTTTAGAACCCAAGATTGGCAGCGATAGAGCAAGCAAATGTAGATCTTACACTTTCTATAAACAATATCATCAAGAGAGAACAGAAGCTGAGAGTTAATTGTGAGAAAATAGTTGGAAAAGACTTACTTGAGATGACAGAATAAAAAGTACAATTTGTTATAGATTTAAAGTTTCAATCTGATAATTTATGCTAGAATGTGCATGATGTTTCCTTAGAGAACAAGATAAATGTTGAAGATGATGAGCAAAATAATGTTGAAGATGTTAAAATGATTAAAATTGTTCTACCTATTCATATTGAAGATAAGAAGGTTGTGCTTAAAGAAGATTTGCTTGAAAAGGTAAAATCTATTGGAGAGCGCATTGAGTAAAAACTAGGGAAACGCAAAAGTTATTTGATTGTTGTTCGTTCTTGTAAGTCGTCATCTTCTAGAAAAATATATAAGCGAAAGAAATTATTGAAGTATAGATTCTTCAAAGTTTCGAGAAAGATTGATGAGAAAGAGAACAAGTTCGAATTACAAGATGATTTGGCTCTGCACTACAAGTTTCATCCTCCAGACTATATTAAAATTTGAGGATGAGTTTCTCTTAAGAGGGGAAGTATGATATAGGACGTTAATTTAGTTATTTTAGGATTCTATAATTTTTTTTTAATTTTAATTAAAGTTAATTAAGGAACAATATCTTAGTCTTTTATTTCTATTTTAATTGTGATTTAATTTTCAAATTTAAGTTAACTTAGGGAAGTAGTTTTACTCTATTATAAATAGAGAGATCTTGTAATTATTTTCATAATTTCAATTCAATTATTCAATAAAATTTCTCTTTTATAATTCATTTGGAATTATTTATCGAAAATCTCTCTTATAGAGTTGTTTGGATTAGAGCGTCATCTAATCTCTCTTTATATGTTATGAAAAATTTCATTGAGTCGTTTGGATTAGAACGGATCTAATCAATCTTTGATTAGAGTGTAAGCTAATCACATTAGCTTGGTATTGTACTAGAACGATATCTAGTTTTTCTCATCCTATTAATTCCAGTTCTGCTGCGTCGCTCCATCAGAGTATTATAAAATAATTATAATTTATGTGAATGTTCATCAAAACAACTTTTTATCTCCTATAAGCAACCTTTAACCTTCTTATAACTCTCATTATCTCCCTAATTTGAAGATTGTTATCTCTTACTACTTTATAGTTGTATCACTATATAACGAGGCCTTTACTTCTTGTATTGGTTGGTGCGTTCAATAATATAGAGGCAAAGAAAATAGAAAGATTTGAGGTGTGTATAGACACTTTCCTTTGAGGTTTATTTGCCCTCACCACACTTCGTTTGCTATAGTGTTGAATGGCAAATTACCCCTAAGATACAACAAACTTTGAATACAATCTCTAACAATAAAATTGTATTCCAGAACATATATTAAATCTAACATAAAATGAAGTATTTATAGAAACAAAGTTTCTATTCATGAAGAGACATATCTATACATAAATGACATAATCTTCTCATAAAAATGTACATCTGTTCATAAATAATATAACTCTTCGTATAGGGGTACTTATTTAAAGTGATACATCTTTTAATAAAGAATACAACTCTTCACACAAAGGTACATTTGAAGTAGATATATCTTTTCATTTAATTAGTTTAAAATAAATTAACTAATTAATTATATGATGGATATTACAATATCTCTCACAATCCTTCACTAGATTGTAATATATTTCCAAATTCATCAGTGATAAACTTATATACACAAGAATGTATCTTTTAATTTCGACCTTCAATTAGTGCATATACTTCAAAACATTTACAAAATATACTAATCCATTTTTACGGGGTGAAGGATTTGTATCATTGGAGAATCTTATATTTTTCACCAAGAAGTATCCGGTTTGTCCCTTTCTTGAAATTGGCATGAATCTTGTCTTAGCTGAATTAGAGGCTAAACTTACTATTAGGGATGACAAAAATCCTCTGCAGGTATGGGGGTCCGTTATGTTAAAGTTGGGTATTAAGTATATTTTTTTTTTTGTCTTATAAAAAGATTGGGTATGGGTATAATTATTAATATCTGTTAATTGGATGGGTCGAATATGGATATTAAATACTAAAACATATACCCGCTCATAAAATTGTTTGATTATTTATTTTTATTAAATTTTAAAAGTTAAAATATTAAAGTTAAAATATTAATTAACAACTAAATTTAAATATTTAAATCCTAAAAGATTAAAACATGAATAACTAAATATCAGCGGCTTTAAATATTTAATCATGGAATATTTTGAAATCTTAAAGGATAGCAAAAGTAAGATATTTTAAATTCTAACTATCTATACAGGATCTGATTCAAGATGCTAATTTTGATGTTGTAGTATTGACTAGAAAAATAACTAAAGATGGTTTGATTCATAATCACCGAATTTCTTTCCAAAATAGATAAGGATGGTCCATATTTTTTTAGTAACCACTACTATTGTCTTTGTTGGAAGTAGCATTATATGAACCTATTTATATTTTTAATTTATTTATGTACTTGAGATTTTTTTTCAATTTAATATAATTTTATGTTTTAAATTGTATTAGCCATCTTATTACATTATTATTCCCCTATTTACTAATTTTTATATTTTCTTCTATATCAATAGATTTAATATTTCCATTTATTAATATATTAGTTAAAGTTAAAATTACTAATCATTAAATTAAAATGGGATATAAGAGATAGGAGAAATAGATGAATATCTAAATTTTTCAATGGAGATTACCCACCCATACCCGTTTAAGGTTTGAATGACTACAGGTCAGTGACGGGAATAACTACTATCAAATAGGTAGAGGTACGGTCATTTGCATCTTCGCACAATACCCACTCCGTTGCCATTTCTACTTGTTATCATCATTGATCTTGATCAAGATCAAGATTCTTAGGAAGATAAAAAATAAAAAATAAAAGAGAAAATTGTGGAACAAACAAAAAGATATAACCAACCACATCAACCACTACAAGTAGTTGCAGCACTCTAACCATAGCTTGTGTGCTAAGTGGCCGTGCCGGCCATTTGACCCCTGTTCAAATTTTGAAAGACTAGCTCAGTACGGCACATGGGCCGTGCTAACGTGGACTGTGCCGTGCCTACCCGCTCATTTTTTAAAAATTATTTTCTTTTTACTTGTACACTCGAACACAAGCTTTATTATGAACTTACTTTATGTCTTTGATCATCGAGCCAGCACACCTCCATCAAAATATGAATAGCTTTTTGAAATGTCAATCATCCTAATTTGGATACTACATTATACAATACTAATTAGATATTTCCCATAATTTTTTTTAGAGTTGCATTAAATAATTGATTAGAAATATATTTAAAAAATTTATTACAATTAAATAACACAAAACTAAAAATTATAAGAAAAATTCATAGAATAATATTACACTAAAAGTCAGTTTGGTAATATTATAATTTTTAAAATAATTGTTGTTAACTACCATATGTATTTAATAAATCTTCTTTGATCTTATGTATTTAATAAATCTTATTTTTAAATTATTGTAAGAATATAAATGATTGAATTAGACATAATGTTGAATAAAAAGTTATTTACACATTTACAAGTATGTATCTAAAAATATTTTTAATTGCGTATATATAATAATTAATAACTAAAATAAATATTTTATATTATTAATTTAATTTTATTTTGTTATCTTAATGTAATTAGTAATAATAATAATTTTAATGATATTATTTTCTAATTAATAAGGATAATTTTAAATTTTATAATATATATAAAATTGTCGAAATCATATTTTAAAAAGAGACCCATTATTTGCTTTTTAAAATTTGTTGTGATATAGAGTGATTTTGCCAAAAGTGATTTCTATCAGAATTTACCAAACACAAAAATTAATTTTAGCTTTTCAAATTCACATTTAAGCCTCCCAAAAACAATTTTAAATAGAACCTAAATGATAATACAAATTCAGTTCAAATTTTAATTAATGACTTAAAATTAATTTAACATTTAAAATAACACAGCATTTATTACTTATAAAAATTCAATTCAATGAAAAAAGAAAAATAATTATTTGATTTGATATTGTTCAATTCAAATTTATCTATTTAAATAATATGTAGTTGTATAATTCTAATCAAATTTAGTTAAAAAAACTTGAATCATACTTTTTACAGGGTTTTTTTACGTAACGTGTGTTCGTACATTTCACATAGTACCGTGCTTTAAGGCTCGCGTGCTTAAAAATCCAAGTCTGTCTTACCCACATGAGTGTAGTGCCATGCCGTGAGTCTTGACAAAGCATGTATGTGTAGTGCCGTGCTATACAGTTGTGTGTTGTTCCTCGTGCCACCCAACCCTTTGGCCATCTCTAGTACTATGTACTTAATGAAAAATTGGTAATATGTGTAATTTTGTAAAATTTGATTATACGGGGGATAATGAAAAGTGACAGCTTCTAGTTTATAGGATGAGAGTAGAGATGGCAAAATTCGGATCTGGATTTGAATTTGGGTGTTTCCGGATCCGAAAAAATATATTTGGATCTGGATGCAAGTAATATCCGCACGGATTGTGGGCGGATATCCCGAATATCTGAATATGTAAATATTAAATTTTAATAATTTTGAATATAATTTAAAATTTTGTATAATGATATCAAATAAAATACAATCTTAAATTTATAATTAATAATTTAACATGAAGAATATACAATAACATCATAAATTCACAATTAAAAATATCACAACATAAATTAAACATAAAAATAACATAAATTCTACAATTTATCTAATAATACCAAATAAAATCTAATCATAAATTTATGATTCAATAATTAATAATTCAATAATTGACAATTCAACATGCATAACATACAATAATATCATAAATTCACACTTTTATACTTTTTAGCTTATATATATATTTTATATTGAAATTTAATTAAATTAAAAAATACGGATCTAAATATCTATATTTCTGAATGCAAGTGCATCCGAATCTAGATTCAGATCCGCACAGATCCTAAGAATTAGAATCTGAATCCGGATCTGGATCCAAATTTTCCTGCCATCTAAATGAGAGCAAATGTTCGCTTAATATTTCACAGTTAGGTAGGGGCATCAGTTGAAAGAACAAATTGCTGTGTGAAAATTTTAACGAGTTAGCTTCCTCAATTTTTATGAAATTGTCTTTGCCCACATAAAGTTTCATACTTATGCAAATTTCCCCAAAAGAATTAACTGGTGAAAATTGTTGGAGAGGTGGACAAGACCGAAATTTCAGCACTAGAGTACAGGGGAATTAAAATTCCATAGCTGCATGATTAATGACACTCACAGAACTTATTAGTGTAAGAAATATTTAATCTCGTTGTGGAAACAAATTGGGGGTTAAAGGAAGAACCACAATTTAACATTTGTGCATTTTATAATTTAATATAGGGCGTCTGAGTTTTGTTTATTTTTTCAAAATAATAATAATAATAATAATAAGTAATTGACCAATAATATATCACGAAATATTAAAAATAATTGATAATTTTTTTCCCCCTAAGACCGACCACGACCAAGCGCCAACCTAAAGCTCAACCGCTTCTTGGATTTAAAGAAGAAAGGGTCTGTGTTCTTACAATTTGTTTGCGAAGAAAATGGTTATTAAATGCAAGGACCCCTCACCCAACTCGTAAGTTCGCGCGCGTTTCTTGGAGTAGACTTAGGAAACCTTAGTTGTTACTTGTAAGCCAAGGTATTTCACTTCACTCCATATGTTATAAGGAAACCCGCGATTCTTACCACTTCTGCTCTGATTCTCTGTCTCTTTCTTTGCTTCTCTCTCGGTTTCTCTGTCAACCAACCCACCATTTAATTTTCTTCTCAAACAAATGCAAGAACACCGACCCTTTCTTCCCCATGGCTTCCAGTTCAGACCGTCCGACGAAGAACTTATTGAACATTATCTCAAGAAGAAAGTTTCGGGAATATTCATTCCTCTTGCTGAGTATTTCATCAGGGATTGCAATCTTTATGAGAAAAACCCCTCTGAGATTTGGGATTCACATGGAGGGCCCTTTCTAAACGCTGATGAGGATCTTTATTTCTTCACCCAGTTGAAGAAAAAGTCTTCTAAGGGTTCCAGAATCGACCGCAAAGTGGGGTCTTCTGGTGGTACATGGCAAGGGGAGGATGCTGGTAAAGACATAATAAGCGCCCAATCCAAAATCAAAATCGGCTCCAAGAAGCGGTTTCGTTATGAAAAGGAAGGTTCCGAGGATCATGGGGCTTGGATCATGCATGAGTACACTCTGCATTTGCCCAAGAATCTAGCTACCAATTATGTGCTTTGTAGGCTCCGAAAGAATCAACCAACTGGCCACGATATTAAGAAGTACGGTTCTGCAAAGAAAAGAAAGCTGAAGGACTTTCAAGACAACAGCAATCAATCTGAACAAGAGACGGATACTGAGATGGATAGGCTGTTGACCCACCAACAGAACTATGCGCATTATCAAGACGTAAGTTGCAGCAGTACTGGCGTGATGAGTGAGCAGAGCTTATCCGGCGGAATGGGCATTGCAAGCAGTGTTACCGAACAATATTCTGGTGTATCTGCTCAAATGCAACATCATGAATGTCAGCAGATACCAGTTCATAATTTAGAATGTCATTATGAGCCGTCCATGGAGACGATGATGAGTGATTTTGATCAGATGTTATGTAACCAGCAATGTGACTCCGGAAACCTCATGCTTCAGAGTAGAGAAACTGGTGAGGATTATCCTTGTCATTCAGAGAGTATTGCTGATGTTCCCATGGCGGTGCCTGAGTCATTGGTGCAACAAGAAAACAACCTGCATGGGTTAGTTGTTGAAGATTATTCTTTTCTGGAAGAGTTACTTCTTGGTGATGGTAAGGAGCCAATAGGAGATGGACAAAACATTGATTGTCAAATTACAAGTTCAATGGTTGACGTGCCAAATAAGGAAACTGATGGAACGGATCATTCATCTAGTGTTGCTGAACAACAATTTGTAGCATTTGTTGCGATGCTTGATCAGACCGTTCAAAGCTCGAGCCTGCAGGAAAACCGGCAGCAGAGAGAGTGTCAATATGAAGAAGCTTTTCCGATCATGCCTGAGAAGATTTCATCTGACCATCAATGTGATTCTGAAAGCAGCATTCTTCTTAGGAGAGAATCTGGTGGAGTTGATTATGAGTTGGAATCAATTCATCAGCTGCTTCTGGATGACCAAAATGATTGCAACTTTGTGCTGGACTTGGAAGATATCTGGTCGTAATTGGATTATGACATGAATTTTTGTTATACTGACTGTAATTGAATTAGCTCTTGTAATATGTATATTAATTTCCATATATTTTTAGAAATTAATCAACTAATTAAGTAGAACATTAATATATCTATAAGCGCTAGCTCGTCGGATTAATTAAAATCATCACACATGTTTAATGAGATACTTAATACATTAATCATAGAAATTAAAGAGCAAAACTAGAGCTACAAACTAGTTAATGTTGAGATATGTTCAAATATTTGTTTTACCAAAATCGAAATATTGTTTCCCTCTCATATATTTAACGGGCAATACGCAGCCAAACGTGGGCTACGAGCAAGTATTAATTTTATTGCAGGCATATATATTTCTACGAGACGCAAGCAACGGTGGATATAATGCCATTTTCCAATAAGTTGCTGATTAATTAGCTATTGGGAATGGAGAATTTATTTTTATTATTATTTTATCTTATATATATATATATATATATATATATATATGTATGTATATATATAAGATTGTTCATTATACAACGAGCAGCTAGACACGTGATAATATAACTCTAAGTGAATAGTATTAAAATGGTAGATAAACTAAAATGGGATAGTATCTTTCACCATGTATATATATATATATATATATATATATATATATATAATTTTCAATATGAAAATTTTAATCTAAAAGACAATTTATACCTTAAATTAATGTTTTATAATTCAGATATTGTCTTTTCTAATTTTTGAATCAAACGTAGTCTCTAAAATTTGCCATTAAATTGTAACGGAAATTGAGTACAATAGAAAACTAATAAGCACTCTTTGCTATCTCTTTGTTTAATTGTACTTAGGATGTTGCAACTTCTAAAATTAATTAAACTCAAAATATTAGATTGCATTTGCGCAGCTTCGTTATCAAGCTCTTCTTGCCAAGAGAGAGAGAGAAAAAGAAATTTGATTTTGAAGTTGTCATTGGTATTAACGGTAATCGGTTTATTAGCATACAAAATTCATGCATGATTGAGACTATCAGGATCTTGAGTTTAATTGCCATTGGATTCTTCTTTAGAAGACTTAAGGAGCCACTTATTGAGTGTTATGAGGCTTTCTTCACCTAAAAAGAGGAAATAGTGTTAGCATCAAAATGTATGATTCTATTCTACAAATCAAAGTCTTGTTTGATATTAAGGTTTCGAGCTTTTTAACTACATCTAATGTAAAAAAAAAAATATATATAAAATATAAAATAAAAGTTAATAATATGTAGTAAATATAATTTTTAAATAATAATTTTAATAAAATTAATAAAAATATAACAAATTTTTCATCAATCTAAAACGGGACCTAAATATAATATTTCTTATGAAAAATATAGAGAAATTGAGCATTGAGGCCTATTGTTGATGATGATGAATACATATTGGTGAATTCAATTTAATAACAATTTACCTCATTGTCCCAATCGGTTTTCCAGGTAACTTAGGCCAGCACAAGTGATTGCATTACTACCCCAAGCAGCATTCCAATCCAAATACCCTGTGCAAATTGAAAGAGTAAACTCATCTTGTTTCTAAAAATGAACTACAATCGAATTTCAAATAAAGTCAAACTGTGCAAATTTTTTTTTTAAAAAAATTTAAACTTAATTATCGTGTACTGTTTCAAATTAAAACAAATCCCGTTCAATGTCAGTGCACTCAAGATTCGAAACTTTGAGCAAATTTAGTATTGATCAGAAATTTGTGAAGATACATTTGGTAGCATGACTCATAAGAATATTGATTAGGGTTATTGTTGATATGATTTTTTTATTGATCTTTTAGAAAATTATGAACTGTGACCGATAATTGGTGGAAAATAATATATAGGCAATTAATTAATACAGGCATGGTAAAAGATTAATTATTACAAGAGAGCATAATTAAAATTAGCGTATGATCTAAATTCAAATAAAACAAAGTAATAAGATGTACATGTCACACAAGATATTTTATAGATCACCCCAACTCAAATCAGTACTCTATCCAAATTCAGATTGAAATATCAAAATGCAAAATAATTCTTACCTTAACTTTGATATCTGCCACATATCTGAGAAGAACACCAACAGGAATTCCAATGAAATAATAGCAACTGATGTTAATACATGCAACCACTGACTGTCGGTTCGACACCTCATCGCCACCCTCGCAATAAATAACTTACATTGGAAATATTAATCCATTGCAATTAATTAGAGACATTTTAATTACTGCAATCTAATTTATTAAACTAAGTACACGCTTGACGGTACTGCTTGAATGCCAATGAGTAAAACCGAGAAAGCAATCAGCACTGAGAGGCTCGGATTCTATTACTTCATCATTACTTGTGAACAAGTGTGCTAGCTTATCGCAGAACACCAAGTAGATCATGGAAAGGAAAATCACAATGAGAGGTGCGGTAGCTATTGCAACCTTTACAGAAAATTTATCAACTTTAGCATTTTCTCTCCTCAGTTCATTTGAAACTCGAACTCTAAAAAACCAAATAAGATATAAGAGATAATATGAATATAATAAAGGTAGCGATATCCGTGATTCGGGAAATAGTGACAATGACTCACTTGTTTTAGAAAAAATGGTCACATAAACTACTTTTGTGGATAAATTCTGGAAATTTGTTTAATAATTTTATGAAAGCAAAGGTGATTTTTATATTCTAAAAAAGGGGTTCGTGCAATCATTTCTACAAATAAGAGAATCTTTGGGATCATTTATCATTTACTAAATTAGGAGATGTTCCTAATTTTTCTTTTCTCTTTGTTATTATTTTTATAATAATATTACACCTCCCAAATTTTTTTTTATAAATAACCATTCGAAATGATGTGGCATTCACCAATTGGTTAGTAAAATTAAAGTGAATTAATTATATTATCTTACCAACTAATTGAAGAATGTCACATCATTTGGGATGATTATTTGAGATAAAAATTTGTGATGTATAGCATTACTCTTATTTTTAAGGAGATGATTATTTTCAGAGACATACGTTGAGACAGTTAGGAAACCAAAGGCCAAAATAAATTCCCAAGAAATGATATTTTGAGACTACAATGATATTCAATATTCAATCTAATGTGGTTTTTAATCACCAAATATTAAAAAAAAGTTGAATTTTTTTTCTTTTTTTAATAACTAAAGACCGACGTGGCTCCAACCTCAAGCCCATCGGCTTCTTGGATTTGCCAGATCAATAATGCTACACATTCCAAGTTTTTATCTTAAATAAACATCCCAATAATGTGGCAATCATCAATTGGCTGGTAAAATTAAAGTGAATTAATTATATTATCTTGCTAACCAATTGATAAATACCGCATCATTTAGGATGATTATTTAAAATAAAAAATTTGGGATGTATAACATTATTCTTGCAGATTTAGGAAGCATGGGTTATTAAATGCCAAGACCCTTCACCCGACTCGCAAGTTTACGCGCGTTTCTCGGAGTTACCTTAGGAAACCTTTGTTGTTACTTGTAAGCCAAGCTACTTCACTTCACTACATATGTCTAAGGAAACTTTAACACCCGCTTCTCTCCACTTCTGCTTTAATTTTCTGTCTTTATCTTCGCTTCTCTCTCGGCTTCTCTCTTCGTTTTTTTCCATAATTCACCGAAGAACTTTCCTCCATCAACCAACCAACTCACCATTGAATTAACCCTTTTCTTCTCAAACACAATGCAAGAACACAGACCCTTTCTTCCCTATGGCTTCCAGTTCAGACCGTCCGACGAAGAACTCATTGAACATTATCTCAAGAAGAAAGTTTCAGGAATATTCATTCCTCTTGCTGAGTATTTCATCAGGGATTGCAATCTTTATGAGAAAAAACCCTCTGAGATTTGGGATTCACATGGAGGACCCTTTCTAAATGCTGATGAGGATCTTTATTTCTTCACCCAGTTGAAGAAAAAGTCTTCTAAGGGTTCCAGAATCGACCGCCAAGTGGGATCTTCTGGCGGTACTTGGCGAGGAGAGTAAGTGCCCAATCCAAAATCAAAATCGGCTCCAAGAAGCAGTTTCGTTACGAAAAGGAAGGTTCTGCGGATCATGGGGCTTGGATCATGCATGAGTACACTCTGCATTTGCCCATGAATCTAGCTACCGATTATGTGCTTTGTAGGCTCCGAAAGAGTCAACCAACTGGCCACGATATTAAGAAGTACGGTTCAGCAAAGAAACGAAAGCTGAAGGATTTTCAAGACAACAGCAATCAATGCGAAAAAGTGACAGATACTGAGATGGATAGGCTGTTGACCCACCAACAGAATCAGCAACAGAACTATGTGCATTATCAAGACGTAAGCTGCAGCAGTGCTGGCGTGATGAGTGAGCAGAGCTTATCCGGTGGAATGGGCATTGCAGGCAGTGTTACCGAACAATATTCTGGTGTATCTGCTCAAATGCAACATCATGAATGTCAGCAGATACCAGTTCAGAATTTAGAATGTCATTATGAGCCGTCCATGGAGACAATGATGAGTGATTTTGATCAGATGTTATGTAACCAGCAATGTGACTCCGGAAACCTCATGCTTCGGAGTAGAGAAACTGGTGGGTATTATCCTTGTGGTTCAGAGAGTATTGCTGATGTGCCCATGGCGGTGCCTGAGTCATCGGTGCAACAAGAAAACAACATGCATGGGTTAGTTGTTGAAGATTATTCTTTTCTGGAAGAGTTACTTCTTGGTGATGGTAAGGAACCAATAGGAGATGGACAAAGCATTGATTGTCAAATTACAAGTTCAATGGTTGGCGTGCCAAATAAGGAAACTGATGGAATGGATCATTCATCTAGTGTTGCTGAACAACAATTTGAAGCATTTGTTGCGGTGCTTGATCAGACCGTTCAAAGCTCGAGCCTGCAAGAAAACCAGCAGCAGATATGTCCCGACAATTTGGAGTAGCGATATGAAGAAACTTTGGCCATGATACCTAAGAAGATTTCATCTGACCATCAATGTGATTCTGAAAGCAGCATTTCTCAGAGAGGAGAATCTGGTGGAGTTGATTATGAGTTGGAATCAATTCATCAGCTGCTTCTAGCTGACCAAGGCGATTGCGACTTGGTGCTGGACTTGGAGGATATCTTCTCGTAATTGGATCATGACATGGATTTGTGTTATATTGACTGTAATTTGATCTTTCAATCAGATATAAATTGCATTGTTCTATTCATTTGTCTTGTTGGTCTGTATTCTATCAATGAACTTAGTCCTAAGGTTTTATGTTTGATGAAATACAGTACGACGAAAACCTCGTATACATGTTTAATAATAATTAAAAGAATTGATTTTAATAATAACAATCTCAGTGTCCAAGGCAGTGTGAGAAAGAAATTAATTAAATAACCGAGTTTAATAATAATTTGTATGTAAATGGAGGAATTTATTTATTTATGTTTTAAATACATGGTTTATAACCACTTTTATACATGGTACTGTTTATATGTTTACTTACACACGTTAAGGTCATTTGCAAGGCTAGCTTGAATGACTAATCTATATCAATTGCAGTCCATAAGCTCATTGACAACTCATACACTTTGTGATGACCTTCAGTTATATTATTTTTTCAGAGGTGTCGATCAGCAATTTTATAAACTAATAGTTCAAATTATGACAAGATGTAACCTGTCAGATGATATTAACAAATGCAGCACTACCGAAACTCTTATATATATATAGTTTCATCAATAAGTTATTTGCAGAATCCAGTTGAAATCAATAGGATCGAAAACTCACCACCAGGAAAATGGAATTGACCCTTCTTAATACTTATATATAACTAGTGTTCTAAAATGACCAAAACTTGTAAATCGATATGAATATCTAAGTTCCAATTGTAGATTCACATTTATAAAATCATATCTAGCAAGCATCTTGACTAATATAAAGTTTACACCGAACATGACGGTTATTGAGGTCTTGAACTTCTTGTAAACATTTGTCTGAATATTAGAAGTGAAGGCCAGGTGGTGACAAAGGAAAAAGGGAAAGAAAATAAGTGCAAATAGTGTTGCTTCACTTCCATAGCTCTCCACTAGTAATGTATCGAAGAAAATAAGTGCAAATAAAATATCCAAAACTTCATTCTGCCTTTTGTTTTAAATTATTTTATGGATCCATTCTTATATGTACCCGACAAATATTATGAGTTCACGTGTATATCGTGTTAGACTATACAAATTTCCTTTTCCATATCTCCCAGAAAGAGTTACAAAATGAATATATAAGTACGTTATATAAATTAAGCATGCAAAAATATGTTACTTAAAATTTAAAATTAAGATTGAAAATAAAGCAACAAGCCAACGATGTCAAGAAACTATTCAAACCAGAAATGAACAATTCCATATAATAAAATATAGGAATGAGTTGTTAGTAGTAGATAAATGTATTAATTTATCAGTATGTTTTTACTGAATTCTTGATGAATGATTCTTTTATGATTATCTTGAATTTTAAAAGTCTAATTAATGTTCACATGTTTGAGATCATGAATAGTACTATAACATTTTGTGGCAAAAATCAATTTCTGAAGGATTGTAAAGGCTTGTGATTTTCTTTTATAAACATCTCCTTGAAGGAGCTAAGAGTTAATATATAAACTTGATGATAATTTCCAAAGCTTGACGAACTCTCTAATTTGAAATTATGTGTAAGGAAAAATATAAAAGAAAAAATATTAGAGGACACATGATTTTGCAGCACAAATGTGTTCTTGCGGTAGCAAATCAAGTGTGTCAATATAACTTGATGTTATGTTTTATTTTATTAAAAGACAAAATTTGAGTTTTTGATTAAAAAGAAAAAGACGACTAATTCAATTCCTTAATGGATTTCTATTCTTGTGGGAATCGAGTTGACATAACCATTATCAAAAAATTTTCAAAATTATTACAGTTATCTTATTATATGAAATCAACATGTGAATATTATACCACCATAATTGGTATGAAATTGAACCAATATTGGTGATGGACCAAAAGTTCAAACAAAAATCTTCACTAATTTGGCTAGTAATTTCGCTATGCAAGCTTAATAATTTTTGTAAAAGTTGTCCTATGATTAGGGGAGCAAAGTGATGTACATTTGATCAACAATATAAAGATATGTATCACCTTTATCCCATTTTGATCTTTATATAATTTAATTTATTTGAACTTGAAGTTCATCAAGATTATGATATAATGCATATTGTTCATTAATTATTAGATGGACTTATTGATATAAAGAATGAAAAAAAATACTACGTATAAAAAGACCATAACATAGGTTAATGTCCATGAAGGACCAAATGGTGATATAAAATAAATATAACAATGCTTGAAGCGTGTGCATAGTAGATCAAATATTGGCACAAAAACATTTAATTCTCAGTAAGATGAAAAATTTTTTGAAAATGATTTGACTCTCTTAAAGAGAAATATGATTGTATAAATATGAAAATACATTTGGTCTATAATTAAATTATTGAATATATTGCTCCAGGAGTGGCATATTGTATCAACTAGTAAATGAATTTCAAATACCCTTGAAGAGGTAAAAAGTGACAAATAAAAAGATTTAGATTGTCATATAAAAATATGCATACACATTGAAGGAAGAGAAATCATTAGCTCCTGCAAAGCATATGTGTTACAAAAGATCTCAATTGAGCATATATGTTGAAAATGAGAAACATTTAATTAGTGCTGGTGCTTGGTGCAAGAGAAAAATTTTAAAATTGACAAAATGTAAACATTGTCAAATTATATAATTGGCCAAAATTGTAAAATATTTGGACCTTCAATCCATACGCTAGAGGACTTAAAAATTTATTAGTAAAATGAAGAATTTTGGAGTTTTAGTCCATAAACCTAAAGTCGTAAAATTTATTAGAAAATGTGAATCTAAATTGTAGTATGTCAAATTTAATTTGAAGAATCTATGTACTTATCCATGCACCTTATATATTCGTAATAAATAGTTGTGTACGTTATTGCTATATGAACTTATAAAAGTATAATCAATTACAAGAAAATTTGTTATCAGTGGGATATGTCATTATCCACTTCGATATGTGATTTTACTAAAAATTAGAAATTAAATTTATAATCTTTACAAAATATGTTGACGATTTCATCAGGAAAGGACTTATGAAGGGCTTATGAATTTATTTGTTTTAAGAATAAAATTGCAAGATGAAAGATCTTAAAATGAAAGATTTCCTTTCAATTTATGAACTAAAACTTATCAAATGAAATGCTGAAATTATTAAAATACTATAAGTATTTCATATTTAAAAATTGACTACTTTAAAATATGTTATATATGTCTTGGTCTTGAAGAACCATATTTTATTCCAACTTATGCCTACAAAGGCATTGAAAAATTGTATAATTACAAATTAAAATATGTTCAGCATAAACTTGAAAATTGTCAAAATAGTGTGAAAAGTGTTGAAAAACAATAAACTTGTTTACAAAATAATAAGGTGTTGAGTTGTACATGGCCCTCCATTATCATGCTCCATCATCATGCTTCATCATTATGGGTCTACAATGTTGAGTGGAGGTTAGCTTTACACATTTGATGCCATTAAAGGATTCCTTTAGAGCATGTTAGGTGAGTGGAATATGTTTGGTGTAATGATGAAAGGTTGGTGGAATGTGTTAGGTGATGTGTATTGTTATGATTATGATTGTGTTTTATTCACTATAAATACCTATGCTATTGTGTTGTGAAATATAAGTCTAAGAGTAAGAAAGAATAAAAAGCATAACAAAGCCCCTGAGAGTGATTTGTGAGAGTGTAAGAATTGTTCTTGTAATATTCTTGAACTTTCTATAATAAACTTTGTATTTCATCCTTCAAATTCTATAACAAAGTGGTATCAGAGCTAGGTTTGGAGGATAAAATAGTCATGTAGCATATCAAATCGAAGCTTTCGACGAGGAACGCAACGCCTCAAGAATCAGCCTGATCGGAGTTTGGACGAGCCCGAAATCGCCGTCGGAAGTTTGTTGTCCAGAAACGTGTTGACTGTTGACCGTTGACCATTGACCAAAGTTGATCCAAGACCTCCCAAAGGTTTTTCGACGTTCCGGATTCATTCGTGCATTCAGAATCTCCAAATTCTCACTCGATTTGTGAGATATGACAAATGGTGGTATGATGTCATTTCAAGTTCCATAATTGAAAGGGAGCAAATTTGACAATTGGAGCATCAAAATGAAGGCTCTATTAGGTGCACACGATGTGTGGGAAGTCGTGGACAAGGGCTTTATAGTACCAGAAAATGAAGGTACTTTAACTGCGGCACAAAAGGAGAATTTGAAAGACTTAAAAAAGAAAGAGAACAAAGCAAAGTATCCCATCTTTCAATCATTAGATGGAGATGCTTTTGAAAAGATCGTTGGCGCAACATCCTCAAAGGAAGCTTGGGAGAAGTTAAAAACCTCTTACAAAGGAGTGGAACAAGTTAAGAAAGTCTGTCTTCAAACACTAAGAGGTGAATTTGAGTCCTTACACATAAAAGTATCAGAATCAATTTTTGATTACTTTACTAGAGTTGTGACTGTTGTTAATGATTTAAAAAGAAATGGTGAAGAGTTGAGAAAACTAAGGATTATTGAGAAAATACTTCGTTCAGTAGATTCCAAGTTTGACCACATTGTAGTAACAATAGAGTAGACTAAAGATTTGGAAGCTATGACGATCGGGCAACTTCAAGGAAGGCTGCAAACTTATGAAGAAAAACTGAAGAAGAAGCAAGGGATCGAAGAAAAACTCTTCAAGATGGAAATCAATCAAAGAAAAGAGAAGAAAGCTTCAGCAACGAGAGAAGGCACTATGTCCGAGGAAGAGGCCGAGGACGAGGTAGAGGTCGTGGTCATGGATGAGGCTGGAATTTCAACAACAAAAACTCCTTCAATAATGAAAGAAGAGAAAGCTCAAAGTGAGAATGTCGAAGAATAGAATGTTTCCTTTAAATATTCAAATTGATGTTACAAAGTGTCTCAAGGCTTGTCATAAAGATCCAACCTGGATTTGGCATCTTCGATATGGACATCTCAACTTTGGTGGACTAGAGCTACTATCAAGAAAGAATATGGTGAAAGGTCTACCTTTAATCAATCATCTCAATCAAGTTTGTGAAGGATGTTTACATGGCAAGCAATTTAGAAAGATTTTTCCAAAGGAGTCAAACTCAAGAGCTCGGAAGCCACTCAAGCTTATTTATACTGATGTGTGCGGTCCATTCAAGCCAACATCTCTTGGTAAAAGTAACTACTTCCTTCTTTTCATAGATGATTTTTCAAGAAAAACTTGGGTGTATTTTTTAAAGCAGAAATCAGAAGTTTTTGAAGTTTTCAAGAAGTTCAAAGCTGCAGTGGAGAAAGAAAGTGGACACCAGATCAAGGCCAAGAGATCTGATCGAGGTGGAGAATTCACTTCCGAAGAATTTGTGAAGTTTTGTGACGAAATGGAATACGACGCCCTCTGACAGTTCCAAGATCCCATCCCCCCAATGAAATGGTGTTGCAGAAAGAAAGAACAGAACTATCCTCGACATGGCGAGAAGTATGTTCAAGAGCAAAAGACTACCCAAAGAATTTTGGGCTGAAGCTGTTGCTTGTGCAATCTATTTATCCAACCGATCTCCAACAAGAAGTGTGTGGGCAAGACACCGCAAGAAGCATGGAGTGGAAGAAAGCGTGGCATAACTCATCCGAGAGTTTTTGGAAGCATTGCCCATGTACATGTACCGCATGAGAGAAGAGCCAAGTCGGATGATAAAAGTGAGAAGTTCATCTTCACCTGGCTATGACATCAATTCTAAAGGATACAAGTTATACAATCCAGACAACGGAAAGATCGTGATTAGCCGAGATGTAATCTTTGAGGAAGAAGGAGAATCGGATTTTGGCTCTCGTGTGGATGACTTCAATTTTTTTTCTTTTAAAGATAATGAACAGATAATGAAGAAGCAATTAGTAGAAGAACAACAAGAGTCGGCTAGTCCACCTATCTCACCAGCATCAACCATACATGGAGATGCACCACCATCTTTCTTAAATGAAAGAATCAAGAACGCATCGAGGAGTCTTCAAGATCTCTATGAGGTAATCGAGAGACATGATAATCTCACTCTATTTTGCCTCTTTCTCGATTGTGAGCAGCTTTACTTTGAAGAAGTTGTACAAGATGAAAAATGGAGAGTCGCAATGGATGAAGAAATCAAAGCCATAGTGAAGAATGACACTTGGGAACTTACTACACTTCCTAAAGGTCACAAAGCCATCGGTGTCAAATGGGTTTACAAGATTAAGAGAAATGTCAAGGGTGAGATTGAAAGGCACAAGGCAAGGTTAGTTGCAAAAGGCAATAATCAAAAAGCTGGCATCGATTATAATGAGGTATTTGCTCCTATAGCCCGAATGGAAACTATAAGACTAATCATTTCTTTAGCAGCCCAAAAATAGTGGAAGATTCATCAAATGGATGTAAAGTTTGCTTTCTTAAATGGATTTCTTAAAGAATAAGTCTACATCAAACATCCATTGGGCTATGTGGTGGAAGGATATGAAGACAAAGTTCTGAGATTGAAAAAGGCACTTTATGGGTTAAAGCAAGCACCAAGGGCATGGAATAGCAGAATCGACAAATATTTCAAAGAGAATGGCTTCACCAAATGCCCACATGAACATGCTCTCTACGTCAAAGTCAAAGATGGAGAAATTTTGATTGTATGCCTGTACGTGGATGATCTCATTTTCACTGGAAGCAATCCAAACTTATTTGAAGAGTTTATGAGAGTGATGGTGAAAGAGTTCGAGATGACTGACATTGGACCAATGGCATACTACCTGGGCATTGAAGGCAAGCAAAAGGAAGAAGGCATATTCATTTCCCAAGAATGCTATGCAAGGGAAATACTCAAGAAGTTCAAGATGTATGATTGCAAGGCCATAAGTACGCCAATGGAATGCGAAGTCAAATTGTCCAAACATGATGAAGAAGAAAGAGTTGATCCAACTTTTTTCAAGAGCCTTGTTGGAAGTTTGAGTTACTTAACATGTACGAGGCAAGACATTTTCTATGCCGTTGGGCTCGTTAGTCGCTATATGGAGAATCCAACAATCACCCATTTTAAAGCTGCAAAAAGAATCATTCGCTATATAAAAGGTACAATTGATTTTGGCTTATTATACTCATTCTTTGATGATTACAAGCTTGTTGGATATTGCGATAGTGATTGGAGTGGAGATTTAGATGATCGAAAGAGTACCTCTGGATTTGTATTCTTCATGGGAAACACTGCTTTCACGTGGATGTCAAAGAAGCGACTAATTGTCACACTTTCCACCGTGAAGTCGAGTATGTAGTCGCTACTTCGGTGTTTGCCATGCTATTTGGCTAAGAAATTTGTCAAGGAGTTGGGTTTGCTCCAATAGATCCAACCGAGATCTTTGTCGACAACAAGTCTGCAATTGCCCTATCAAAGAATCCAGTCTTCCATGATCGAAGTAAGCATATTGACACTCGCTACCATTTCATAAGAGAGTGTATTAAAAGAAAGGATGTACAAATAAAGTATTTCAAATCTCAACATCAAGCAGCTGATATATTTACTAAGCCATTGAAACAAGAAGATTTTATCAGATTGAGAAATTCATTGGGTGTTATGAAACAATTGGTTGTGGAAATCAAAGAAATTAACGGTGAAAGTGAAGGAGAACAAGTACAAGTACGAAAAAGAAGATTAAATGCATATTCCTACAGGGCATTGTTCAATCAAAATAAGAAGAATAAAGCCAAAGAACAAATTGGTGATAATTTCACTAAACTCCTCAAGCAAGAAGTCTTAGAGTCACAGAAACAATTTTAAGGGGGAGTGTTGAAAAATAATAAACTTTTTTACAAAATAATAAGGTGTTGAGTTGTACATGGCCCTCCATTATCATGCTCCATCATCATGTTTCATCATTACGGGTCTACAATGTTGAGTGGAGGTTAGCTTTACACATTTGATGCCATTAAAGGATTCCTTTAGAGCATGTTAGGTGAGTGGAATATGTTTGGTGTTATGATGAAAGTTGGTGGAATGTGCTAGGTGATGTGTATTGTTATGATTATGTTTGTGTTTTATTCATTATAAATACCTATGCTATTGTGTTGTGAAATATAAGTCTAAGAGTAAGAAAGAATAAGAAGCATAACAAAGCCCCTGAGAGTGATTTGTGAGAGTGTGAGGATTGTTCTTAAAATGTTCTTGAACTTTCTCTAATAAACTTTGTGTTTCATCCTTCAAATTCTCCAACAAAAAGTATATCACACTCCTTTCTTAATTTACATTCTAAAGCTTTGTTTTACTCAAGAAGATCAAAAAAATAATGAAAACATAGACATGGCAATGTTCTTTAATCTAATTATTGATATAAAGAGCTTTATAGACTATACTCTTTTTTCTTCACTAAGTTTTTGTCTTGTTGGGTTCCTAGCATGGTTGTAATGAGACAATTTGCAACTCCTTAAAATATAAATGAACACCAAAGTATTACATCAAAATATGATTAATCATTATAACACCCATGTGACTTTTAGAGGGAGTGTGCTTATTAAAGGAGTTATCAATATAAAGAGCTATATAGACTATACTCTTTTTTTTTTTTTCACTAGGTTTTTGTCTCATCAAGTTTTTCTAGTAAGGTTTTAATGAGATAGTTTGCACATTCTTAAAATATAAATGAATAGTGTACTTCTTTTCCTTCTCAATCTAGTCTTTTTGCCATAGGATTTTTATTAGCAAATGTTTTAACTAGGCATTTTCTTTGTAAGATTAACATCCTAAGGAAAGTATTATGAAACAATTATAATTTATGTGAATGTTCATCAAAGTAACTTTTTATCTCCTATAAGCAACTTTTAACCTTCTTGTAATTCTCATTATCTCGCTAATTTGAAGATTGTTTTATCTTATAATTATGATATATCACTTACAACTTTATAATTGTATCACTATAAAAGGAGGCCTTTACTCCTCGTATTGTTGTATTTAATAATATAGAGGCTAAGAAGAAAAAGAAAATAGAAACATTTGAGGCATGTATAAACACTTTCCTTCAAAGTTTTGTTTGCCCTCACTACACTTGGTTTGCTATAGATTTGAGTGGCAAATTACCCCTAAGATACAATAAACTTTGAATACAATCTCTAACAATAAAATTGTATTCCAAAACATATATAAAATCTGTCATAAAGTGGACAATTTATAGAAAAAATGTGTCTATTCATGAAGAGACATATCTATACACAAGTGACACAACCATTTTATGAAAATATACATCTATTCATAAATAATACAATTCTTCATATAAAGATACCTATTTAAAGTGATATTTCTTTTAATAAAGAATACAACTCTTCATATAAAGGTATCTTTCAAAGTAGATATATCTTTTCATTTAATTAATTTAATATAAATTAACTAATTAATTATTAAAGTGATATTACAATCTCTTTTACAATGCCTCACTAGATTGTAATATTTCTCCAAATTCATCAATGATAAACTTATATATACAAGAAGGTATCTTTCGATATGTTAGAAGGAAACTCTAATGCCCGCACTTCTCACAATTTCTGCTCTAATTCTCTTCCTCTTTCTTTGCTGCTCTCTCGGCTTCTCTGTCAAAAATTCACCGAAAAATTTTCTCGATCAATCAACCAACCCCCATTGAATTAATGAAATGACTCACCCTATCTCCAGAAGCGACCTATCTTGAGCAACTGAACTAAAACATTAAAAATCATCTTATTAATGAGAATTCTACCGAAATTTCAGCAGAACCTCCCCTAAACATATAACACTCCCAAACCTGCAATTATAACACAAGCACTCCCAAATAATTCATTGCGCATCAAACTTCATCAACTAGTCTCATTCAGTAACATGTCCAATAGTACACACGTTTCTTAACTCTTATATCACATCCCTAGTATAATTCCAAAATAGGATGATTATACACTAACAAAAAAAAAAAGTTATCTATATCCTCAGACAATCTCACATGGCCAAAACGACTCCAAATATGTACAGCTGCTGGGTCAACTGTTGTATCTGTAATCTCCTGGGGGAAAATATAATAAAATAGAGTGAGTATAAAACTCAGTGAGCTTAGTGAGTGGATAGTAGCTTTTGAAACATAAAATACTTGCAAAAATAAATGCATCGCTTGTATAATTATTTTTCTCAAATAATTATTTTAATGTAAAAATTCCTTTCATTTCAATCATATTCTGAATATAAATATAATTGATACTACCACAAAATCAAGAAAAACATCTAACATTGAAATATTAAATAGTAAATAATACAATTATCTTTAAACAAATACCCTGGAAAATAATCTTGTCATATCCGAATCTCAACGGACGGCAATGATGTACTATCTGGGTACTATCATGCCCGGAGCTACACGGATAGACGAGGACGTGCCATCTTATGCTTATCAGCATAACTCATACCTGGATCTTAACGAACGTGCTATGATGCGCTGTCTGGTGACATCGTGTCCGGACCGCTTGGCCTTAAATTTCATCATATCTCAATATCTGTCTGCATGCATATGCCTCCAAAGGAAGAAAGCGCCCAAACACATGGCCCAAAGCCTATATGTGTGCTCAGACGGGCCCCAAAGGCTACTATCTCATCTCATCATATCAGGAGGGAATGAGTATTTGCTTTAAACTTTAAATCATGATCGAAATCAATATATATACACTTTAAATCATGCTCGAAATCAATCATATACTCTTTTACCATTTTAAAGTCGATATGGAACATAAATGAATATATATAGCTTAACAAAACATTTATACGTAATAAACATCAAGTTTGAAGAACCATTAAATGAAAAAAATTAAAATACTTATTTCACGAGCAAACTTTGCTATATAAAAATAATGTACACAAATAATTTTAATATATTCCACTCACAGTGATAAACTCAGTCTCGGCTATCACCCAAGTCTGAGGCAGATTTTCGTCCGTAGATCCACCTATTTTAAAGAAACGATATAATTACTTCCCATATTTATAATTCAAACTAACGTCACAAAAATAAAATTTAAAATAAATATTCGTCTAAATATTACAACTCTCAATTCTCTCGGCTTACCGTATTAACCTCGTATTCGTAATTTACTAATAAAATCCAAATTTATACTTTCGACAACCCTTAAATTCATAATTTACTAATTTATCCTCAACATCTTAAAATTATCAATTCATCCTCAATTTAGATTGCAAAAACATCCTCAAATCTGGAAATTAATAAATTATCCTCTATGCACAAAATTACCAAAATGCCCCTACGGTCAACATTGAATGGAATTAACCCAATGGCGGTAGGGAAGCTCGGACTAGATACTTCTCGTCGAGGTGAGTTCAACTATACTGGTGATGACCTTGCAGGTGCGGTGGTGGCGTCGATCGAGCCCTTGAAGCCGCGGCTCTTTGGGTGAGGTGGGGAAACTTTTCCAACTGGTGGCAAGGCAAAAGAAGGCCAGAATCGGCGGCGGTCATCCGCGATAAACCTACTGAAATTTCGAGCTTTGCTAGCTGCGTTCCTACGGTTTCCGATAGCAAGGATGTGTGGAGATTGACGGCCGGCTCACAAGCTTTCGTTTGATACCTTTCTAGTGTGGTGAAGTGGCCGAAAATGGAAGATACTCGGGGGGCACGGGACGGTTCAAGTCGGGTCAACGGGTCAGCTCACTCTCTCTCTCTCGATTTTTAATTCAATTTCCACATGCTTTCCATCTTTTAAACAGACCCAAAATATCACATAGACCCCCTCTTGATTTAATTATTTACATATATAAATAAAGCAAATGCATATGTGCATATGTTACAATTAACACTTGTCTACTTAGATAAAATGCAAGACCACAGACCCTTTCTTCTCCATAGCTTCCCGTTCAGACTGTCTGATAAAGCACCTCAAGAAGAAAGTTTCAGGAATATTAATTCCTTTCGCTGAGTTTTTCATCAGGGATTGTAATCTTAATGAGAAAAAACCCTCTGAGATTTTGGATTCGCATGGAGGACCCTTTTTAAATGCTGATGAGCGTCTTTATTTCTTCACCCAGTCGAAGAAAAAGTCTTCTAAGGGTTCCAGAATCGATCGCAAAGTGGGATCCTCTGGTGGTACTTGCAAGGGGAGGATACTGGTAAAGATATAGTAAGCAGCCAATCCCAAATCAAAATCGGCCCCAATGAGTACGCTCTACATTTGCCCAAGAATCAAGTTACCAATTATGTGCTTTGTAGGCTCCGAAAGAATCAAACAACGGGCCATGATATTAAGAAGTACGGCACCGCAAAAAAAAAACAGAGATGAAGGATTTTCAAGACAACAACAATCAATCCGAACAAGAGATGGATATTGAGATGGACAGGCTGTTGAACCACAAGTAAAATTAGCAATAGAACTATACGGATTATCAATAAGTAAGCTGCAGCAGTACTAGCATGATGAGTGAGCGGAGGTTATCTGGTGGAATGGGCAATGCAAGTAGTGCTACCGAACAACATTCTGGTGTAACTGGTCAAATGCAACATCATTAATGTCAGGAGATACCAGTTCATAAATTACTCTCATTTCAAGCCATCCATGAAGATGACGATGAGTCGCTTTGATCAGATGTTATGTAACCAGCAATGTGACTCCAAAAAGGGCATACGTTAGAAGAGAGAAACTGGCGGGAATTATCATTGTCATTCAGAGTATATTGCTGTTGTGCCCCTGGCAGTGCTTAAGCCATTGGTGCAACAAGAAAACATAATGCCTGAGTTAGTTGAGGATGACTATTGTACAAGGGAATTAAAATTCCATAGTTGCATGATTAATGACACTCACAGAACTTATTAGTGGAAGAAATAGTCCATTTCTTCCCCATGGCTTCCAGTTCACACCGTCCGATGAAAAACTCATTGAAAATTTTCTCAAGAAGAAAGTTTCAAGAATATTCATTCCTCTTACTGAGTATTTCATTAGGGATTGTAAACATTATGTGAAAAAACCTTCTGAGATTTGGGATTCACATGGAGGACCCATTTTAAATGCTGGTGAGGATTTTTATTTCCTCACCCAGTTGAAGAAAAAGTCTTCTAATGGTTCCAGAATCGTCCGTGAAATCGGATCTTCTGGCGATACTTGGCAAGGGGAGGATGCTGGTAAGGACATAGTAAGCTATACTTCTTCAGATTAATGTAAAACTTATTTCTTCTTAACACTTCTAGTACCATCCTCAAATGCTCCCAATGCGTTACCACATTAATAGAATACATCAAAATATCATCAAAATATACCACAACAAATTTGCAAGAAAATTGTTTAAAAACCTAGTTTATTAAACGTATAAAAGTACTTGATATATTGGACAATCCGAATGGTATTATGAACTATTCATATAGCCCTTCCTTAATCTTGAGCGATGTCTTCCACTCATCTCTATGCCTAATCCAAATCTGATGATACACACTGTGTAAATCAATCTTTAAAAAAACCCAAGCACCATGTAACTGGCCCAACAAATCTCGAAGGTAGGAATAAGAAATCGATATTTCATGGTAATATAGTTAATTCATATGCTATCCACACATACGCCAACTCCTATCATTTTTAGGCACCAACACTGCTGGTACAGCACATAGACTCATGCTCTCATGAATAAATCCTTTACGCAACAAGTCATCAACCTATTCTTATAAAATTATATGCTCATGAGGACTCATGTGATAATGGGACAAATTAGGTAAACTTATACCAGGGACTAAGTCTATATGATACTGAATTTCTCGCGAAGGTGGTAACTCATTTGGCATTTTCAATATTATAATGTCAACTAACTCAAAAGCTAATAATAGTTGTACCTCCTCAGGAATAGTTTTCTCTTCAAGTTTATCCTCTTTCTGCAGTTTCTTACACCCATCGAATTTTTCTATAGATATTTCTTGATAATAGCCAGAAAATTCTTTCCTTCGACCTTAGAATTTTTCTTCTTATTCGTTAAAGGGACCAAATGAACCTTCTTGCTATTCTACAAAAAACTCATACACATTATCTCTTCCCCTGTGGACTGCATCTACATTAAGCTACTAGGGTCTGCCCAATAATATATGACATGCATTTCTATCTACTATATCACACACCACATCACTCTTATACATCTTCCCAATAGAGGAAGGAACTCGACACATACGTTTTGGTCCTCTTTTTTATCCATCTTATTCTGCTGGATGTTTTCTTATCAAAAGTCCCATCACATCAACCCTTGGATACTATATTCTCACTAATACTGGTGTTAGTTATCATGTTGCATACTTTATCATTGATAGTGCCATGTGTTGTGAAGATTTTATTGTCTGATTATTCTCTTCAAATTTTGGCACTAATAAATTTTTTTGCACAATCCATTCAACAACTCTACTTTATCTGCCTCTAACTCCAAGGCTTCTTCATCATCCCTATTATCATTCACCTCTACCTTGCTAACTTCAGCATCCATCAAATTTAAATTTTTTTTATGACATTCATTCGATTGATGTCTTGGTTCTCTACACTTCAAACACTTATTCAATACTGACTTTGCATTTGGGTTGTTCTGCACATGTGGTTGGAACTACTACCTTGTTGGCTATTGCCTAGATGTTTGCTGCCTTAGTTGTTGCTGTGCTAATTATTATGTCTGACTATTATTGGCCCATGTTTTCTACTTATTTTCAACTCCAACACTACTTGGTTTGTTCTGTATCCCAATGAATTGTCGCTGCTGGGTTATAGAAATACAGCATGCTGCTTTCATTCTTCAAACTTCTTTGCTTTAACAACTACTGTACCCATATCCTAAATTGCGTCTACAGTCTCATCTAGCAATTCTTATTTTAATCTAATAAGAAACTTCGAAACTGTCCGAACCTCTAGTTCATCCATGTTATTCTTTGTATGCAAATGATAAAATTCTTTTGTATATTCACCCACACTGCAATTTCCTTACCTATAATTTTGATACTTCACATACAACTGCTATTGGTAATCCATTGGCAGGAAATATTCCTTCATCAACCTCTACATTCTAGGCCATGATTTGATTAATGGCTTCCTTGTAACTTTTTTTCAATTCTGTAATGTAACATATGCATTTTATTTTATTATATATGTAAATAATTAAGGGCTCGATTCGGTGCAACCGCCGCGCGTGGAAGATCACCACCGGCACCGTTGAACTCAACTCGATGAGAAGTGTCTAGTCCCAGCTTCCCATTGCCGTTGGGTGAATTCCGATCAATGTTGACTGTAGGGGTATTTCGGTAATTTTGCATATAGAGGGTAATTTCGTAATTTCAAGCTGTGAGGATGTTTTTGCAATCTAAATTGAGGATGAATAGATAATTTTATGATGTTGACAATAAATTAGTAAATTATGAATTTGAGGGTTGTCGACAAGTATAATTTTGAATTTTTATTAGCAAATTACGAATAGGGGTTAATACGGTAAACTGAGAGACTTGAGAGTTGTAATGTTTAGATGAATATTTATTTTAAGTTTTATTTTTGTGACGTTAGTTTGAATTGTAAATATGTGAAGTAATTATGTCGTTTCCTTAAAAATAGGTGGATCTGCGGGTGAAAGTTTACCTGCGGACTTGGGCCATAACCGAGTCTGAATTTATCACTGTGAGTGGAATATATTAAAACTATTTGTGTACATTATTTTTATATAGTAAAGTTTGCTTGTAAAGTAAGTATTTTAATTGTTTTCATTTAATGGTTCTCCGAAATAAATATTTTATACGTATAAATATTTTGTTAAGGTATATATATTCATTTATATTCCGTATTGACTTTAAATTTGTAAAAGAGATGATTGATTTCGAGCATGATTTAAAGTGATTATATATTGATTTCGAGCATAATCTAAGGTGTTTATATATGGATTTCGAGCATGATTTAGAGTGTTTATATGTGGATTTCGAGCATGATTTCAAGTGTTTATATATTGATTTTGAGCATGAATTAAAGTGTATATATATTGATTTTGAGCATGATTTAAAATTTAAAGCAAATACCAATTCCCTCCAGATAATATAAGATGAGATAGTAGGCCTTTAGGGCCCGTCTGAGCACACATATAGGCTTTAGGCCGAGTGTTTGGACGCTTTCGCCCTTTAGGGGCATATACAAACAGATAAATATTGAGATATGATGAGATTTAAATCTGAGTGGTCCGAAAACGATGTCTCCAGATAGCGCATCATTACACATCAGTTGAGATCTGGATATGAATTATGATGATAACATGAGATGGCACGTTCCCGTCTATCCGTGTAGCTCCGGGCATGATGGTACCCAGATAGTACATCATTACCGTCCGTTGAGGTCCGGATATGACAAGATTATTCCCCCGGGTATTTGTTTAAGGATAATTATATTACTTAGTATTTGATATTTCAATATGAGATATTTTTCTTCATTTTGTGGCAGTATCAATTATATTTATGTTCAAAATATGATTGAACTGAAAAGAATTTTTACATTAAAATAATTAATTGAGAAAAGTAATTATACAAGCGATGCATTTATTTTTGTCAGTATTTTATGTTTCAAAAACTACAATCCACTCACTAAGCTCACTGAGTTTTATACTCACTCTATTTTATTATATTTTTCCCCTCCAAGAGATTACATGTACAACAGTTGACCCAGCAGCTGTACATATTTGGAGTCGTTTTGGCCACATGAGAGTGTCTGAGGATATAGAATAATTATTTTTTTGGTTAGTGTATATAATCATCATATTTTGAAATTATACTAGGGATGTGACATAAAAATTAGGAAACGTGTGTACTATTGGATATTTTACTGAATGAGACTGGTTGAAGTAGTGTAATGCATAATAATTTATTTGGGAGTGCTTGTATTAGGTTTGGAAATGCTATATGTTTAGGGGAAGTTCTGCCAAACATTTTGGTAGAATACTCCTTAATAAAATTTTTAAATGTTTGAGTTTAGTTGCTCGAGATAGATCGCCTATGCAGATGGGGCGAGTCCTTTCATGAAAGTTTGTCCACCATGCAGATACTGCACCCTTCAATTTCAATGCCACAAGCTTAACCTGCTTATCTTGGGAGTATCCATATACTGGAAGAAATTTTCTACATTCGTTATCCAGTCTAAAATTTCTTCAACATGCATCTCACCATGAAAATCTGTGATATCGATATTAATCCTGTAATCCAAACTCTTTCTACACCTCTTATCACAATCCTCAACCTCTTCTTCCTCTGAATCGCTTTCTAGCTTTTCTCGCATGCACGACTGTACTCACCTTGTGGGTTCTAAATTGTGAGGAGCTACTTTGCGATTGATGCTCTAAGGCACCACTGCTGCATGATTGACACCCTACCATATCTCTTCACGGTGCTTATTTCGAGGTTGTTTTTGCGATTCAATTTTCTCAATAACTTCCTTGCAGTTTTCTCTTTCCTTGCTTTTCTTTCTATGTTACTCATGGAAAGTGTGAGGCCCTGGATTGCTCCTTCGATTGCTTGCTCCATTGCTACCATTCTCGAGGTAATCACATTATTCATATTTTACAATACTGCTTCTGTAACTATCTATTTGACAGTCTCCACAGTCATTGCCTGCATTCCTTGATCATCATCGGACTGGTTAGCCTTTTGTTCGTGTTGTTATACTATGATAACAAACGAACTTTCTCTGATACCAACTGACAAAACGGAAGCTTAAAGTTTATTGAGACGGAAATAAAATTTTATGAATAATATTAATTTTATTGAAAATAAAACTAGGGTTTTGAGTCTCTTTTATAACAAACCTAAATATCCTGAATTTACCAAAATAGGCAAATCTAAAATATAATACTATAATAAAATTGTCCTATCTGAAATAAAAAAGAAAAAGAAAAGGAAAATGAAATTCAAGTTGTAGAAAAAAAATATAAAAATCCTAGAAGAATCAGTAAAAATAGGAAAAAAATTTTAAAACCTAAAAACAAGTAGGAAAGAAAGGAGTTTCCGGGCCAAACATGGAGGTTTTACATTTTTTTTGTCTTATCGCAAGTTTCGAACCGGTATATTTTGCGTTGAAAACGGACATTTGTAACCAAAGTTATGCCTTCTAGAAGGTACTCTGCTCGCGTACACAACATCCTACATCAATTATGAACTGTGATTAAGAGTTATTTGAAAGTAATATATAGGCAATTATATTTTAACCATACCTTACTATAAATTAATACATGCTTAGTAAAAGATTAATTATTAAAAGATGAGCATAATTAAAATTAGCATATGATCCAAATTTAAATAAATCTAAGTAATAAAATGTATATGTGACCTAAGATATTTTATAGATCACCCTAACTCATATCAGTACTTTATCCAAATTTAGATTGAAATATCAAAATGTAAAATAATTCTTACCTTAACTTTGGGATCTACTTCATATCCGAGAAGAACACCGAAAGGGATCTTAATGAAATAATAGCAACTGATGATAATACAAGCAGCCACAGCTTGCCGGCAGGCACCTACTGCTAGCCCTACAATAAATAACTTTCATGGAAAATATTAATCCATTGTAATTAATTAGAGACATTTTAATTACCACAATCTAATTTATTAAATTAAGTACATGTCTGAGAGTACTGCCTGAAAGCCATTGAGTAAAACCAAGAAAGCAAGCAGCACTGAGTGGCTTGTGACAGATTCTATTACTTTATCTTTAGTTGTGAACAAGTGTGCTAGCTTATGGCAGAACACTAAGCAGATTATGGAAAAGAAAATCCCAATGAGAGTTGCGGTAGCTAGTGCAACTTTTACAGAAAATTTTGCAGCTTTAGCATCTCCTCTCCCCAGTTCATTTGAAACTCGCACTCTAAAAAATCAAATAAGATATAAGAGATGATATGAATATAATATAAGATAGCGACACCCGTGGTTTTGAGAAATAGTGATGGGGACTCACTCGTTTTCAGAAGAATTGGTCACATAGAGTACTTTTGTGGATAATTCTGGAAACTGGTTTAATAATTTTATGAGCACAAAAGTAATTTCCATATACGAAAAAAGGGTCCGTGTGACTTTCCATAAATAAGAGAATATTTGCGACCATTGCCCATTTACCAGATGATATTTCTATTCTTTCTTTTCTCAATGTTATTATTTTAAAGGAGATGATATAATTAGGAAGCCAAAGACCAACTTAAATTCCCAAGTTATTATATTGAGGCTACAATGATATTCAATATTCAATTTAGTGTAGTGTTTAATCACGAAATATATTAAAAAAAAATTTCAGAATTTTTTTCCTTTTTTTTAGCGGCTTTTTAGATTTGCCCGATTTAGGAAAGTTACTGAATGCAAGGACCCCTCACCCAACTCGCAAGTCCATGCGTGTTTCTCGGGGTTGCCTTAGGAAACCTTAGTTGTTACTTGGAAGTGTTGTGTGCGGAATACGGAATTAAGCACACAAAATAATTATAAAATTAAATGACACAAGAATTTAACGTGGTTCGGCGATTATGCCTACGTCTACGGAAGAAAGAGAAAATAATTGTATTATTAACAATTATTTATAGTACAATATTTTAGTAAAGAAAACTCACTTCTCGTAACCCAAATACACACAGTACTCTCATACACACTTGAAAGAAAAATAACTCTCAATTTCCCACACTCTCTAATTACTCACTCTCACAATAATTCTCTAATGAATTATTTATCTCTGAATTTGAAACTTTCTCAAATTCTCTCAAGTTTGGCATGCTTTAGAAATGAATAAGCTCTTGCTATTTATAGGAAAAACTTCATCAACCATGCAACAAAAGTCTTCAATAATTGGTGAAAAATTCAACAATTTGGCACCATTTTCTTCACCAAACTCTACCTACCAAATTGAAAGTTTTGCATGCTAATTGTGGTAAACACATGTTTATTCAAAATTAGTGCTGACTACTTGATTTGGACCGAGAATTCTTCCCACCATGCTTCTTTTTTTTCTCCATCGTCCTTTCTCTAGCTATTAAAGCTTCAGACGATGCTCTTTCGGAATGTTTGTCATTATTCCGAATCTCCAAATTAGTCAATGTTGTACAAACATCTTTGAAGATGATCATGCTTTTCCCATATATCAAGGTAGTCACAAAATGGTTGTACTCTTCTGGCAATGAGTGTAGCAGAATCATAGCCTTGACTTCATCCTTAATATCTTCATCAAGATTCTTTAAATCAGTAAGTAACTTTTCAAATCTTGAGACCTGATCATGCATTGACACCCCATGCTTAATTCGAAAACCATACACCTGGCTCATTGCATGAAGATGATTTTCAGGACTTTTCAACAAGTACTTTTCTTCTAATGTATGCCATAAAGTTATCGCACAATCCTCATATTTCACTAGATATTTCACCTCTTTGGTCAAACAAGATCTGATTTGACCACAGGCTTTTTCGTTCATACGATCCCAAGTTTCTTCATTATACAAGTGTCTTTTATTTTTCAGAACAACATCGAGATCGATTTGAATAAGGGCATCCATAACTTCATGCCTCCACATGCCAAAGTTGATTTTCCCATCAAATTTTTCAACATCGATCTTCTGGCCTCCAATAACAGGTACTGCATGACGATGTGATACATCTCGCCTCCCACCTGTAGTGTCTCCTGAAATAGTTTGGGTAGATCTCTTCCCAATTCTGAAAGTTTCACCTTTTACCATTTTCTCAACAAATTATTCACACTTGAAAAACAGTCTGTATGACGTTAATTTCGCATGAATATATGCACCAGGAAAGTTCTCAAGAGAGTGGAGGGGTCACAACAGTCCCACTTAAAACCCAAACTCCTTAGACTCTTATCGTCTTGTTGATAGAACTTTCCTAAACATGCATAAATACACACTACTTACAATAGACTGTCTCCCAAGTACAAATGGCCATCTCTATTGTATCTATAAACAGTACTATATTTTTAAATAGTACCAAATATATAAATAGTACGTACCCATGAATATTATATGTGAACAGTGCCGTATACCCCAATTAAGAGCCTTCGGCTCTGATACCACTTGTTTTGTGCAGAATACGGAATCAAGCACACTAAATAATTATAAAATTAAATGACACAAGAATTTAAGCGATTATGCCTACGTCTACGGGAGCAAGAGAAAATAATTGTATTATTAACAATTATTTATAGTAAGATATTTGAGTAAAGAAAACTCACTTTCCGTAACCCAAATACACCCAGTACTCTCATACATACTTGAAAGAAAAATAACTCTCAATTGCCCACACTCTACAATTGCTCACTTTCACAATAATTCTCTAATGAATTATTTCTCTCTGAATTTGAAACTTTCTCAAATTCTCTCAAGTTTGGGATGCTTTAGAAATGAATAAGCTCTTACTATTTATAGGAAAAACTTCATCAATCATGCAACAAAAGTCTTCAATAATTGGTAAAAAATTCAACAATTTGGAACAATTTTCTTCACCAAACTCTACCTACCAAATTGAAAGTTTTGCATGCTAATTGTGGTAAACATGTTAGCCACATGTTTATTGAAAATTAGTGCTGACTTTTCTACCGAAAGCCAAGCTACTTCACTTCACTTCACTCTCCATATATTGTAAGGAAACTTTGACACACGCGCATTTTAACAGTTTTGCTGTAATTCGATGTCTCTATCTTTGCTGACCCCTCGGCTTCTCCGTTCTTTGTTTTAATAATTCACAGAAAAACTTTCCTCCATCAATCAACTAACCCACCATTGAATTAACCCTTTTCTTCTCAAACAAAATGCAAGAACACAGACCCTTTCTTCCCCATGGTTTCCAGTTCGGGCCGTCCGATGAAGAACTCATTGAACATTATCTCAAGAAGAAAGTTTCGGGAATATTCATTCCTCTTGTTGAGTATTTCATCAGGGATTGTAACCTTTATTAGAAAAACCCTCTGAGATTTGGGATTCACATGGAGGACCCCTTCTAAACGCTGACGAGAATCTTTATTTCGTCACCCAGTTGAAGAAAGTCTTCTAAGGGTTCCAGAATCGACAGCAAGGTCGGATCCTCTGGCGGTACTTGGCAAGGGGAGGATGCTGGAAAGGACATAGTAAGCGGCCAATCCAAAATCAAAGTCGGCCCCAAGAAGCGGTTTCGTTATGAAAAGGAAGGTTCTGAGGATCACGGGGCATGGATCGTGCACGAGTACACTCTACATTCGCCGAAGAATCAAGCTACAAATTATGTTCTTTGTAGGCTCCGAAAGAACCAACCAACTGGCCATGATATTAAGAATTACGGTTCTGCAAAGAAAAGAAAGATGAAGGATTTTCAAGACAACAGCAATCAATCCGAACAAGTGACAGATACTGAGATGGATAGGCTGTTGACCCACCAACAGAATCAGCAGCAAATGTGCATTATTAAGATATAAGCTACGGCAGTACTGGCGTGATGAGTGAGCAGAGGTTATCTGGTGGAATGGGCATTGTAAGCAGTGTTACCGAACAACATTCTGGTTTAACTGCTCAAATGCAACATTATCAATGGCAGCAGATACCAGTTCAGAATTTAGAGTGTCATTACGAGCCATCCATGGAGATGATGATGAGTCATTTTGATCAGGTGTTATGTAACCAGCAATGTGACTCCGGAAACAACATGCTTCAGAGTTGAGAAACTGGAGGGAATTATCATTGTCATTCAGAGAGTATTACTGATGTGCCCATGGCGGTGCCTGAGTCATTGGTGAAACAAGAAAACAACATGCCTGGGTTAGTTGATGAAGATTATTCTTTTCTGGAAGAGTTACTTCATGATGATATCGAAGAACCAATAATAGATGGAAAAAGCATTGATTGATTGCTGAGAAGATTTCATCTGACCATCAATGTGATTCTGAAAGTAGCATTCTTCCTAGGAGAGAATCTGGTGGAGTTGATTATGAGTTGGAATCAATTCATCAGCTGCTTCTAGCTGACCAAAATGATTGCGACTTGGTGCTGAACGTGGAGGATATCTTGTCGTAATTGGATCATGACATTGATTTGTATTATATTGTCTGTAATTTGATATTTTAATTATATGTAAATTGCATAGTTTTATTCATTTTCCTTGTTGACCTGTCTTCTATCATTGAACTAAGTCCTGGGGTTTTATGTTTGATGAAATCCAATAATAACATTATGAGGAAAACCTCGTATACACGTCCAATAATAATTAAAAGAATTGAGTTCAACAATAACAATCACAGTGTCTATGGCAGTATGAGAATGAAATCAAATAATTGATCAGTTTAATAATTATTTGTATATAAATGCAGGAATTTATTTATTTTTATTTTTTATACGTGTTTCATGGCCATTTTTGTACATGGTACAGTTTATGGTTACTTATACAAGTTGAGCCATTTTGCAAGGCTAGCTAGAATGACTAGTCTATACCGGTTTAAATCAATAAGCTCAATGGCAACGTTGCAATAATTTTACTTTTTCCAAAGGTGTCGGTTAATAATTTTATAAACTAATAGTTGAAACCATGACACGATTTGACCTTTGAGATGATCTTAACAAACGCAGTACTACTGACACTCTGATATTAACAAACGGAGTACTACCCACAGTCTCTTACATATATAGTATCATCAATTAGATTATTTGACAATGGAAAAAGGGAAATAAAAACTCTCAAATAATGTTGCTTCACTTCCATAGCTCTCCACTAGTAGTGTTGAAGAAAATAAATGCAAACAGGATATCCAAAACTTCATTCTGCCTTTTGTTTTCAACTACTTTACGGATCCATTCTTACATGTACCTGACAAACTTATGAATTCATGTATGTATACGAATTTCCTTTTCTATAATCATATCTTTGGAACAATTTGAAGGAAAAATATGACAATCAAAAGAGTTTGAGTAAATACGATACGAAAAAATTGTTCATTTCTGGTTTGAATAGTTTCTTGACATCGTTGTTCGTTGATTTATTTTCAATCTTAATTTTTGCTATGTGATTTTATTAAAAACTAGAAATTAAATTTGCAATCTTTTTAAAATATGTTGACTCGTAAAGAGCTTATGAATTTATTTATTTTAAGAATAAAATTGCAAGATGAAAGATCTTAAAATGAGAGATTTCCTTTCAATTTATGAATTGAAATTTATGAATGGAATGCTGAAATTATTGAAATACCAGAAGTATTTCATGTTTAAAAATTGACTGCTTTAAAATATGTTGTGTATGTCTATTTTATTCCAACTTTTGTCTACAAAGGTATTGGAAAGTATTTTAATTGTAAATTAAAATATGTTCAGCATAAACTTTAAAATGTCAAAATAGTGTGAAAATATATAAATCTCTTTTCTTGATATAGATTCTACAGCTTGGTTTTATTTAAGAAGATCAACAAAATTATGAAAACATATCATAGTAATGTTCCTTGATCAAGATGATGGTATCTTTAATTTAATTTATGTATTCAACATTTTAAAAGATTGTGTTGATTATATAGATTGTTTCACCAAAGTATTACATCAAAATACAATTGATCATTGTAGCACCCATGTCACTTTGAGGGGGATCATATTTATTAAAGTAGTTATGAAACATTCCACGCAAATTTTGAGTAGTTCATCATCATTATCTGATATTAATGTCGTTCTGAAGAATTAATTAAGCCTATAATTCCCATAACTACAAAATCAATTTTGTAGCGAAAGAAGAAAAAAATCTTATAGAATTTCTTGGACATATGACAAATTAACTAACACAGGGATTTATCTCCATTGATACAAAAATTTTATCTAATAAACCAACACATGAGTTCATCTGTATTAATATTCAGCACTTGACAATAACCAACATAGGAGTTCATCTCCACTGATATACATCGCTTTCACAAATTATAGCTAAACATAGAAGTTTTCAAACACTGCACAAGAAACTGAAGTAGAGTTTCACATCATACTTCTAGATTTCAGTTTTTACTCACTTTCGTTTGAAAAATGAAATTGACAAGGGTTGAACTGTCATACTCAATAAGAAGAAACATGCATAACAAATAAAATGATATCTTTGCCCAATATTTTCAAAAATTCAGTTTAGTTTTAAATTTAGAACAAACACGTGAATTTTGTATAGAAACTTTGCTAAACACTATTTTACTTCAAATAAATTCAAATTGAATAGTCTAAACTAAATTTAAATTCAGAATCATTTGTCAAATCAAGATAAATTGCAAAACATATATCGTGTCAAAACAAATCGAAACATATATTTAATCACGACATATTATATAGGAAGCTTATGACAGATAGTGTCACCTGTACTCACAGTGACGCAGCATAATTTAAAACAAATAATTTGCACAATAGATAAGAATTTCACTACTGAAAGTCACCCATTTCTCCGATGATTGGGCCCGAATAGAACATATTGTATCAAAAATAATAATCGACACTGAGCCAAAAAATTTAAATCACATTAATTAAATATAAACTTGAATTTCATATAAAGACTTGCACGTGGCACTTTGTGGCTCATTGGCCCTCAAGAGGTGGCCTCCGTACAACTTACACTCTTTAAATGCAAACTTTTAATACAAACTTATTTAAACTTGAGTAAAGACCACTTAATTATTTATTCACTTACATAAACAGATTTTCCAAATATATAATTTATAGAAAATTAATTAAGAAAAACATTTAGAAAATAAAAGAGTTTTTTATAGATAGTTCTACTTAATTATTCCTTTTCAACATTTAACAACAATTGTACTTTGTTAAGTACATTCTTTCTATTCCCTTCATCCAAAAAGATTAATACTTGTGGTTAAATAAAATTAGGTACTAGACCTTTTTCTTTCTTTTCACGTTTGCTTTTCCTTAGTTCAAACGATGTCATAGACTCTTTTATTTTATTATTAGTAGTGAAGGTACCAAGAAGATCATCATATGGTTAATCAACAATAGATTATAATTTAATGGTAAAATTATGACTAGATTTATTTTCAATAAATTAAACATCTCTTTGATTCCAGAATTGTATTAGAACCTAAATTCAGCAATCTATAAGCCTTAAAATTTTCAATATATCCTATAAAAATACTTTTCATACCTCTTGCACCTAACTTTAATGATTTAGGATCATGAATTCTATAAAAGGCTAAACAACCACACAGCCTTAAATACCAAGTTCGGTTTTCTTCCTTTCCAAATTTCATAAGGAGACACGTGAGTTTTCAAATATGTAATTCTATTATAAAGTTGCCATGCAGTGAGTAATGCTTCCCCCTACAAATTATTTGATAATTTTACATAAAGAATCATGGAATTTATCATATACGTAAAATTTCTATTCTTTCGTTTAGCTAAACCATTTGTTGAGGAGTAAATAGGGCTGTTTTTTGATGAATTATACCATATTCTTCACAATAATCATCAAACTCATTTGAAAAATATTCACTACCTATATCACTTTCAACCATTTTGATTTTCTTATCTTTTTTGTTCTCAACTTCAGCCTTGAAAATTTTAAAGTTATCAAAGTCTTCATCTTTTGTTCTAGGAAAATACATATAAGTCTATCTACGACAATCATCAATAAGAGTGATAAAGTATCTCTTTCCTTCTCTTACTAAAATGCCATTATACCCACAAATATCAATATAAACTAGATCCAAAATTTGACTATTTCGTTCGGCTTTAGGGAAAGGTTTATTAGTCAATTTTGCTTGGATGTAAATTTCACACTTATCATTCTTAACATCATTGCAATTAATTAAACCATGCTTAGACAAGTATTTCAAAAATATAAAATTCAAATGTGCCAATCTTGCATGCAAATATCACAAGACTCAACAATATAAATAGAATTGACATCATTATTATTAATGTTTAGTTTATACATACCATTACAAGAATACCCATTCCCCATAAATGTCTCATTCCTTGAAATAATACAATTGTTGCCCTCAAGTATAATTTTAAGCTCATTCTTACACACACAATTAACAGAAGCAACATTCTTTCTAATAGAAGGTACATGAAAGACATTGTTAAAAAAAGCTTTCCTCCCAATAATAAAGCTAATCTTCACTATTCCTTTCTCTGTTACCACGACTGCATCATTGTTCCCCATGAGAACTGTTTATCCTTTTTTTTTCACTTTGTATGACAAGAACAATTTCTTATTATTACAAATACGAATAATTGCACCCAAATCGAGCCACCTTTCGCAGGACTTTGTTTTAGCCATATTGCTTTAGTAATCATGCCAATTTGCATTTCTGTGTTGGAGAATTTGAAGGATGAAACACAAAGTTTATTAGAGAAAGTTCAAGAACATTACAAGAACAATTCACACACTTTCACAAATCGCTCTCAGGGGCTTTGTTATACTTCTTATGCTTTCTTACTCTTAGACTTATATTTCACAACACAATAGCATAGGTATTTATAGTGAATAAAACACAAACATAATCATAACAATACACATCACCTAGCACATTCCACCAACCTTTCATCATAATACCAAACATATTCCACTCACCTAACATGTTCTAAAGGGATCCTTTAATGGCATCAAATATGTAAAGCTAACCTCCACTCAACATTGTAGACCCATGATGATGAAGCATAATGATAGAGCATGATGATGGAGGGCCATATACAACTCAACACCTTATTATTTTGTAAACAAGTTTATTGTTTTCAACACTCCCCCTTAAACTTGTTTCTGTGACTCTAAGTCTTCTTGCTCGAGGAGTTTAGTGAAATTATCACCAACTTGTTCTTTGGCTTTACTCTTCTTTTTTTGATTGAACAATGCCCTATAGAAATATGCATTTAATATTCCTTTTCGTACTTGTACTTGTTCTCCTTCACTTTCGCCGTTAATTTCTTTGATTTCCACAACCAATTGTTTCATAACACCCAATGAATTTCTCAATCGATAAAATCTTCTTGTTTCAATGGCTTAGTAAATATATCAGCTTCTTGATTTTGAGATTTGACATACTTTATTTGTACAACCTTTCTTTCAATACACTCCCTTATGAAATGGTAGCGAGTGTCAATATACTTACTTCGATCATGGAAGACTAGATTCTTTGATAGGGCAATTGTAGACTTGTTGTCAACAAAGATCTCAGTTGGATCTATTTGGAACAAACCCAACTCCTTCAACAAATTTCTTAGCCAAATTGCATGGCAAACATCTGAAGTAGCAGCTATATACGAAGCTTCACAGGTGGAAAGTGTGACAATTGACTGCTTCTTTGACATCCACGTGAAAGCAGTGTTTCCCATGAAGAATACAAATCCATAGGTACTCTTTCGATCATCTAAATCTCCATTCCAATCGCTATCGCTATATCCAACAAGCTTGTAATCATCAGAGAATGAGTTTAATAAGCCAAAATTAATTGTACCTTTTATATAGCGAATGATTCTTTTTGCAGTTTTAAAATGGGTGATTGTTGGATTCTCCATATAGCGACTAACGAGCCCAATGGCATAGAGAATGTCTAGCCTCGTACATGTCAAGTAACGCAAACTTCCAACAAGGCTCTTGAAAAAAGTTGGATCAACTCTTTCTTCTTCGTCATGTTTGGACAATTTGATTCCGCATTCCCTTAGCGTACTTACGGTCTTGTAATCATGCATCTTGAACTTCTTGAGTATTTCCCTTGCATAGCATTCTTGGGAAATGAATTTGCCTTCTTTCTTTTGCTTGACTTCAATGCCCAGGTAGTATGCCATTAGTCCAATGTCAGTCATCTCGAACTCTTTCACCATCACGCTCATAAACTCTTTAAATAAGTTTGGATTGCTTCCAGTGAAAATGAGATCATCCACATACAGGCATACAATCAAGATGTCTCCATCTTTGACTTTGACGTAGAGAGCATGTTCATGTGGGCATTTGGTGAAGCCATTCTCTTTGAAATATTTGTCGATTTTGCTATTCCATGCCCTTGGTGCTTGCTTTAACCCATAAAGTGCCTTCTTCAATCTCAGAACTTTATCTTCATATCCTTCCACCAGATAGCCCAATGGCTGTTTGATGTAGACTTTTTCTTTGAGAAATCCATTTAAGAAAGTAGACTTTACATCAATTTGATGAATCTTCCAGTGTTTTTGGGTTACTAAAGAAATGATTAGTCTTATAGTTTCCATTCGGGCTACAGGAGCAAATACCTCATCATAATCGATGCCAGCTTTTTGACTATATCCTTTTGCAACTAACCTCGCCTTGTGCCTTTCAATCTCACCCTTGACATTTCTCTTCGTCTTGTAAACCCATTTGACACCGATGGCTTTGTGACCTTTGGGAAGTGTAGTAAGTTCCCAAGTGTCATTCTTCACTATGGCTTTGATTTCTTCATCCATTGCAATTTTCCATTTTTCATCTTGAACAGCTTATTCGAAGTAAACTGGCTTACAATCAGCAAAGAGGCAAAATAGAGTGAGATTATCATGTCTCTCAATTACCTCATAGAGATCTTGAAGACTCCGTGCGTTCTTCAATTCTTTCATTTAAGAAAGATGGTGGTGAATCTCCATGTGTGGTTGATACTAGTGAGATAGGTGGACTAACTGGCTCTTGTTGCTCTTCTACTACTTGCTCCTTCATTGTCTGTTCATTTTTTTCAAAAGAAAAAAAATTTAAGTCATCCACATGAGAGCCAAAATCCCATTCTCCTTCTTCCTCAAAGATTACATCTCGGCTAATCACAATCTTTCCGTTGTCTAGATTGTACAACTTGTATCCTTTAGAATTGATGTCATAGCCAATGAAAATGAACTTCTCACTTTTATCATCCAGCTTGGCTTTTCTCTCGTCTGGTACATGTACATGGGCAATGCTTCCAAAAACTCTCAGATGGGTTATGCCAGGCTTTCTTCCACTCCATGCTTCTTGCGGTGTCTTGCCCCACACACTTCTTGTTGGAGCTCGATTGGATAAATGGATTGCACAAGCAACAGCTTCAACCCAAAATTCTTTGGGTAGTCTTTTGCTCTTGAGCATGCTACTCGCCATGTCGAGGATAGTTCTGTACTTTCTTTCTGCAACACCATTTTGTTGGGGGGATCTTGGAACTGTCAAAGGGCGTCGTATTCCATTTTCGTCATAAAACTTCACAAATTCTTTGGCAGTGAACTCTCCACCTCGATCAGATCTCATGGCTTTGATTTGGTGTCCACTTTCTTTCTCCACTGCAACCTTGAACTTCTTGAAAACTTCAAAAACTTCTGAAAAAATCATCTATGAAAAGAAGGAAGTAGTTACTTTTACCAAGAGAGGTTAGCTTGAATGGACCGCACACATTAGTATGAATAAGCTTGTGTGGCTTCCGAGCTCTTGAGTTTGACTCCTTTAGAAAACTCTTTCAAAATTGCTTGCCAAGTAAACATCCTTCACAAACTTGATTGGGATGATTGATTGAAGGTAGACCTTTCACCATATTCTTTCTTGATAATAGCTCTAGTCCACCAAAGTTGAGATGTCTATATCGAAGATGCCAAATCTAGGTTGGATCTTTATGACAAGCCTTGAGACACTTTGCAACATCATTTTGAATATTTAAAGGAAACATTCTATTCTTCGACATTCTCACTTTTGTAATTAGGTTTCCTTTGTCATCTCTTAAAAACAGACTATAATCTTTAAGATGAATATCATAGCCTTTTTCTAAAAGTTGACCTAAACTTAGAATGTTGCTTTTCATATTTGGCACATAGTAAACATTTGAAATTAGTTGGTGGCTACCATCTTTTATGCGAAAAAAGGATGTTACCTTTTCCCTTCACTGGTACTTTTGAATCATGTGATTTCTAGCACCTGTGATTGCTAGCACCGCTCATGTGATTGCTAGCACCTGTGCCTAGATACCAAGTATTTTCTTAACCTCCATTGTTGTCATTACGTGCTAGTAAAAGTGTTCCATCTCTATCATTCTTCTCTTCAACATAATTCACTTTCTCATCTACTATGTTGCTTGGAATTCTGCACTCTGAAGTACAATGCCCAAACTTTTGACAATTATAGCACTGCGCTTAAGATCTTTCATACCTCGATCTTGGATTGTTTCTTCCTCGCCCTCTGTTTAAGCTTTCTCTTCTTTCATTATTAAAGGAGATTTTATTGTTGAAATTCTAGCCTTATCCATGACCACGACCTCTACCTTGTCCTCGGCCTCTTCCTCGAACATAGTGCCTTATCTTATTGCTGAAGCTTTCTTCTCTTTTCTTTGGATTAATTTCCATCTTAAAGAGCTGTTCTTCGATCCCTTGCTTCTTCTTCAGTTTTTCTTCATAAGCTTGCAACCTTCCTTGAAGTTGTTCGATCGTCATAGCCTCCAAATCTTTTGTCTCCTCTATTGTTACTACAATGTGGTCAAGCTTAGAATCTACTGATCGAAGTATTTTCTCAATAATCCTTAGTTCTCTCAACTCTTCACCATTTCTTTTTAATTCATTAACAACAGTCACAACTCTAGTAAAGCAATAAAAAATTGATTCTGATACTTTTATGTGTAAGGACTCAAATTCACCTCTTAGTGTTTAAAGACAGACTTCTTAACTTGTTCTGCTCTTTTGTAAGAGGTTTCTAATTTCACCCACGCTTCCTTTGAGGATGTTGCGCTAGCGATCTTCTCAAAAGCATCTTCATTTAATGATTGAAAGATGAGATACTTTGCTTTGTTCTCTTTCTTCTTTAAGTCATTCAAATTCTCCTTTTGTGCCGCAGTTAAAGTACCTTCATTTTCTAGTACTATAAAGCCCTTTTCCACGACTTCCCACACATCGTGTGCACCCAATAGAGCCTTTATTTTGATGCTCCAATTGTCAAATTTGCTTGCTCTCTTTCAATTGTGGAACTTGAAATGACATCATACCACCATTTGCCATATCTCACAAATCGAGTGAGAATTTGGAGATTCTAAATACACGAATGAATCCGGAACGTCGAAAAACCTTTGGGAGATCTCGGGTCAACTTTGGTCAACGGTCAATGGTCAATTCAGGTGACTGACTCTATTTGGCTCGATTCGGCTTGGTCCGGTTCAGTCTAGTTCGGCTCAACACGTTTCAACTCGGTGAGTCAACTTAGTTTCTAGACAACAAACTTTCGATAGCGATTCCGGGCTCGTCCAAACTCCGATCAGGCTGATTCTTACAGAGTTGCGTTCGTCTCGTCGAGAGCTTCGATTTGATATGCTATACAACTATTTTATCCTCCAAACCTAGTTCTGATACCACTTTATTGGAGAATTTGAAGGATGAAACACAAAGTTTATTAGAGAAAGTTCAAGAACATTACAAGAACAATTCACACACTCTCACAAATCGCTCTCAGGGGATTTCTTATACTTCTTATGCTTTCTTACTCTTAGACTTATATTTCACAACACAATAGCATAGGTATTTATAGTGAATAAAACACAAACATAATCATAACAATACACATCACCTAGTACATTCCACCAACCTTTCATCATAACACCAAACATATTCCACTCACCTAACATGCTCTAAAGGAATCATTTAATGGCATCAAATGTGTAAAGCTAACCTCCACTCAACATTGTAGACCCATGATGATGGAGCATGATGATGGAGGGCCATATACAACTCAACACCTTATTATTTTGTAAACAAGTTTATTGTTTTCAACATTCTAAGACCACAGCGTAAATCTCTTCAATTTTTTCTTTAATGACATTGGCTTTGTAGGATTCTTTTTTTCTTCTTGAATTTATAGTCACTTTGGCGATAACCTTTTTTGTCATAATAGAAGCAATTTTCAAAAAACTTTTGTGAGCCATTGCCGGACTTATTACCAAAATCCTTGAATTTCTTATCATTTTTTACTTTGAAATTCTTTGAAAATTTATTAGTTTTAACAACATTAACTTTAAAAGAATTATACCCGTCCTTGAAATCTCAAGCCTTAGTCTCTTCTTCGATTATCAAATGTTTTTGTAATTCCTCTAAAGTTATGTCCTCTTTATTATGAAGGAGTTTTTTTTTTTTGTTTATAACCCTTCCAACTTTGAGATAATTTAGCAATAATAGCCTCAATTTGAAATGGTTCATAGATTTTAACTTTTTACTCCCAATGCTTAGTAACAATAATTTGTAACACATGTATTTGATCAAGAATAAACTTTTTACCTACCATGGTAAATTCAAAATATTTGAAGGGGTGGAGGATTTATATCATTGGAGAATCTTATATTTTTCGCCAATAAGTATTTGGTTTGTTCCTTTCTTGAAATTGATATGGATCTTCTCTTGGCTAAATGAGAGGCTAAGCTTGCTATTAGAGATCGTAAAAAATATCTGCAGGTACGGGGGCTGTTATGCTAAGGTCGGGTATTGAGTATGTTTTTTCTCTTGTCTTATAAAAAGATTGGGTACAGGTATAATTGTTAATATTCATTAATTGGATGGATCGGGCACGAATATTAAATTTTAACTATCTTTACAAGATCTGATTCAAGATACCAATTCTGATGTTGTAGTATTGACTTGAAAAATAACTAAAAATGGTTCGATTCGTATTGACCGAATTTCTTATCGAAATATCTATAGGTGGTCCATATTCTTTTAGTAACAACTACTATTGTCTTTGTTGGAAGTACGATTACATGAATCTATTTATATTTTTAATTTATTTAAGCACTTGAAATTTTTTTGTCAATTTAATAGAAATTTGTGTTATAAATTGTATTAGTCATGTTATCACATTATTATTCCACTATTTAGCAGTTTTTATATTTTTCTTTTACTTAAATAGATTAGTAAAATACCCATTTAAGGTTTGAATGGGACAGGTCGGTGATGGGATGCCTACTATCATATAGATATGGGTATGGTTATTGACATCTCCGCACAATATCCACTCCGTTGCCATCCCTACTTACTATCATCATTGATCTTGATCAAGATCAGATCCTTAAGGGGATAAAAAGAAAAAAGAAAAGAAAAATTGTGGAGCAAACAAAAAAAATATAGCTACTGCACTTTAACCATAGCTTGTGTGCTAAGCAGCCATGCCGGCCATTTAACCATGTTCAAATTTTGAAAGGCTAGCTCAGCACGGCACATGGGGCGTGCTAACGTGCACTTTGCCGTGCCAACCCACTTATTTTTTAAAAATTATTTTACTTCTACTTATACACTCGAACTCAAGCCTTATTATAAACTTACTTTATGTCTTCGATCATAGAGCCAATACACTTTCGTGTAAACATAAATAGCTTTTTGAAATATCAATCATCGAAATTTACATATTACATTATACAATAATTAGATATTTCCCATAATTTTTTTAGAGTTGCATTAAATAATTGATTATAAATATACATAAACAATTTATTACATTTAAATAATAAACACCTAAAGATTATAAGAAAAATTAATAAAATAATTTTACACTAATGGTCAGTTTGATAATGCAGTAGCTTTTAAAATAATTGTTGTTAGTAATAATATGTATTTAATAAATATTACTCTTAAATTATTGTAAGAATATAAATAACTGAATTAAACATAATATTGAATAAAATTTATTTACAATTTTATAAATCTGTAACTAAAAATATTTTTAATTGTGTATATATAATAATTGTTAACTATAATAAATATTTTATATTATTAATTTAATTTTTTATCTTGTTATCTTAATGTAACTAGCAATAATAATAATTTTAATAATATTATTTCCTAATTAATAAGGATACTTTTAAATTTTTATAGTATATATAAAATTATATTAACTATAAAAATGATTCCCTAAATCACATTTAAAAAATAGATTCATTGTCTGTTTTTCAAAATTTATTGCAGGACAGAGTGATTTTGCTAAAGTGATTTTTAACAAACTTGACTAAACACCAAAATTAATTTTAATTTTTTAAATTCATTTTTAAGTCTCTTAAAAGTAATTTCAAGCATACCCTAAATGATAATGGGATAATGACAGGTGAGAAAACTTCTAGTTTATTGGATGAGAGCAAATGTTCGCCTAACATTTAACAGTTACGTAGGGACACTAGTTGAAAGAAAAAATAGCTGTGTGAAAATTTTAATGTGTTAGGTCCTTCAATTTTTGTGAAAATTATTTTCCCACAAAAAGTTTCGTACTTATACAAATTTTCCCAAAATAATTAAATGGTGAAAATTGTTGGAGAGGTGTATAACACCGAAATTTCAGCACTACTATACAGGGGAATTAAAATTCCATAGTTGCATGATTAATGACACTCACAGAACTTATTAGAGCAAGAAATATTTAATCTCGTGTGGAAACAAATTGGGGTTTAAGGGAAGAATCACAATTTAACATTTGTGCATTTTATAATTTAATATAGGACATCTGAGTTTTATTTATTTTTTCAAAATAATAATAATAATAATAATAAGTAAATTGCTCAAAATATATCACGAAATATTAAAAAGAATTAAGAAATTTTTTTTCCCCTTAAGACCGACCACGATCAAGCGCCAACCTCAATCTCAACGGCTTCTTGGATTTGAAGAAGAAAGGGTCTGTGTTCTTGCATTTTGTTTGAGAAGGAATGGGTTATTAAATGCAAGGACCCATCACCCAACTCGTAAGTTCACGCGCGTTTCTCGGAGTTGACTTAGGAAACCCTAGTTGTTACTTGTAATCCAAGCTATTTCACTTCACTCCATGTGTTATAAGGAAACTCTAACACCCGCGCTTCTCACTTCTGCTCTAATTCTCTGTCTCTTTCTTTGCTTCTCTCTCGGTTTCTCTGTCAATAATTCACCGAAAAATTTTCCTCCATCAATCAACCAAACCACCATTTAATTTTCTTCTCAAACAAAATGCAAGAACACCGACCCTTTCTTCCCCATGGCTTCCAGTTCAGACCGTCCGACGAAGAACTCATTGAACATTATCTCAAAAAGAAAGTTTCGGGAATATTCATCCCACTTGCTGAGTATTTCATCAGGGATTGCAATCTTTATGAGAAAAACCCCTCTGAGATTTGGGATTCACATGGAGGACCCTTTCTAAATGCTGATGAGGATCTTTATTTCTTCACCCAGTTGAAGAAAAAGTCTTCTAAGGGTTCCAGAATCGACCGCAAAGTGGGGTCTTCTGGTGGTACTTGGCAAGGGGAGGATGCTGGTAAAGACATAGTAAGCGCCCAATCCAAAATCAAAATCGGCTCCAAGAAGCGGTTTCGTTATGAAAAGGAAGGTTCCGAGGATCATGGGGCTTGGATCATGCATGAGTACACTCTGCATTTGCCCAAGAATCTAGCTACCAACTATGTGCTTTGTAGGCTCCGAAAGAATCAACCAACTGGCCACGATATTAAGAAGTACGGTTCTGCAAAGAAAAGAAAGCTGAAGGATTTTCAAGACAACAGCAATCAATCTGAACAAGAGGAGGATACTGAGAGGAATAGGCTGTTGACCCACCAACAGAATCAGCAACAGAACTATGCGCCTTATCAAGACGTAAGTTGCTGCAGTAATGGCGTGATGAGTGAGCAGAGCTTAAACGGTGGAATGGGCATTGCAAGCAGTGTTACCGAACAATATTCTGGTGTAACTGCTCAAATGCAACATCATGAATGTCAGCAGATACCAGTTCATAATTTAGAATGTCATTATGAGCCGTCCATGGAGACGATGATGAGCGATTTTGATCACATTTTATGTAACCAGCAATGTGACTTCGGAAACCACATGCTTCAGAGTAGAGAAACTGGTGGGAATTATCCTTGTCATTCAGAGAGTATTGCTGATGTGCCCATGGCGGTGCCTGAGTCATCGGTGCAACAAGAAAACAACCTGCCTGAGTTAGTTGATGAAGATTATTCTTTTCTGGAAGAGTTACTTCATGATGATGCTGAAGAACCAATAAGAGACGGACAAAGCATTGATTGTCAAATTACAAGTTCAATGGTTGACGTGCCAAGTAAAGAAACTGATGGAACGGATCATTCATCTAGTGTTGCTGAACAACAATTTGAAGCATTTGTTGCGGTGCTTGATCAGACCGTTCAAAGCTCGAGCCTGCAAGAAAACCAGCAGCAGATATGTGCCGACAATTTGGAGCATCGATATGAAGCAGCTTTGGCCATGATATCTAAGAAGATTTCATCTGACCATCAATGTGATTCTGAAAGCAGCATTTCTCAGAGAGGAGAATCTGGTGGAGTTGATTATGAGTTGGAATCAATTAATCAGCTGCTTCTAGCTGACCAAGGCGATTGCGACTTGGTGCTGGACTGGGAGGATATCTTGTCGTAATTGGATCATGACATGGATTTGTGTTATATTGACTGTAATTTGATCTTTTAATCAGATGTAAATTGCATTGTTTTATTCATTTGTCTTGTTGGTCTGTATTCTATCATTGAACTTAGTCCTAAGGTTTTATGTTTGATGAAATACATTGTGACGAAAACCTCGTATACATGTTTAATAATAATTAAGAGAATTGATTTGAATAATAACAATCTCAGTGTCTAAGGCAGTATGAGAAAGAAATTAATTAAATAACTCAGTTTAATAATAATTTGTATGTAAATGGAGGAAATTATTTATTTATGTTTTAAATAAATGGTTTATAACCACTTTATACATGGTACTGTTTATATGTTTACTTGCACATGTTAAAGTCATTTGTAAGGCTAGCTTGAATGACTAATCTATATCAATAGCAATCCATAAGCTCATTGACAACTCGTACACTTTGTGATGACCTTCAGTTATATTATTTTTTCAAAGGTGTCGATCAGCAATTTTATAAACTAATAGTTCAAATCATGACAAGATGTAACCTGTCAGATGATATTAACAAATTCAGTACTACCGAAATTCTTATATATATATAGTTTCATCAATAAGTTATTTGCAGAATCCGTTTGAAATCTATAGGATCGAAAACTCACCACCAGGAAAACGGAATTGACACTTCTTAATACTTTTATATAACTAGTGTTCTAAAATGACCAAAACTTGTAAATCGATATGAATATCTAAGCTCCAATTGTAGATTCACATTTATAAAATCATATCTAGCAAGCATTTTGACTAATATAAAGGTAACACCGAACATGACGGTTATTGAGGCCTTGAACTTCTTGTAAACATTTGTCAGAATATTAGAAGCGAAGGCCAGGTGGTGACAAAGGAAAAAGGGAAAGAAAATAAGTGCAATAGTGTTGCTTCACTTCCATAGCTCTCCACTAGTAATGTATCGAAGAAAATAAGTGCAAATAAAATATCCAAATTTCATTCTGCCTTTTGTTTTAAATTATTTTATGGATCCATTCTTACACGTACCCGACAAATATTATGAGTTCACGTGTATATCGTGTTAGACTATACAAATTTCCTTTTCCATATCTCCCAAAAAGAGTTACAAAATGAATATATATATAAGTACGTTGTTGAAAAAATCAAATGAAAGCACATGTTCAAAGTTTAGCCAAAATTATTCAAAGCCAAATTGTTCAAAGTTTAGTTAAAAATTAAGTAATCACCAAACAAACTTTGACAATTTTAAAGGTTTGGTGAAATAGTGCTACCATGCATTCCTATAAATAGTTATTGTTAATCATTTGTTAAGGCATCCCACAATTGAGAGCAATTGCAAGTGAAGCAATTGAGATAGTTGAGAGAGCTTCCACTTGAGTGTTAGGAGAATTCATTTGGGTGTATTGGAGTATTGGGTTTTTATGAGTTTTTCCCAATTTGTAAATTCTTATTTGTTAGTAAAATTATCTTCTAGTCTTTACCCGTGAATGTAGGCTTTACACCGAACTACGTAAATTATTGTGTCAATTTTCTTTGAAATTGTTTACACCACACTTACGTTTCTCCAAAAGTCACAGTTACCACAAATTGGTAATCTGCTCAACCCGCACTTTCGCACAACAATTGGTATTAGAGCCGAAGGTTCGTACTTGGGGTATACGATACTGTTCATGTACATAGTACTATTCACATATACGGTACTAGATACGACCATTTGTATTTGGAGAGCAGTCTATTGTAAGTAGTGTGTATTTTTGCATGTATAGGAAAGTTCTGTCAACAAGACGATAAGAGCCTAAGGAGTCTGGATTTTAAGTGGGACCATTGTGACCCTTCCATTCTCTTAGGAACTTTCCTGGTGCATTTATTCACGCAAAATAAACATCATAGAGACTGTTTTTCACGTGTGAATAGTTATTGAAGGCACTGATTACTTGAGGCTGAGAAGGATGGCAGAAGCGTCTTCGTCGTCTTCGTCAGCAAGGACTATTGTGACTAATGCAAAGTTTGAAGTGGTGAAATTTGATGGTACCAATAATTTTGGTATGTGGAAATATGAGGTGTTGGATGTCTTATGTCAGCAAGAGCTGGATCTTGCTCTAGAAGAAAAGCCTGAAAAGATGGATGACAAGGAGTGGACAAAAATCAATAGATAGGCATGTGGTACTATTTGCCTATGTCTGGCTAAAGATCAAAAGTACTTTGCCATGAGGGAGACATCAACAAAGAAATTGTGGAAGACATTAGAAGAAAAATATATGAAGAAAAGCCTTGAAAACGAGCTTTATATGAAAAAGAAACTCTATCGATTCACGTATGCACTTAATATGTCGATGAATGACCATGTAAACTCATTCAATAAAATATTAGCGGATTTGCTAAATTTGGATGAGAAATTTGAAGATAAAGATAAGACATTGTTGCTGTTGAATTCGCTTCCTGATGAATATGACCATCTCACCACCACTTTGCTTTATGGGAAGGACAGTGTCACATTTGATACTGTATGTAGTGCACTGTATAATGCTAAGACCAGAAAGAAAGATAAAAAAGATCACAGAGATACAGTTGCATAAGTATTAACAGTAAGAGGTCATTCACAAAGCCGCAAACCTGGAGAAAATGGCAAGTCTAAAGGTAGGTCTACCAAAGATAAATGTGCTTTTTGTCGCGAGAAAGGGCATTGGAAAAAGAATTGTCCTAAATTACAAAAGGGCAAGGCTATTTCTGATGCATGTGTAGCCGAGCATGATGAGGAGTCAGAATTTAATGGATTTTGGATTCGGGTTGTACTTATCATATATGTCCTAATAAAGGCTGGTTTTCTAGCTTCAAGGAGCTAGATGGTGGAGTTGTTTTTATGGGTAATGACAATGCTTATAAAACCATGGGAATAGGTTCAATCCAATTGAATAATCATGATGGCTCAATCCAAGTCTTGACAGAAGTTCACTATGTACCAAGTTTAAAGAAAAAGCTCATCTCATTAGGAATCCTAGAATCCAAAGGGCTTACAATCACTATGAGAGATAGATTCTTGAAGGCAGTAGTTGGTGCACTGATGATGATGAAAGGCACAAGAAGAAATAACTTGTACTATTTCCAAGGGAGTACAGTTATTGGATCAGCATCAACAGTTTCGAGAAAAGATACAGATTCAGAGGCAACCAAGTTGTGGCATGTGCGTTTGGGATATGCCGGTGAAAAAGGTTTGCAGACTTTGGTTAAGCAAAGCTTATTGAAAGGTGCAAATTCTTGCAAATTGAAATTTTGTGAACATTGTGTTATGGGCAAGCAAACAGAGTAAAGTTTGGTTCAGCAATTCACGATACAAAAGGGATTCTAGACTATATTCACAGTGATGTGTGGGGACGTACTAAAGTAGCTTCTTTGGGAGGTATGCACTATTTTGTTACTTTTGTTGATGATTATTCAATAATTGAGAGCAATTGCAAGTGAAGCAATTGAGAGAGTTGAGAGAGCTTTCACTTGAGTGCTAGGAGAATTCATTTTGGTGTATTAAGGTATTGGGTTTTTGAGTTTTTCTTAATTTATAAATTCTCATTTGTTAGTAAAATTATCTTTTAGTCTTTACCCGTTGATGTAGGCTTTTTGCCGAACCACGTAAATTATTGTGTCAATTTTCTTTGAAATTGTTTACACCACACTTACGTTTCTCCAAAAGTCACAGTTACCATAAATTGGTAATCTACTCAACCCGCGCTTCCGCACAACATATGTTATATAAATTAAGCATGCAAAAATATGTTACTTAAAATTTAAAATTAAGATTGAAAATAAAGCAACAAGCCAACGATGTCAAGAAAATATTCAAACCGGAAATGAACAATTCGATATAATAAAATATAAGAATGAGTTGTTATTAGTAGATATATGTATTAATTTATCGGTATGTTTTTACTGAATTCTTGATGAATGATTCTTTTATGATTATCTTGAATTTTAAAAGTCTAATTAATATTCACATGTTTGAGATCATGCATAGTACTATAACATTTTGTGGCAAAAATCATTTTCTAAAGGATTGTAAAGGCTTGTGATTTTCTTTTATAAAAATCTCCTTGAAGGAGCTAAGAGTTAATATATAAACTTGATAATAATTTTGAAAGCTTGACGAACTCTCTAAATTGAAATTATGTGTAAGGAATAATATAAAAGAAAAAATATTAGAGGACACATGATTTTGCAGCACAAATGTGCTCCTGCGGTATCAAATCAAGAGTGTCAATATAACTTGATGTTATGTTTTCTTTTATTAAAAGACAAAACTTGAGTTTTTAATTTAAAAGAAAAAGATGACTAATTCAATTCCTTAATGGATTCCTATTCTTGTGGGAGTAGAGTGGACGTAACCATTATCAAAAAATTTTCATAATTATAACGGTTATAGGTCTTATCATATGAAATCAATATGTGAATATTATACCAGTATAATTGATATGAAATTGAACCAATATTAGTGATGGACCAAAAGTTCAAATAAAAAATCTTCACTAATTTGGCTAGTAATTTCACTATGCAAGCTTAATAAAGATATGTACATTTAATCAGGGGAGCAAAGTGATTTACATTTGATCAACAATATAAAGATATGTATCACCTTTATCCCATTTTGATCTTTATATGAGTTAATTTATTTGAACTTGAAGTTCAACAAGATTATGATATAATACATATTGTTGATCAATTATTAGATGGACTCATTGATATAAAGAATGAAAAAAATATTACTTATAAAAAGACCATAACGTAGGTTAATGTCTTTGAAGGACCAAATGGTGATATAAAATAAATATAACAATGCTTGAAGTGTGTGCATAGTAGATCAAATATTGGCACAAAAATATTTAATTTTCAGGAAGATGAAAATTTTTTGAAAATGATTTGACTCCCTTAAAGAGAAATATGATTGCATAAATAGGAAAATACATTTGGTTTATTATTAAATTATTGAATATATTGCTCCAGGAGTGGCATATTGTATCAACTAGTAAATGAATTTCAAATTCCCTTGAAGAGGTAAAAAATGAGAAATAAAAAGATTAAGATTGCCGTATAAAAATATGCATACACATTAAAGAAAGAGATCATTAGCCCCTGCAAAGCATATGTGTTACAAAATATCTCAATTGAGCATATATGTTGAAAATGAGAAACATTTAATTAGTGCTGGTGCTTGGTGCAAGAGAAAAATTTTAAAATTGACAAAATGTAAAGATTGTCAAATTATATGATTGGCCAAAATTGTAAAAGATTTGGACCTTCTGTCCATATGCTAGAGGAAATAAAAATTTATTAGTAAAATTTGAAGAATTTTATAATTTTAGTCCATAAACCTAAAGTCGTAAAATTTATTAGAAAATGTGAATCTAAGCTATAGTATGTCAAATGTAATTTGAAGAATCTATGTACTTATCCATGCACCTTGTATATTCGTGATAAAGCAATAATCATATTTGTGTATATTAATGCTATATGAACTTATAAAAGTATAATAAATTACAAGAAAATTTGTTACCAGTGGGATATGTCATTATCCACTTTGTTCTGTGATTTTATTAAAAATTAGAAACTAAAATTGTAATTTTTACAAAATATGTTGATGATTTCATCTGGAAAAGACTTATGAAGGGCTTATGAATTTATTTCTTTTAAGAATAAAATTGCAAGATGAAATATCTTAAAATGAAAGATTTCCTTTCAATTTATGAACTAAAATTTATCAAATGAGATATTGAAATTATTAAAATACTAGAAGTATTTCATATTTAAAATTTGACTACTTTAAAATATGTTATATATGTCTTGGTCTTGAAGAATCATATTTTATTCCAACTAATGCCTAAAAAGGCATTAAAAATTGTATAATTTTAAATTAAAATATGTTCAGCATAAACTTGGAAATTGTCAAAATAGTGTGAAAAGTATATCACACACTTTTCTTAATTTACATTCTAAAGCTTTGTTTTATTCAAGAAGATCAACAAAATTATGAAAACATATACATGGCAATGTTCTTTATTCAAAATTATTGATATAAAGAGCTTTATTGATAATATCTTTTTATTTAATTAATTTAAATTAAATTAACTAATTAATTATTAAAGCGATATTACAATCTCTTTTACAATGCCTCACTACATTGTAATATTTCTCCAAATTCTTCAATGATAAATTTATATATAGAAGAAGGTATCTTTTGATTTTAACCTTCAATTAGTGAATATATTTTAAAGTTTTTACAAAACAATAGTGTGCTAAGCATTAAATTTTGTCCCTTAAGTAAATACCATAAATACATCACATATAAGCTATTCCAGATTTCAAAATTATGGTCCAATCATTTAATACTATTCCGGTCTTGTGCTCTATCTTGGATTTATGAACATTTACAAGATTAAACTACGATCTTGTTAGAAACTATTGATGCGGTTTTATGCTCGCCTCGAAGTAATGCTGTTGCCTGCAGGATTTCCAGTTGGTTCCTACATTTTTCCGTCTGCTGAAACGGTGGTGTCCTCCAATCTGCGTCCACAAAAAAGGTATCAGGGCTCGCCGGGTGTTTTTCTAGCAAAAACCCTCCGACGCTCAAGTCAATAATCAGATTAATTCTTCATAAAATCTCTCTAAGTCTGAGAGAAACCAGAATTTAGAAGGTTGAAGGAGATTGAGAAGAAGAAGAGAAATCAGAGTTTTTATGTTAGATTGGAATCAGAACCCCTTTACCTTGCCCTCTGTCTGATATTTATCCTCTATTTTCCCGCCCCCCTTTGCTTGGGCGCCATCCCCCGCATTAATTGCGTCTGCATCTTTCTAACAGCCACGAGTTTCCTGCGGCACAACATGGGGGTGTGGGATGTCAGACGGCTATGGGTTCCCATGATCAAATGATAATGCCGTGTGGGTTTGTGTAAAATGATGACACTGTGGAGGCATGCGCCGGTCATCGGTAACAGTTACAAGACCTTATGGCGTGGGGGTGCTTGTCAGTTATCTATCGTCACGACAAGTTGTTCGGGGATAGAGCTGCCATGCTTAGTTTGCTCTGCTCGAGATCTGGTCTTTTCTTGTTTATGGTGCTGTCCATGAGCGACCAGGTCTCACTTAGTGGTCGAGGGTCTTTGTCTTTACCCGAATAGGATGGGAATACCAGGACCCGACCAGCTTTAGGGCACTTGACATCGACCAGCTTTGACACCGAGCAGGGGTTTCTTCGTGCTAGCGATCAGGTTTTCTGCTCTGGCTGGATTGTTTTCGAGCAGGTCTGCTTGGAATTCCCTAAACAGAAACATCGCCATTTCTTATGTGCTTCAAGTCATGTCTTCAACTACTATAATACTTTAACTTCATTAATGGTAAATTTACTTTCTAGATTGAAGAATCAAAATCCAGGATTGGATCATTGACAGTATTTTTGCAAAATAAAGTCGTCTTATCCTAGTGGAGAGTTGCCACCTCCAAAATTAAAGCTTTGGAAAGAAATGGGATGGCAAGGGACAAACCCTTCCATTGATTTTCAATATATAGTACAATTTTCTTGGAATTAGTTATTAATTATATATCTTTGGTAATCATTATGAGGTATGGAACATATTAATGCATTATTACCATTATTTGAAGGGGTGAAGGATTTATATCATTAGAGAATCTTATATTTTTCGCCAAGAAGTATCCGGTGCGTCGTTTTCTTGATATTGACATGGAGCTCTTTTAGTTAAAGTAATTGAGATTTTATTAACAATAATCTTTTGCTAGAAGCAGTTAGGAGGGTATTTCTATATTGGATTGCAATGTATAATATGTTTGCTTCATGAACCTCTACCATTAGAGAATTATGTTACATTGCTTGCACATCTTTAATAAGAGTAATATCTTGAATGCTTCATTTGAAGCATTGGGATGCTTTTCTCTTCGTATGTTGTGGTTTTGAATATAAATAAAAGTCTATGCAGTCAAAAGTGGTAATATCTGTTTGGGTAATATCGAGTAGGTCTCATCGAGGCCAATCCAGCTCGAGCAAAAGACCTCGAGGTCAGCCTGTCTCGAGCAGAAGACCCGACCGCTAGCACGAAGACAGCCTTACTAGGCGTCAAAGCTGGTCAAGGTCGAGGAGTCCAAGACTGGTCGAGCCCCGAGCTCTGTCTCTTGCTCGAGGTCTTCATTGCCCCGTCAAAGCTGGTCAAGGTCGAGGTGTTCAAACCCCCGGGCATGGCCCAGCCCCACCAACTACTATACTGAGAGGATGCGAGATTCGAATACAGCCGGTTCGAAACAGTTCGACCGTTCTTTCCAACAACTCAACGTGACGATCGAGACCTGGCCGCTACCCCACGCGTTATGGTGTTGTCACTGTTACTGATCACTGGCACACGCCTCTACAGTGTCATCATTTCATACGCGCATGACCGACACTATCATGAGGCTATGGGAACCCATGCCCACCTGACATCCCACTTTCCCAGGTTGTGCCGCAGTAATCCCAGCTGTTAGAGGGACCCAGAACCATTAACGCGGGAACGGCTGATCCCGGAGAAAAAAGGCGGGAAAAACTGAAGGATAAAAGGAAATCGAAGTGTAAGTTGCGAGGGTTCCAGAATTTTTTCAGATTTTTCAAGTAACATCCATCTTTGATCAAAAATCATTTCATCTCCCGGCCTCTAAAAAAGGGACACAAAAAGAATAACCCGATCACTAACTTGAGTGTCGGAGGGTTTTCACCGGAAAAATATCCGGCGACCTCTGACCTTGTTTTCCGTAAGTACAGGCCCGAGGAGATTGCCGTTCCGGTGAATAGAGGAGAATTGAGACTAAAAAGCAGTCCTGCTCGAGCATACCACAAGCAGGAGTTTTGACACTATTTGAAGGCACGCGAAAAATCGTATCAACATCTTGGCGCCGTCTATGGGGATTAGTACAAAAAGCCTGACTTCCCAACACATTTAGGAAACATAACAATGAGAGGAAACAGCAGAAGAGGAATAAGTCTATAGGAGTCGGTGACTTTGAGGGAGGTGGCCAATGATGCCGAAAATCGGGAAATCCAAGAGAGAATAGATCGGATGGAGAAACAAATGGAAGCGCTAACATCCATTCTACAAGAACTCAGGGAGGGGCAGAGGAAAGCATGTAATGACATCCCTGAGTCCAGCAGCGGAAACGCCCCTATCCGGGAACATATGGGAGATGAAGCCAAGAGACCGAGGGCACCAAAAGTTGCCGGGATGGAGGAGACGAACCTTGAGGAAAGGGGATCCCGTCAACATTTGCAAGACACGACACCCACCTCCCTCGTAGAAGAATTGGAGGGGGAAGTACAGAGGTTGGCACAGGTTGTGGAAGACCTCCGGGGAAACGGGAAAGGTCTGAGTTGGAGGATAATGCTGGACAACGAGTCCCCGCTCTCAGCGGAGATCATGGGCGTGACAATCCCCCGAGATTTCCGTTTCCTTGATTTAAGGTTCTCAGGGAAGAGTGACCCGCTTGTACACATAGAACAGTTCAACGACATGACTAGAGTGCAGGGCCTGACGGCAACCCAGCGGTGCAGGGCCTTCCCACTTACTCTCGAGGGAAATAAGAGAGAATGGTACCGCAGGCTACCACGGGGAAGCATTATGAGCTTTGAGCAAATGTTCAGAGAATTTGCAGAGTAATTTCGGGGTGCAGTGACACCTGAAGATGATATGATGGAGTTGTCAGAGATAAGACAGAGGGAGGGAGAGCCCTTCCAGAAATTCGTTAAGAGGTACCACTGGTCGGTTCTGGATCTTGGGGCATTCAATCATCCTCAGGCGTTGAGGGGGCCATGGTACAATTTACGGAGTCCCTCAATTCATTTGTATTCTGATACGTATGAACAGGTGAAGATGGACATGATCATTGAGGAGGAAAAGACTGCGAAGCTAAGAAGTTAGCAGGGCAGTGGAGCAAAGAGAAAAGAAAAATGAGGTGCCGCTTGGGGAGCACCAACTTCCAGAGCAATGAGGGAACGGGTTGCCCCCTATAACCCCTATCAGCGAGCTCCCTACCCACGAATGGTTCCTGCTCCACCTCGCAGGTCTCCAGGCCTGGACCATAGGGAGTACAGGCGGCACGACGACCACCCGCCCCGCAACTAACTCCCCCAGGAAGCTTCCCTCAGGATCAAGCGATACAGATGGTTGAGCAGAGCCCCGCCTACGAGCAATACACAACATTAAAGGTGTCACTCGAAGAGATACTCCAAGTGGTGGAAGAGCGAGGACTGTAGAGCCCTCCAACACCGATGGCAAAACCGGCTGGTAAATGAGATAGGGGAAGGTTTTGCCGCTTCCATGGTGACCACGGCCACTCAACGTCACAGTGTCAGGATTTGAAGAACTAGGTGGAGGACCTGGTTCGAAACTGATATTTGGATGAGTTTATTGAAGGGGGCTATCCGGTGGTCGAGCAGCAGCAGAGGAGGATGACCAAGCCTATGGCAAGGACCTGGAACCACCGGCTATAAGAGTGATCTCAGGAGGACCCACGATGGCTGGAAATTCAAACAGGGCACCGAAAAACTATTGCAGATACGCCGCTGCAGGCTGGAAAGTCCTGTTCGCCGCACCTGCTGCAAAAAAGGCTAAGTTACGGCAGGAACCCATCATATGGACGGAGGAGGATGAGGAGGGAGTGCTATACCCCCATGAGAATGCCCTAGTCGTGAAGGCAAATATTATTAATAAGGAGGTCGATCGGATATTGGTAGACTCGGGAAGCTCGGTGGACATTCTTTTCAAGTCTACACTTGAAGAATTGGGAATAGCAGGTGCGAGCCTTGAGCAGACGAATACTTTCTTGAAAGGGTTCGGGGGAGGAAAGCTGATCCCTCTGGGAATCATTAAATTGGCTGTGACTATGGGCTCGAGGCCTTTTGAAAAGAACATGATGCTAGACTTTGTGGTGGTCGATGAAGTCAGCCCCTACCAAGCAATATTAGGGAGACCCTTTATGAGAGTCAGCCAATCAGTGTTGTCTACCCACTATTTGGCCTTGAAGTACCGAGTGAATGGGGCTATAGGAGTCGTCAAGGGTAGCCACAGGGTTGCGAGGAGTCACATACTGCGTGGCAATAGAAAGCAAGGCATGGAATGAAGGCAATGGACTCAGGGAGTCGAAGAATGGAAGGCAGGAATCGGTTGAGGAACTGGAAGAAATTATAATAAGGCCAAACGACCACGAGAAGAATGTCTGGTCGAGTGTTTGCCAGCACATTCTGATGTATTTTCCTGGACGCACGAAGATATGCCTAGGATCGACTCGGAGGTGGCATGTCACAGGCTGGCAATACGGAAGGATGCTAAGCCATTGAGGCAGAAGAGGAGATGCGTCAACCAAGAAAGGTACGAGGCCATAAACTGCGAGGTGGAAAAGCTACTGAAAGTGGGATTCATAAGGGAAGTCTCTTACCCCGAATGGATCTCGAATGTGGTATTGTTAAAGAAGGCAAGTGGGAAATAGAGAATGTGCGTGGACTTCACGGATGTAAATAAAGCTTGTCCGAAAGATAACTTCCCATTACCAAAAATAGACCAGCTGGTAGATTCCACAGCAAGACACGGACTACTTAGCTTCATGGACGCCTTCTCGGGCTATAACCAAATTCCCATGCACCGACCAGACGAGGAATGCACAGCCTTCATCACCAATCAGGGTCTGTTTTGCTATAAGGTTATGCCCTTCGGCCTGAAGAATGCGGGGCAACCTACCAGAGGTTGGTGAACAAGGTTTTCAAGAATGCAGAGGAACAATGGAGGTTTATGTGGACGATATGATCACCAAGTCAAAGAACGCGGAGGAACATGTGAAGCATTTGGAAGAAACCTTCGCGCTCCTAAGGAAATATTGGATGAAGCTCAATCCAGAGAAATGTGCCTTTGGAGTTAGTTCGGGAAAATTCTTGGGCTTCATGGTTAGTTATAGGGGAATCGAAGCCAATCCGGAAAAGATAAAGGATGTAGTGGAAATGAAGTCCCCGCGTACTCTCAAGGAGATACAAAGCCTGACAGGGAAACTAGCATCACTCAATAGGTTTATCTCCCGAGCTACAGATAAGTGATGCATCTTCTTCAAGGAAATGAAAAGAGGAAGAAAGATAAGATGGACACCGAAATGCGAGGCGGTGTTCCAGCAGTTAAAGGAATATCTGCTAAAAGCCCCGTTGCTGTCAATACCTCGAGCAGGGGAGGTTCTGTATTTGTATTTAGCTGTGTCCCAATGGACGACGAGCTCGGTTCTGATAAGAGAAGAGTCAGGGGTGCAGTATCCAGTCTATTACATGAGCAGAGCCTTGCTGGGGGCTGAAACTCGATATCCCCCAATGGAGAAATGGGCACTGACCCTGGTGACGGCAGCCCGAAAACTGAGGCCTTACTTCCAAGCGCATTCGGTGACGGTTTTGACTAACCAACCACTCAGGCAGACTCTACACAAGCCTGAGACCTCCGGAAGGCTGGTAAAATGGTCTGTGGAGCTCAGCAAATTCGACATTAGCTACCAACCCCGATCGGCAATAAAAGCTCAGTCCTTAGCCGACTTCGTGGCCGAATGAACAGAGGGGAATGAAAAGACGAATAGCGAGCACCTACCAGACCCCTCTGTCTCGACCAATGCATGGACAGTCACAGTAGATGGGTCGTGTAGAGATCAGGGAGCAGGAGCAGGAGTTGTGCTCCTTAGTCCCGAAGGGGCAGAGGTGCAATATGTCGTAAAACTGGAATTTGAAGTCACCAACAACCAGGCCAAGTACGAGGCGGTAATTGCAGAGCTGAAGCTCGCCCTGGTAATGAAGGCAGAAGACGTAAAGCTTCGAACAGACTCACGGCTGGTAGCAAATCACCTCAACGAAAGCTTCCAAACAAAAGGCGAGAAAATGGTGGCCTATCTTAGGAAGGTGAAGCATCCGATAAGGAATTTCTGAGCAGTCGAGGTAGAGCAGATTACGAGAGGGAAGAATTTTCGAGCTGAGATGATAGCGCGAATGGCCGCTAAATCCGACCCCAAAATATCGAAGTCTATCCCATTAGAAATCAAGACCTGCTTGAGCATCGAACAGGAAGACGAAGTGATGATTTTATTATCGAGCACCACCTTGATAGAACCAATTGTTTCTTACCTCAAGAAGGAGTGTTGCCTGCCGATAAGAAGCAGGCAAAGAAGATGAAGTGCAAAGCAGCCAGGTATACTCCAATTAATGGGGTATTGTATAGGCGAGGACACACTCTCCCACTGTTGCGGTGTTTGGATCAGGAGGAAGCCGATTATGTCCTCCGAGAGATACATGAAGGAATCTGCGAAAACCACTCTGGCGCAAGGTCTTTGGCTTTCAAGGCCATAAGGCAAGGGTACTTCTGGCCTCGCATACATCAGGATGCACAAGAGAAGACCAAAAACTGCAAGAATTTTCAAAGTTTTGCCAATTACATGACCCAGCCTCCCAAGAACCTCACAGTAATAAACTCACCTTGGCCCTTTACTCAATGAAGGATTGACTTGATCGGGCCACTACCAAAGGGGAGAGCTTCTGCAATACATGCCATGGTGACGATTGATTATTTCACAAAATAGGTTGAAGTGGAGGTCTTGAGCAGTATTACAGAGAGCAAAACCACTGACTTCATTTGGAAAAATATGATTTATAGGTACGGGATTCCCCATGCGTTGGTTACGGACAACGGGAGACAGTTTGACAACAACAAGTTTAGGGACTTCTGCAAAAACATGGGAATAGAGCTAAAGTTTTGCTCTCCATCACACCCGCAGGCCAATGGGCAAGTAAAAGCCACAAACAAGACTATAAAACGCCTCTTAAAGACCAGACTCGGTGAGCAGAAGGGATTGGATTGACAAGCTGCCTGGTGCCTTGCAGGCTTACAGAACCACATATAAAACGGCCACAGGAGAAACCCATTCTCTTTGGCATTCGGGCATGAAGCGGTTGTCCTTACCGAAGTAAGGATGGGAACGCACCGAACAGAGAACTTCAACGAAGAGCAAAACTATGAGCAAATGTGTGCGGGCTTGGACTTGCTGGAAGAGAAAAGGGAAAGGGCCGCTGCAAGGATAGTGGAGTACTAGGAGAGAGTGACCTGTTATTACAAGCGGAACGTACACATCCGCCAATTTCAAGTAGGGGATTGGGTACTTAGAAGAGTCAATCAGAACACGAAAGACCCCAGGCAAGGTGTGTTAGGCTCGAATTGGGAAGGTCCTTATAGGGTCTCTCAAATAGCCAGACCGAGAGCATAGTGGCTGATTCACCCATATGGACGAGAAGTCAAGAGACCATGGAACGCGCATCATTTGATGAAATATTTCCAGTAAGATCCCTTGTAAAGCAATCATTGATATTCTATTTCCCCAGAAGTAGTGATGTGTAAAAATTTGAGCATGAATAAAAATGAGAAAATGCTTCCAAGCATTAATCTAATATGAGCAAAGGCCAGAAGTCTCAAAGCCTAGCTTAAGGCAAGACGGTGCCAAAAGTGAGCCAATTGCAGGCTCGAGCAGGATAAGCTCGCAAAGATAACGTAAAGGTCAGAAGTCTCTAAGCCTAGCTTAAGGCGAGACGGTGCCAAGCATGAGCCAATTGCAGGCTCGAGCAGAATAAGCTCGCAAAGATAACGCAAAGGCCAGAAGTCTCTAAACCTAGTTTAAAGCGAGACGGTGCCAAGCGTGAGCTAATTGCAGGCTCAAGCAAGATTACCTGCAAAGGCCAGAAGTCTCTAAGCCTAACTTAAGGCGAGACAGTGCCAAGCGTGAGCCAATTGCAGGCTCAAGCAGGATAAGCTCGCGGAGATAACGCAAAGGCCAGAAGTCTCTAAGCCTAGCTTAAGGCAAGACGGTGCCAAATGTGAGCCAATTGTAGGCTCGAGCAGGATAAGCTCGCGAAGATAATGCAAAGGCCAGAAGTCTCTAAGCCTAGCTTAAGGCGAGACAGTGCCAAGCGTGAGCCAATTATAGGCTCGAGCAAGATAAGATCACGAAGGAAACGCGAAGGCCAAGTATGAGCCAAGTATCGATTCGAACTTAAAAGAAACAGAGATCTATAAGCTTAACTTAAGGCAAGACTATGTCACACATAAGCCATAAGAGAGCACGAGCAGAAGTGTATCGGAGAAGGAAAGTAAAGGCCTAACAGTTGTTAAAATTTATTTAGCAAAGGCTTGGAGTGAATCTTATACAAAAAATGCAAGGCAGGAGTATATACTCAAACATAGAGGCAAATTGTCCAATACATGTCCTTCATTCATCCATAAAAAAAAAATCAAATCAGTTGGTTGGAGCAATGGAGCTAGCAGATGGAGTAGGGTCTTCGGAGGGTGGAGCGCCTTTCGCGACAGCAGCAGCAGCAGAAGTGACCTCAGCAGTAGGAGGGACAACCTCTTCAGACTCGACAGGGGCCTCAGTCGGAGGGACTCGCGGCTCTTGGTTAAGGGCATCGTGCTTAGACATGTATGCCGCAAAGACTGCCTCAACCTTTGATATATCCACTTCAGGATACTCCTTGCTCAAGGCAGACATGAGGTAATTATAGTTGAAAGACACCCCATCATTATACTCTATCGTGAGCCTGTCTTCCAGAGAGTCCACCTTCATTTGGAAGCTAGAAGTCTCCTTCTCCATGGTGTTCTCGAAGGATAACCTCTGTGTGTCCAAGTCCTTATGAGCATTGAGTAGCACATCCCGGACAAGAGACAGCTCCTTCTCGAGTTGAAGGGCCTTGGAATCTGACATTGCCACTTTCTCCTCGTGGGTGGAGTTCTCTTCACCAAACTTTATTGCCTCCTCATCCTTCTGCTCAATACTCCATTTCAAGCTCTGAATTTTTTCTCGAAGCTTCCTCTAAGAATCCTGAGTCTTGGCCTTGAAGGCGATAGCTACAGCCGCAGTACGAGAAGAGAGGCGGTGGAACGCGCCGACCAAATCATTAGCATCAAAAGCCTCTATCCCATCTAAAAACTTATCCTCTATCTGTTTGGCGAAGTCCTTGAGATAGGGATTGGCGTGCGCGGGCTGCTCTTGCTCCTGCACGTGCCTTGATTGAGGCCGAGCTGCAGCGGCGCTCCCTGACGCCGTGGTCAGACCTCTGCTGCTCGCTCGGCCTCCCGAGCAGGGGCAGCTCAAACCGGTGAAGTGGGAGTGTCGATTCAAGGCCTTTTTGTTGGAACAGAGGAGCTGCTCGGATGACCCGATGTCCTTTCAGGCCTCTACAACAGGTTAAGCACTCAACTCATCTCCTCTTGAGGAACTAGACCAAACTCCATAAAGTTTTGGATTGTAAGTAGCTCCCTACACGAGCTCGCGTTATCAAGAGCAGTATTGATGCGCGCTTGAAGCTCTTCCCTAATCCTATACGAAGCACCCCAGGATACTACAACAACAACCAGAACAAAATAGTGAGAAAGGATGCGAGCAGGAAAAACCAAAGGAAATAGTACCAGCCAGCGTCGTTCGGGCTGCTTTTCAACTGGTAGAGATGCTTTATCTCCTGTACCGAGGGCTCACCTAGATTGCACCATCTCCACAACACAAAGAGGCCGGACAAGACCCTCCACCCATTCGGGTTTAATTGCCCTAAGGCCAAACGGAGTCTAGACAGAATGCGGACAAAATAAGGCTGTAGAGGCAATCTAACCCCCCCACCTAAAGCACTCCATGTGGAAGGTGACATACCCCTGGGGAGGACGGCTGGGCATGTCACCCTTACCCGGCACTCGCAAGTCCACATCAGCCGATACATGGTAGGTGTCTCTAAGCCTATCCAGATCTTGGTGTGAAGTTTCACACCTCATGAAGTCAATGGGATACTCTCCACTCTCTGAACGCTGACTAACCCTTTCCCCCCGATGCGGCTGGTCCTCCGCCACAACCAATGCCCACTCGAAACTTGAATCTCTCACTGGGATCATCCTAAGGGGTTCAACGTCACTTGAAGAAGACGATTCCTCAGACGACATCCTACGAGGTCGTTGGGTGTCTGACATATCTCCTATAGGCACAATCTACCCAGTGGGAATCAACAACCCAAGCAAACGAAGAGCAGGAAAATAACGTGAAAAGAGAAAGAGGTTTATACCTGAGCAAAAGTCGACGACCGGAAATGATAGCGATGGCAGCGAAAAAGGTGCAAAGCACTTGCAAGTGATTAATTTCAGTCTGAGCAAAGGTGAGCAATAGGGGGGCACAGTAAAGAAATCGAGGGTTTTTAAAGGGGAAAATGCGTCTCTTCAGCAGACGGCACGCATCTCAAGAGACGCAATTGTTCAAGTAACGTCTCTTGAAAATTTGAACGCACGGCCCAGATCCACCCACGTGTCCCGCATTAAATACAAAGTGACGAAAGCAGAAGATAGCTCAACACAGGAAGGTAAAAAGGCCAGGAAGCCGGCCTAGGCAAGAAGTTTCCAGTCTTATCTCGCTTCACTCCAAAGACTAGAAACTGGGGGACTAGTGTTTGGGTAATATCGTGCAGCTCTCCTCGAGGCCAATCCAGCTCGAGCAAAAGACCTCGAGGTCAGCCCGTCTCGAGCAGAAGACCCGACCGCTGGCATGAAGACAGCCTTACTAGGTGTCAAAGCTGGTCAAGGTCGAGGGGTTCAAGACTGGTCGAGCCCCAAGCTCTGTCTCTTGCTCGAGGTCTTCATTGCCCCGTCAAAGCTGGTCAAGGTCGATGAGCCTCAAGGCTGGTCGCAACCCGAGCTCATCCGTCTGCTCGAGGTCTTCAAACCCCCGGGCATGGCCTAACCCCACCATCAACGACGCTGAGAGGATGCGAGATTCGAATACAGCCGGTTCGAAACAGTTCGACCCTTCTTTCCAACAACTCAACATGACGATCGAGACCTGGCCGATACCCCACGCGGTATGGTGTCGTCACTATTATCGATCGCCGGCAGACACCCCCACAGTTTCATCATTTCATACGCGCATGACCGACACTATCATGAGGCTACGGGAACCCATGCCCACTTGACATCCCGTTTTCCCAGGTTGTGCCGCAGTAATCCCGGCTATCAGAGAGGACCTAGACACCATTAACGCAGGAACTGCTGATCTCGGAGAAATAGGGCAGGAAAAACTGAAGGATAAAAGGAAATCGAAGTGTAAGTTGCGGGGGTTCCAGAATTTTTTCAGATTCTTCTTCTTTCTCACAGTTTTGGATCATTTTTCAGTAACATCCATCTTTGATCAAAAAATCATTTCATCTCTCCAGTCTCTCTGAAAAAGAGGGATACAAAAAGAATAACCCGATCACTGACTAGAGCATCAGAGGGTTTTCGCTGAAAAAACATCCGGCGACCCCTGACCTTGTTTTCCATGAGTACAGGCCCGAGGAGATTGCTGTTCTGGTGAATAGAGGAGAATTGAGACTAGAAAGCAGTCCTGCTCGAGCATACCGTGAGCAGGAGTTTTGACACTATTTGAAGGCACGTGAAAAACCACATCAACAAAATCAATGAGATGCTGATTGCAATGAAATTAGATCAAGGTAAGAAGACTATAAGTGTAGCGTAATCTAGGAGTAGTTTATATTGAAATAATTTATAAGATTCTATTAAACTTTATAAATGCTTATTTGTTTATTTTGGAATCACACCTAATATTTTGCTTATATTCAAAACTTTTAGAAGCCTATTAATTGTAGGGGGTTGTACCTTATTGTGTTTTTCGGTTTCTGAGCTTTTCTATTGTTATTTACATTAACCAAGAGAAAAATGAGGACTTTGGTGGTGGTTGCCCTTATAAGGTGATTAAATTTGATGTTTAGTAATTTGGTCTAATTCAACGCAACTCGTTTTAGGGATTGTTACACAAACAAGATGAAACAAGAGCCAAATGGGAGTACCTCTTTGCTGTTACTAGCATCAACATTTCTTTTATGTTAATACAGATGTTGGATCCTCAATCAGGTAATTAAAGTTCTGAATTAGACAATTAGTAACATGTATTGTAATCATTGTGGTTCACTCCTTATTCTTGAAAGGCTGGGAAATGGAAAAACCACCTAAGTCAATGAAGAAGAGCCTTGATTCCAAGCATCCCCTTAAGAAATCTACTTGCTCATCCAACATCTGACTAGCCATATTTTATTAAACACCCTTAACATTTTGAAGGATTGTAAAGGCCTATTTTTTTCTCTGAAGGTACTAAGAGTTAATATATAAAATTGATGATAATTTCAAAAGCTCGACTGACTCTCTAAATTGAAATTATGTGTAAAGAATAATATAAAGGAAAAAATGTGTAAAGAATAATATAAAGGAAAAAATATAAGAGGACACATGATTTTGAAGCATATATGTGTTCTTGCAGTAGTAAATCAAGAGTGTCAATATAACTTGATGTCATGTTTTGTTTTATTAAGATATAAAATATGAGTTTTTGATTAAAAAAATGATAACTAATTCAATTCTTTAATGGATTCTTGTTCTTGTGGGAGTAGAATGGAAGTAACCATTATCAAAAATTTTTCAAAATTATAACGATTATAGGTCTTATCATATGAAATCAATATGTGAATATTATACCACCATCATTAGTATGAAATTGAACCAATATTGGTAATGGACCAGAAGCTCAAATAAAAAATCTTCACTAATTTGGCTATTAATTTTGCTATGCAAGCTTAATAGTTTTCGTGAAAGTTGTCCTACGATTAGGGGAGCAAAGTGATGTACCTTTGATCCATTATATAAATCATATGTATTACCTTTATCCTTTTGATCTTTATATGATTTAGTTTATTTGAATTTTAAGTTCAACAAGATTATTGCATACTGCACATTGGTGATAAATTATTAGATGGACTCATTGATGTAATGAATGAAAGAAATTTTTATATAAAAATAACTTTGGTTGACAATGTCCTTGAAGGACGAAAAAGTGATTTAAAATAAATATAATAATGTGTGTTTGGGTAATATCAGACAGGCCCCTCGAAGCCCTTCCAGCTCGAGTAAGACACCCCGAGGACAGCCTAGCTCGAGCAGCCCTTCTGGTCAAAGCTGGTCAAGGTCGAGGAATCCAGCGATGCTCGAGCCCGAGCACTCCTTCGCCTGCTCGAGGTCGTCCCTCAGGTCAAAGCTGGTCAAGGTCGAGACCGAGCACTCTGCTCGCTCGAGGTCGTCCCTCGGTCAAAGCCGGTCAAGGTCGAGGCGATCACCCTTGCTCGCCGAGGTCGTCCCTCGGTCAAAGCCGGTCAAGGTCGAGAGCTAAGCACCACTCGCTCGCCGAGGTCGTCCCTCGGTCAAGCCGGTCAAGGTCGAGCCGAGCACTCCTTGCTCGCTCGAGGTCGTCCCTCAGGTCAAAGCTGGTCAAGGTCGAGAGCCGAGCACATCTCTCCTGCTCGCAGAGATCCACGAGCACATCTGGGCAAGACCCGACCCAGGGCAACCCGACCCGTTTTCTCAAAATCTTGGCACACCTTTTAATGTCTGACTGGGATCCCACATGGTGTGGTGGTGATACTATTGCTGGTGGCCGGCACATGCCTCCAAGGTGTCATAATTCCTAGCGCACTTGCCCGACATGGTGATTTGGCCACGTGAATCGGGTTAAGGGGACAGCCGCTCATCCCTAGGGAATATTCCGCCAAACCCGGCTGTCTGAGGGAACCAGATACCACTAGTGTGGGAGTGGACAGCCTGGAAATGAGAAGAGCGGGAAAAATGGAGTATAAAAGGAAACGAAGGAGAACGTTACAGTGGTTGGAAGAATTGAATCCGAAAAAGAGGTTGGCAATTTTCATTCACAAAGGATCTGTAAGCTCAAACAGGTTCTTCCTATTCTAATCTCTCTCATTTGATTCTCTGAAAACACCATACTTATCCAAAAAGGGGGGGCGAAATAATACCCTTTCATCTTTCCGGTCTCCTCACTAAGTGGAGATACCAAAAGACAAACCCGATTCATCGACTTAAGCGTCGGAGGGTTTCACGGACACGCCCGGCGACCCCGACCCAGTTTTCCGTGAGTACGGATCCGGAGATCTCCGCTCAAGAAGACAGTGGAATAGGACGAAGGGGTAACCCCGCCGGGCTTATCGCGAGCGGAAGGATCGAGGCACCTGCTTGAGCCGCGAGCAAAGGTTCGATACGATCTGCTCGAGCTGCTTGGAGGCACTGTTGGAAGGTTCGAAGCATTGTTGAGGCACGCGGGAAAAACTGCATCAACAATGTGTAAAACGTGCTTCTAAAAGATCAAATGGTAAAAATAATTTAATTCTCGAGAAGATGACAAATTGTTTGAAAATGATTTGGCACTCTTGAAGTGAAACATGTTTGGATAAATACAAAATACATTTGATCTATAATTAAATTATTGAATATATTGCCCCTAGGATAGCATATTGTCCCAACTAATAAATTAATATCATATACCCTTAAAAAGATCAATATTGTGAAATAAAAAGATTCAAATTACCCTATAAAAGACATGTGTGCACATTAAAAAAAAAAAAAAGAGATCATTAGCTCTTGCAGAGCATATATATTAGAAGCTTCAAAAGATCTCAATTGAGCATATATTGAAAATGAGAAATATTTAATTAATGCTAGTACTTGGTGCAAGAGAAAAAATTTGAAATTGACAAAATGTAAAGATCATCAAATTATACAATTGGCCAAAATTGTAAAATATTGGACCTTTGGTCCATATGCCGGAGGACTTAAAAACTGATTAGTAAAATTTGAAGAATTTTGGATTTTTAGCCCATAAACTTTAATTCGTAAAATATATTAGAAAATGTGAATCTAAACAATAGTATGTCAAATTTAAATTGAAGAATCTATGTGCTTATCCTTGAATGAAAAAATGCTAAAAACAAGTACTTGAATTATTAAATAAAAGAGCTTGCACCCTATATTTTATTGATAAGGCTATAATCATAGTTGGGTATATATTATAGCAATATGGACTTATAAAAGTAAAATCACTTAAAAGAAAATTTATTATCAGTGGTATATGTCATTATCCAGTTTGTTATGTGATTTTATTAAAAACTCAAAATTAAATTTGCAATCTTTACAAAATATGTTGAAGATTTCATCATGAAAGGACTCATGAAGAGTTTAGGAGTTTATTTCTTTTAAAAATTGCAAGATAAAGATCTTAAAATAAAATATTTCCTTTCAATTTATGAATTGAAATTTATCAAATAGAATGTTGAAATTATAGAAATACCTAAAGTATTTCATACTAAAAAATTGATCTACTTTAAAATATGTTATAGTCTCGAAGAACCATATTTTATTCCAACTTTATGACTGCATCACTATAAAAGGAGACCTTTATTCTTTTTTTATAAACAATTAAGAGTGAATAAAATTTCTCTCATGAAATTATGTCTCTTATTTACTTTTATTCTATCTCTTGCTATAGTTATGTTCTTAATTGATAAATAATTTAACAAGATGTTTAACAAGATACCCAATACACATAAACTAGAGCAACAAACTAGTTAAAGTTGAGATATGTTCAAATATTTGTTTGACTAAAATAGAAATATTGTTTGTCTCCCATATATTTAACGGACAATATGCACCCAAACATGAGCCGTGAGTAGGTATTAATTTTATTGCAGGCAAATATACTTATATAAGTTGAAAGTAATGATGTTTATGATGCCAATTTTTTGATAAGTTTCTAATTAATTAGCTCCGGATGGAGAATTTATTTTTTTTATTATTTTATTTTATATATATAAGCCTAGTGCCCACTATATAGTGAACAGCTAGAAACATGATATAATTTTGCAATTCTAAGTTAATATATATTAAAATTGTGGATAAACCAATACTCTTTCATTATAAAATGAGAACAGTCGCCCACTAGATCATTAATATACACACACATATGTATATATTATAATTTTCAATATCGAAATTTTAATCCAAAAGACAATTTGCACCTAAAATTAATGTTTTAGAATTCATAAATCATAGTGTCTAACCTTTTTAATCAAGCATAGTCTTTAAAATTTACCATCAAATTGTAACCAAAATTGAGAACAATAGAAAACTAATAAGCACTTTTTGCTATTTCTGTGTTTAAATTTACTTCTTACGACAGAATCTATTTCTTCATTATTACTTGTAAATAGGTGTGCTAGCTTATGGCTGAACACTAAACACATTATGAAAAAGAAAATCCTAAAGACAGTTCTTGAATTTCATGTATATCTCAGCATACAATTAATAAGAGATCCAAAAGTATACATTTTAATCCATAAATGCAGAATCTAATCACTACGAGATTATGTCACTGTAGAGACAGAGGATAATCTCATAAAAAATCCTCATCCCACTGTATACATTTGGTCAGAGGATAATTATAATTAAAGAAGATTCTCTCAAATCACGTTGCAAGAACTCACTACCCTTTTTCTCTCGTTTTCACTTTCTGTATTTTCTAATATGATATTCGTACTTTCTTTATCTTTAACCTATTATTTCAGATACAATAAGTGTTTGTATATAGAAGCCAACAAGAGTAATTGAAGTCAACCAAAAGACTTCATAACTCTCAGAGTCCAATTAGACTTATAATGGTTATATGAAACTTTATCTAAAATAAGTTTCTAGATGTTTCGTTTTGTTAGGCCGATGCTGCCCATCATGGGTGCTGATTCCAACATCTCCCATTCGCACATGATGGAATGACATCATATATAGAGTAACAAAACTAACTCTACTCGAAGCTTGAATGTAGTATCATACAGGCAGCTGCAACATATGACCCATGAACAATAAATTGGAGCTTAAATAGCAAGAAATCTCAATTGTAACATGTACAAGAGATTAGATATTTGTTCATCATGTATCCTAGACTTTATTTCATTACTTCGGTCCAAGCATACTTCATCCCTTAATAAAATATATGAACTCTATGTATCCACAATTGTAACTATCCCACTCATATTTTGAAAATTCTAAACTAATTGCTTTCTTAGACACGTTTCATAAGCCGCATAACATTATAACTATAAATAAAATGCTAAAGTAGCAAACATTAATCCTTCACCTCAAAATATAGTCGACGGTGACTAAGGATACCAGCTGAGGTCTCATTATACCTCGAAGGAACTTACACAATGAGGAAGTAGGGATTTATTAATTCTTTTCTTCACTCATTTTCCTTGTTGGTCACAATAAGCATGCGAGATATGAATCATTCGTTACAGTGAATTCTCTTTTAATAAAGAGCATGTCTAACTATTTACTATACATATTTAAAATTAGCCACTATTCTAGCACTCAATTCGAATCTTAATAAGGTTGTCTTTATAAGGTGCCAAATGAACTTGTATCTGGCTTAATCTGGTTTTCAACTTTGACTTAGTTAAGGCGACATTCTCAAGATATAAGCTTCATAAAAACATACCCAATATTTTCTCTTAATCTTGTGTCTCATCCCAGCTTGCTTTTCTTAGCAACTGAGGTGACCGCTCGTGTAAGAAAATCGGTCTCAACTTGATGACTTATTTTTTCACAACCTTGTATGTGTAGTTATACTAGATCCACATTTTAAGTACTCAATACGTACTTTATTATTAACAACATGGTTTCATAAGAATATTTAGTTATGAAAATTTTAATTTGTGACAATAAATTTTCAAATCCCTAAAAGATCAAGTCTGTGACGATTAAACATATTTAGTCATATTTTTCAAGCAATCTATACCATGTTGTAGATATATATATATATATATATATATACAATATCTTATTGTATCATTATGTCTCTTCGTGTTTTGGATTGTGTAATATATAAATATTCTCTATATGTGAAATCCTTTTGTTATTATTATTTTCCATCATAGTTCTCTAAGTACTTATGACAATCTTGATATATTATAAATAACAAAACAAAAGATTTCTTACATAGCCACTAAAACATGCTTATAGATATAGCTCTCACTATAAATAAAGCTATGCATGTTTATTATCTTACAACTCTATGTAATAGCATGAATACTATATAAAGATGTGTACAATTATCTAAAGGTCAATTTTCGCTCATTTAGAATGCCAAATCTATTAGCGCTCAAGTGTAATTTTCCTTTCAATAAAAAGAGTAGTTCACAGTGCCATAGAGTTATGCTAAAATCCTTTTTAAGCAATTCAATGAATTTTTAGGATTAATCATAGCATATATAAAGTTTTGCATATCGTAGTATACATGAGACTGTTGTTAGCATTTAGAAAAGGAATATTAACCATATATTTCTTCCTTTTTGTATTAGCGTCCAATAGGCACATCAAGGCTAAGAATTTATCATTCTCTAGAGGAGTATCCATTTGACTTTCAATTTGCCATTTTTCAAATCGTTTCATGGATATTTTTAAGACAAATATAACTCTTGTGACAGAGTTAGAAATAATCTTAAAAGATTCTATTTAGATTTAAACTCCTAAAACATAAGAAACTTTGCCCATATTTCATTGGATGATTAATGCCAATGGTTTTTAATAAAAACTTCTTTATTTCTAATAATCCAAAATTACCGTCCACATACATAAATGCAATGGCTATCTTCAATCATCCAATGCTTATAACAAAATACAACTTGATGAAATTTAAGATATCATTATTAGGAGGAAGTCATAGACATATTTTGACCTTTTAAAGCAAGTAGACTGTACGCTTAAAGTCTTTAGTAAAGTTCCTTTAGGCAAGCCAAATGTGTGCTGATAAACTCTGGCAACAACACCTAGTAGTTATTCCAAATGGACATTTCTTCCTTCAATTCTCTATTGATATGTATTTATTGCATCTAATGATGTGACAATAAATGCTTGTGCAATGTTGACTAAAAATAATTGCCTTAGAGAAATCTCTTAGTCAAGAGTTTCTTACTAGTTTACACCTCTTGGGTATAACTTTATATAATCAATCAAGACTTATAATTGTACTTATGCCTTTTACCTTACACATGCACAACTCTATTATTTGCAATGGTTTATATGGCAATTGACCAACCATGTTCAAGACATAGTTGTCATTTAATAACTCTATCTATTAAGCATCGCCTTTATATATAGCTCCTTAATTTTAGATTGAGAGCTTTATGAAAATAATACTAGCCCATCACCATATTATGAAATAATTGTGAAGAAATTCCTTTCAATCTCTGAAAGACTACGTACAATTCTTTTACAATTATTTCACTGAACTGAGTTATCTTGTAGAGCCACCTCACTAGGTGTTTGCTCCCACTAAGATCAAGATTTCTAAGTAAATACGATCTACACTCAATTCTCAATTTAGAAGTGATATCATGAAGAGGATAATCTAAATTATAATTTAGAATACATCTTTATCAACTTCTAGAATGCTTAGGAATTCAAAATTTTGACGTTTGTGGTATTTTATTCAGTCATTATCTTAACCATTCATTTATAATTGAATATATGACTTATTTGCTTGTACAATGTATTTCACTACAGACCTCATATTGCATATAAGTTATGTTGGTTAGCTACCTATAACTTGGAATGGTGTATAAGCGACTCACTATATAGAAATTAATTAAGTATTTAAGTAGTAATCAAATAAAGTATCGCTAAATAATATATTAGAGAAGCTCATGCGCTATTATCACTTTATCAATTCTCATAATATCTTTTTCCTCAATCTCCGCTACTCCAAATAGTGTATAAATTATGAATAATTAGTTATTTATCTATATTCTTCTTATATATAATCCCTGGAATTATTTAAAAAGATATTTTGGTTTATCTAAATTTGATCTTTACTATATTTAAGAGTAATCTGAAGTAACCTAGTATAACTCATTTATAGGAGATCAAATAAATTGGACTAAAATGAATAGATTTATAAATGTAATCACCACAGGCTTCATTCTTAGCCTTTACATTCATTTTACCACAAGTATCAAAATGGACTACTCACAATGAGTATTTGGCTCAGATCCTTTGCCAAATGGTTTTTTAAGTTGTTCTCCTATGCTAAACGCTTTTACATTTATGCTTTATCATTACGGCGAGTGCGCCCAATATGCTTTCTCTAGCCAACTTAGCCATATGTCTCAGCATAATATGCCAAATATTAGCATGTACATCATTACCATAAGGTGATACATAATGAACAACTTTTAATAAAACCTCTTTTCAAAATGGATAAACAAATAACCAAAAATAAATATCGCAATCTTAGAAAGTCAATAATAAAGACTTAATTTTTTAATGAATTTTCGATTTATATTTGTCATTGGAAAAATAAGGACCACACAATACCAACTTCAAGGTGCTTATACTATTAACTTCTGAGACAAAGATTTCTTCATATGTATCTATCTTTTCCTTTGATAATTACAGCGAAGAACATCAAAGCTGTTTTGTGATTTCCAGTCATAAGGTATGACTATTCAATATATTTCTGCTCAATGCAATCACAAGCGAAATAAATCCAACTTATAGTGAGTAGTTATACATCCATTGTCCTTCTATTTCTCAAAATACTTGCCCCATTTGGCATTTCTTAGTATTTGGTCACTTAGATTAGGATCAAGTCCTGAACTCCCACTTGAAAAGATTACCCCATCACTTATGCTCAAAGCTTGATGCTTTATGCAAACCAAACTCCTTCATGCTAAGTTAATTTTAGAAATATTAGCCGCTTTTAAATGCTTATCTTCTGAAATTAGAATCAATTATATAGAGTTTGCTAAAAGCATTAGTCAACTCTAGGCGCTCATCTTCTATAGTTTTACTTAGTAATATAGATTCATTTGGAAGCATTAGTTGCCTCCAGGTGCTCAACTTCCAAATCTAAGCAACACATATTAGATTAGGAGTTCTAGCAGCCTCTTGGCGCCAACCTTCAAATCACTAAGGATATGTATTTAATAAACTCTCATATTGGTCCAACTATTAGCGTTAGACATTTTATTGCGTAGGCCTAACAATGTCAATTATAATGTACCTAGCATATTTGAGCTCTAGTATAAGAGCAACCAAATACTTCTTAGACTTATTAATAAAGGCATTATGAATGTTACTCAGCAGCAAGATATGAGTAAGCTAGGCTTTTGTAAAGCCCCACAAAATGCTCCTCATTTTCTAAAGAGAAGTAGTATGCTCTAGCTCAAAATTGGTGTTTGTTTCGAGTCTCATGATTTAAATTGTACACAATTATTCCAAAACATAAAATAAATTCAATCAAGAGACAATTAATGCTAGTATAATTTTCATTTAATTCACACATTTAATATATTTTGCTGCAATCATAAATCAATTTAATGAAAATTTAATATAAGGATTGAAATCGAAAGGACATTGATGCTTCCAATCATCACCCTTTCCAAACATTAAATTAACATAATTTTATCTTATTGCTGAAAATATTTAATTCTATTATTATTTATTCCTAGAATTTTAATAATAATTGAACTCCCACTAAGAGTTTATAAATATAATAGAAATAAAGCAGCCTTCATGCATCTGTTCAAGTGAATAATGCACCATGAAAATTTTCGGGAACAGGGTGGGGACAAAAAGTCCCACTTATATACCAAATTTCCTTATATACCAAATTATTGAGAACAATCATATTATGCTTAATTTCAAACAAATAGTATACATTATCTTCAACGCACATTAAATAATTCATTAACATATTTTATTAGGAGAGTGCATATGGTAGTGTGTTGGAATAGCTCCCAAAAAAGCACAACACCATTAAGGGCATCTCAAAATATTTAAAAATATTTTTTTCGAATTTCATCCCTATTTTAAATTATTTATTTTATTTAAAAATTCTTTAAAATCATTAAATTTAAAATAAATAATTAATATAAAAATTATTTTAAATCATCAACTAAAAGGGGGCAAAATTCTAAGTCAGCCACAGTAAACGGCGCCTCAATCGAAGGTCGGGAAGGCAGTTTGTCCACCTCAGACTGCGGGGGCGCGTGTGGGTCAAACACTGCCAAACATTGGCTCATTAATCACGTGCCAAAGAGTCGGCTCAAATGGTTCCAGCTTGAGCACTGGCTCACTAGCTTGAGCCGGATTGTTTCTTGCTTCTAGTGCATCCCAAGCACAATGTCAGAGTTTGTCGTTCATTTTTCGGCAAAAATACAACCATTTTCCTACTCCAAATTTAGTGCTAATTTTGAATATTAAATTATTTTTCTGATACAGTGTAGAGGTGAAGTACACGTACCATTCCTAAGAGTAGAGACGCGATAATTTTGCAACTCATCATTGTCTACATTAACCAAAATTTCAGATTTTTAACTAGAACTTCGATTAGCTCGTTCACTCTCCCTATAACTCTGAATTATGTATATGATATATCGTTGGAAAGCTCTTTGTATTCTCTTTATAATGATGTCAAATTTAAAGAGAAAAATTACTACAGTAAAATTTATAAGTGAAATAATCATATGGGTTTATGGATTAGGGTTTTGTTTTCTCATAACTTAGGCCATATAAATTTACATAAAATTTCAGATTTAATCTACATATATTCATGCGATTTTAAATAAAAAATTAAGGCCTAACAGCGAGTGATATATTATATACCATTAAAGTGTGTTCTAGATGTGAAAACACATACATGATCAAAGAACATGGCATATCTCATGCAAATACGTCAACACATAACATAACCTATGCAGGCTCTGATACCATTGTTGAATTTCATGTATATCTTAACATACAATTAATAAGAGATCCAAAAGCATACCTTTTGATTCTGAATGTGGAAGTTAATCACTATAAGGATAATCTCATGGAAATTCCTCATGCCACTGTATGCATATGGTCAGAGGATAATTATAATTAAAGAAGATCCTTTCAGATCACGGTGCAAGAACTTTCTCTTTCATTTTCACTCTCTGTATTTTCTAATACAATATTCTTATTTTCTTTATCTTTAACTCATTATTTCAGATACAATAGGTGTGTTTGTATAGAAGCTAATAAGAGTAATTAAAGTCAACCAAAATACTATAACTCTTAGTCTCCAATTAGACTTATAATAGTCATATGAAACTCCATCTAAAAAACGCTTCTAGATGTTTCTTTTTCTTGGGCCAATGCAGCCATTATGGACGCTAATTCCAATAATTGTGATAGCTATTGCAACTTTTACAGAAAATTTTGTAGCTTTAGCATCTCATCTCCCCAGTTCATCTGAAACCCGCACACTAAAAAACAAATAAGGTATAAGAGATGATACAAATATAATAAAAGTTAATATGGGGAAATAGTGATGGGACCCACTTGTTTTCAAAATAATGATCACGAAGACCATTTTTTTGTATAAATCTTTAAGATTTGTTTAACAATTTTATGAACACAAAAGAGAATTTTATATAATAAAGAAAGTCTATGAGACTATTTCTATAAATTGTAGAATCTCTATGATTGATATTCTCGTTCTTTCTTTTTTCTATAGAGTTTGATTATTGGCACCCATTAAAATCCTCATAAACCACTTTCTAAAATTACCTCATTAAACAAATAAATAATTCCAGTTTTCAAAAATACCAACCACCGCATTTCTAGTAATACCCACATAAACAAGTTTCCTTCTCATTTTCTAATAAATTCATTCTATATTTCTATAAAATAATAATTAAAAATTTGATACCATTTTGTAAATAATCAATCTTTCGATTATTTTAAGAACCGTCAAGTAATTTATGAATAGATGCAATGTCAAATTTATTTCAAGTTGCAAGTGTTAAAAATCAATTAAAGTAAAAATAGTTAGCTATATTAAAATTAAATCCATATCTTCCAAATGAAATTGATGTAGGGTGTTATGTATCACGAGTGGGTACCTTTCGAAGGGTATAACTTTGGATACAGGTGTCCGTTTTCGGCATATAATATACTGTTTCGAAGCTTGCGATGGGATGAACAAAACTCCATTAAATTCATTCTAGTCCATGCTCAACTCAAAAATTCCCTTTCTTTCCTGGCCCTTTTTAAATTTTAAGAATTTTTTTCTATTTTTCCTGATTCTTGTACGATTTTTATCCTTTTTTTTTTAACAACTAAGATTTAATTTTTATTTTCTTTGTCTTTCTTATTTCGGATCATAGAATTTTATTACAGAATTATATTTCAGATTTGCCTTTTTAAGTAAATTCGCGATAGTTAGGCTTGTTATAAAAGAGCCTCAAAACTCTAGTTTTATTTATTTTGATTTCTTTCAATAAAATTGATATTATTCATAAACTTTTGTTTCTGGCTCAACAAGCATTAAGTTTCCGTTTCTTCAGAAATTCAATATATTATGTGTAGCATGTCTTCTAACCTTTGTTATGCTTTTCTTTTTTCTCCATAACTGCTGATTGAGTATGAATTTTCCTAAAGCATTATTTATTAGTACATAAATCAATATATCAAATTATCATGGAAAAATGAATTTTTTTTTTTTTTAGGAAATAAATTGAATGGTTAAAGAATCTAAAATTATTCTATCCAACATTTCTTCAAGAAAAGACTTTTAGATTAATTGTTATATTGAATAATGAATATGGTTTAAAACAACAAAATCTTCGAAAATGATGAACATCTTAATATGGGGTGTTATTAAGAATGGGTAAATTAAGGGGTATTTATGACATTAAGGTAAATATTTTCAAACTAGAAAATACGCTAAATTATACGGGGGTTCGTTTAGAAAGGGGGTTATATGAGAACTTAAAAGGGGTGCCAATAGAACTACTGTTTTCTATATTATTATTTTAAAGCAAATGATCATTTTGAAGACACACTCGAAGACAGCTAGGAAGCCAAATACCATCATAAATTCCCAAGATATGATATTGAGGCTATAATGATAGTTTTTAATCACGAAATTTTTTAAAAATAGAGATATATATATATATATATATATATATATATATATATATATATGTATGTATGTATGTATGTATGTATGTATGTAAAGATATAGTAAGCGACCAATCCCAAATCAAAATCAGCTCCAAGAAGTAGTTTCGTTATGAAAAACAAGGTTCTTAGGATCATAGGGCTTGGATCATGCACAAGTACACTCTACATTTGCCCTAGGATCATCCACTATGAGATTATATCGTTGTAGAGACAAGGGATAATCTCATGGAAAATCCTCATGCCACTGTATACATATGGTCGGAGGATAATCTTAATTAAATAAGATCCCTTCAGATCACTTTCTGTATTTTCTAATTTAATATTCGTATTTTCTTTATCTTTAACCCATTATTTCAAATACTATATGTAACATATGCATTTGTTTTTACTATATATATTAATAATTAAAACAGAAGAGGGTCAATTTGATATTTTGTGTGTTTAAGGAGATGAAAACGAATGGGAAACTTAGAGTAAACTGAGAGAGAAGGAGAGGGAGAGAACTCGTTTGACCAACCTATTTGACCTGACCCAAACCTGCGAACCCGACCCACCGGTTTCTCCCAACTCCGATCACCCCATCATACGAGCTTGGTATCAAATCGAAGCTTACGAGTCAGCGAACGTTCCCCTGCCATCCCCATCGGCCAGAAACAATGAGAACACTACCAATAGGGAGTGCAAAGCTCGCAGACAAACCCGTCACGATTTAGCTATATTTTCGCTGGATTTTGGCGACGCCAACACTTGGGTTTTGTTCTCCAACTTGCCCTCTATCATTTCTGACCATCCACAACCACCGGGGAGATAGTTTTTCCATTGATCAGCCATTGGAAGATTTACGGCTTTAAGAGCTTGATTCGGTGCCGCCGCCGCGCATGGGAGCTCAACACCGACACCATTGAACTCAACTTGGCAAAAAGTGTCTAGTCTGAGCTTCCCCATCACCATTAGGTGAATTTCGGTCAACATTGACTGTGAGGGTATTTTAGTAATTTTGCATATAGAGGGTAATTTTGTAATTTCTAGCTTTGAGGATGATTTTGCAATCTGAATTGTGGATGAATTGATAATTTTATGATGTTGAGAATAAATTAGTAAATTATGAGTTTGAGGGTTGTCGACAAGTATAATTTCAGATTTTATTAGTAAATTACGAATACGGGGTTAATACGGTAAGCTGAGGGACTTGAGAGTTGAGATGTCTCGACGAATATTTATTTTAAGTTTTATTTTTATGGCATTAGTTCAAATTATAAATATTGGAAGTAATTATATCGTTTCTTTAAAATAAGTGGATCTGCGGGTGGTAGCTGAGTCTAAGTTTATCACTGTGAGTCGTTTCACAATAGGTGTCTTTATATAGAAGCTAATAAGTGTATTTGAATTCAACTAAAAGATTTCATAACTCTCAGAGTCTAAATAGACTTGTAATAGTTATATGAAACTCCATTTAAAATAAGCTTCTAGATGTTTCTTTTTGTTGGGCCGGTGCAGCCCATTATCAGTGCTGATTCTAACATCTCCCACTCGCACATAGTAGGATGACATCATATACAGAGTAACAAAAGTAATTTGGCTCGAAGCCTGAATGTAGTAGCATACTTACAAATGCAATGTGTGACCCATGAACAATAAGTTGGAGCTTAAATAGTAAGAAATCTCGATTGTCATATGTACAAGAGATTAGATATTTGTTCATCATGTATCCTAGACTTTATTTTATTACTTCGGTCTAAGCATACTTCATCCCTTAATAAAATATATGCTCAACTCTTTGAGCTCTATGTATTCACAATTGTAACTATCCCTATATGGATTATACAATTGATCTACCAGTGAATACATAAGTTAGATGTAAGAAAACAAATCTTCCCATTCTACTCATATTTTAAAAATTCTAGACTAATTGCTTTCTTAGACATGTTTAATAAACCGCATAACATCATAACCATATATAAGATGCCAAAGTAGCAACCATTAATCCTTTATCTCAAAATATAGTCGACAATGACTAAGGATACTAGCGAGGTCTCATTATACTATGAAAGAACTTGCACAATCAGGAAGTAGGGATTCATTAATTGTGTTCTTCACTCATTTTCCTTACTGGTCACAAGAAGCACGTGGGGTATTAATCACTCGTTACAGTGAATTCTCTTTTAATAAAGTGCATGTTTAACTATTTACTGTACATATCTAAAATTAGTAGCTATTCGAGCACCCAATTCGAGTCTCAATAAGCTCGCCTTCATAAGGTGCCAAATGAACTCGTATCTGGTTTATTCAGGTTTTTAACTTTGACTTAGTTACGGTGACATTTTCAATATATAAGCTCCATGAGAACATACCCAGTATTTTCTCTTAATCTTGTTCTCATCCCAGCATGCTTTTCTTAGTATCTGAGACGACCGCTCATGTAAGAAATTCGGTCTCAACTTAGCTGCATATTTTTTCACAACCTTGTATGTGTGGTTATACTAGATATACATTTTAAGTACTGAATACGTACTTTATTATTAACAATATAGTATCATAAGAATATCTAGTGATGAAAATTTTAATTTTTGACAATAAATCTGCAAATCCTTAAAAGATCAAGCTTGTGATGACTAAACATCTTTATTCACATTTTCTAGCGATCTATACCATGTTGTATATATATACATATTGTAAAACTACAATATGTTGTTGTATCATTATGTCTCTTTGTGTTTTAGATTGTGTAATATATAAATATCCTCTATATGTGAAATCTTTTTGTTTGATTTATCATTTTCCATCATAGTTCTCTAAGTACTTATGACAATCTCGAGATATTACAAATAACCAAACAAAGATTTTCTTACATAGCTACTGAAACATGCATAAAGATATAGCTCTCACTATGAACAAAGTTATGCATGTTTGTTATCTTAATACTCTATGTAATAGCACCAATATTATATAAAATGGTGTACAATTATCTTGAGGTCAATTTTCATTTGTTTAGAATGCCAAATCTGTTGGCGATCAAGTGTAATTTTCCTCTCAATAAAAGGAATATTAGCCATATATTTCTTCTATTTTTGTATTAGAGTCCAATAGTCACAACAAGGCTAGGAATTTATAATTCTCTAGAGGGGTGTCTATTTGACTTTCAATTTGGCATTTTCTGAATCCTTTTATGTATACTTTTAAGATAAATATAACTCTTGTGAGAAATTTATAAATAATCTTAAAAAATTCTATTTGGATTTAAACTCCTAAAACATAAGCAACTTTGTCCATATTTCATTGGATGATCAATGCCAATGGTTTTTTAAAAAAACTTCTTTATTTCTAGTAATCCAAAATTATCTTCTACATGCATAAATGCAATGGTTATCTTAAATCGTCCAATGCTTGTAAAAAAACACAACTTGATGAAATTTAATATACCATTATTAGAAGGAATTCATAGACATATTTTCACCTTTTAAAACAAGCAGACTGTGAGCTTAACGTCTTTAGTAAGGTTACTTGAAGCAAGTAAACTGTGAGCTGAAAAATTTCTGACAACAACACCTAGTAGTTGTTCCACATGCATATTTCTTCCTCCAATTCTCTATTGAGACGTATTTATTACATCCAATGATGTGACAACAAGTGCTTGTGCAACGTTGACCAGAAATAATTGTCTTAGAGAAATCTCTTAGTCAAGAGTTTTTTACTACTTTACACCTCTTACACCTCTTAGGCATAACTTTAAACAATCAATCAAGACTTATGATTGTACTTATGCCTATTAACTTACACATGCACAACTCTATTGTTTGCAACAATTTATATGGCAATTGACCAACCATGTCCCAGACATAGTTGTCATTTAGTGACTATATCTATTAAGCATTGGCTTTATATATAGTTCCTTATATTTAGATTGAGAGCTTTATGAAAATAATACTAGCGCATCACTATATTATGAAATAATTGTGAAGAAATTCCTTTCAATCTCTGAAAGACCACATAAGATTCTTTTGCAATTATTTCACTAAACTGAGTTATCTTGTAGAGCCACATCATTAAGTGTTTGTTCCTACTAGGATCAAGATTTCTAAGTAAATCTGATCTATACTCAATTCTCAATTTAGAGGTGATATCATGAAGAGGATAATCCAAATTATAATTTAGAATACATCCTTATCAACTTCTATAAGGCTTAGGAATTAAAAATTTTGATGTTTTTGGTATTTTATTAAGTCACTATTTTAACCATTCATTTATAATTGAATATATTTCTTTTCTGCTTGTTCAATTTATCTTACTGCAGACCCCAAGTCGCATATAAGTTATATTAGGTTAGTTACCTATAACTTCGAATGCTTATAAGTGACTCACTATATGAGAAATTAATTAAGTATTTAAGCAGCAATGAAATAAAGTATCTTTAAACAACATATTAGAGAAGCTCATGCTACTATTACTTTATGAATTCTCATAATATCTTTTTCTTCAATCTCTGCTACTCTAAGTAGTGCATAAATTATAAATAATTAGTTATTTATCTATATCTTTCTTATATACAATCCCTGGAATTACTTAGAAAGATATTTTGGTTTATCTAAATTTTATCTCTACCATATTCAAGAGTAATCTGAAGTAACCTAGTACAACTAATTTATAGGAGATCAAATAGATTGGACTAAAATGAATAGATTTATGAATGTAATCACCACAATCTTCATTCGTAGTCTTTACATTAATTTTACCACAAGTACCAAAATGGACTTCTCGCAATGAGAATTTGGCTCAGTTTTTTTGCCAAATAATTTTTTAAGTTGTTCTCCTATACTAACCTCTTTCACATATATGCTTTACCATTACAGCGAGTGTGCCCAATATGGTTTCTTTAGCTAACTTAGCCATATGTCTCAGCATAATATGTCAAATATTAGAATGCACATCATTACCACAAGATGATACAAAGTGAACAACTTTTCATAAAACCTTTTTCAAAATGGATAAACAAACAATAAAAAATAAATATCACAATTTTAGAAATTCAATAATAAGGACTTAAGTTTTCAATGAATTTTCGATGTATATTTGTCATTGGAGAAATAAGGATCATGCAATACCAACTTATAGGTGCTTATAGTCTTGACTTCTATAGCAAAGATTTCTCTATATCTATCCATCTTTTCCTTTGATAATTACAATGAAGAACATCAAAGCTGTTTTGTGATTTCCAGTCATAAGGTATGGTTACTTATTATTTCTCTACTTGCAATCATAAGCGAAATAACTCCAACTCATAGTGAGTAGTCATCCATCCATTGTTCTTCTATTTCTCAAACATGCTTACCCCAATTGGCATTTCTTAGTATTTGGTCACTTAGATCAGGACTAAGTCCTAAACTCCCACTTGGAAAGATTACCCCATCACTTATGCTCAAAGCTTGAAGTTTTGTGCAAAACCAAACTCCTTCATGCTAAGTTAATTTTAGAAGTATTAGCCGGTTCTAAGTGCTTATCATCTTGAATTATAATCAATTATATAGAGTTTCTTAGAAGTGTTAGTCGACTCTAGGTGCTTATCTTATATAGTTAGACTTAGTAATATAGAGTCAATTGGAAGCATTAGCTGCCTCTAGGTGCTCATCTTCCAAATCTAAGCAACATATATCTGATTAAAAGTTTTATTAGCATCTTGGCTCTAGCCTTCAAATTACTAAAGATATGTGTTTAACAAACTCTCATATTGTCCCAATTATTTAGGTTGGACATTTTATTGCCTAGACCTAACATTGTCAATTACAATGTGTCTAGCATATTTGAGCTCTAGTATAAGAGCAACCGAATACTTCTTGGACTCATTAATGAGGGCATGATGCATGTTACTTAGTAACAAAATGCGAGTATGCTAGGCTTTTGTAAAGGCCTATAAAATGCTCTTTATTTTCTAAAGAGAAATGGTATGCTTCAGCTCAAAATTGGTGTTTGTTTAGAGTCTCATGATTTAATTTGTACACAATTATTCCAAAATATAAAATAAATCCAATCAACACACAATTAATGCTAGCATAATCTTCATTTAATTCACACACATTTAATATTTTGCCGCAACCATAAATCAAATTAATGAAAATTTAATATAAGGATTGAAATCAAAAGGACATCGATGCTTCCAATCATCATCCTTTCCAAACATTAAATTAACATAATTTTATCTTATTGCATAAAATATTTAGTTTTATTATTATTTATTCCTAGAATTTTAAAAATAATAGAAATCCCACTAAGAGTTTATAAATATAATAGAAATAAAGCAGCCTTTATGCATCTATTCACATGAATAATGCACCAAAAAAAATTTTTAGTAAAGAGGTGAGGACTAAAAGTCCCACTTATATACCAAATTTCCTTAGACTTTTATTGTCTTTTTGATAGAATTTTTCTAGACAGGCATATATTCACATTACTACGCCAGGCTTCAATAATCCCAATTTATTTTAAAATCTTATTGTGTTCTCATTAAAATAATAATATATGACATACAAATATAATTGACAAATTAATTCATCATAATCATCATATAGATTATTAAGAACAATCATATCATGCTTAATTTCAAACAAATAGTATACATTATCTTCAACACATATTAAATAATTCATTAATATATTTTATTAGGAGAGCACATATGATAACATGTTGAAACAGCTCCCACAAAAGTACAACACCATTAAGTTCATCTCAAAATATTTAAAAATAATTTTTTTCAAATTTTATCCCTCTTTTAAATTATTTATTTTATTTAAAACTTCTTAAAAATCGTTTAATTTAAAATAAATTCTTAATATAAAAATTATTTTTAAATCATCAACTAAACGAGGATAAAATTCTAAGTCAGCCACTGCAACTGGTGCTCTAGCTCGCGCACAGGCTCACTGGCTTGGGCCTGATTGTTTCTTACTTCCAACGTATCCCACGCACAATGTCAGAGTTTGTTATTTACACATAATATTCCGTTGATTTTTCAGCGAAAATATGACCATTTTCTAACTCTAAATTTAGTGCTAATTTTGACTATGAAATTATTTTTCTGATAAAGTATGGAGGTGAAGTACACGTGCCATTCCCAAGAGTGGAGTCATGATAATTCTACTGTTCATCATCTTCTACATTAATCAAAATTTCAAATTTAGAACAAGACCTTTGGTTGGCTCATTCTCTCTCCCTATAACTCTGAATTATGTATATGATATATCTTTGGAAAGCTCTTTGAATTAATGATATCAAATTTAAAGAGAAAAAATCATTGTAACAAAAGTTATGAATGAAACAATCATGTAGGTTCATGGATTAGGGCTTTTGCTTTCTCAAACTTAGGCCATATAAATTCACATAAAGTTCTAGATTTAATCTAATATATTCATATGATTTTAAATAAAAAATTAATGCCTAACAGTGAGTGATATATTAGATACAATAAAAGTGTGTTCTAGATTTAAAAACACATACATCATCAAAGAAAATGGCGTATGTCATGCAAATACATCAACATACAACATAACCTACACGGGCTCTGATACCATTGTTGAATTTCATGTATAACTCAACATACAATTAATAAGAGATCCAAAAGCATCCTTTTTTTATCTCTGAATGCGGAAGCTAATCACTACGAAGTTATATCATTATAGAGACAGAGGATAATCTCATAGAAACTCCTCATGCCACTGTATGCATGTGGTCAGAGGATAATCATAATTAAAGAAGATCCCTTCAGATCATATTGCAAGAACTCACTGCCTTTTCTCTCTCATTTTCAATCTCTGTATTTTCTAATATAATATTCATACTTTCTTTATATCTAACCTATTATTTCAGATAGAATAGGTGTCTTTATATAGAAGCTAATAAGTGTAATTGAAGTCAACCAAAAGACTTCATAACTCTCAATGTCCAATTAAACTTATAATAGTCATATGAAACTCCATCTAAAATAAGCTTTTAGATATTTTTTTTTTGTTGTGCCGATGCAGCCCATCATGGGTGCTAATTCCAACAGTTGTGATAGCTATTGCAACTTTTACAGAAAATTTTGTAGCTTTAGCATCTCCTCTCCCTAGTTCATTTAAAACATGCACACTAAAAAAATAAATAAGATATAAGAGATGATACAATTATAATAAAAGATAGCGATGGGAAACAGTGATGGGACTCACTTTTTTTCAAAATAATGATCACGAAGACTTTCTTTGTATTAATCTTTAAGTTTTGTTTAACAATTTTATGAATAGAAAAGAGAATTTTTATATAATAAAAAACGTCTATGAGACTGTTTTTGTAAATTATAGAATTTATGTGATTGAAATTCTTATTCTATCTTTTTTCTATAAAGTTTTATTATTGGCACCCTTTTAAATCCTCATAAAACCACTTTTCTAAAATTACCTCATTAAACAAATAAATAATTCAAGTTTTCAGAAATATCCACCATTGCATTTCTATTAGTAATACCCATATAAACAAGATTCCTTCTCATTTTCTAATAAATTCATTCTATATTTCTATAAAATAATAACCAAAATTTGAAAACATTGCGTAAATAATCAATCTTCTGATTTTATTAGGGACCGTCAAGTAATGGATGAATAGATGCAACGTCAAATTTATTTCAAGTTGCAAGTGTTAAAAATAAATTAAAGTAACAATAGTTAGATATATTAAAATTTAATCTATGTCTTCTAAATGAAATTCAATATACTATTTGTAGCCAGTCTTCTTACCTTTGTTAAGCTTTTTTTTCTCCTACACCATTGTTTATTAGCACATAAATCAATATATCAGATTATCAGGGAAAAATGAATTTTTTATTTTATCTTTTAGGAAATAAATTGAATGATTTAAGAATCTAAAATTATTCTATCCAAAATTTCTTCAGGAAAAGACTTTTAGATTAATTGTTATGCTGAATAATGAACATGATTTTTTAAAAAAAAAAACTTCGAAAATGATGAAGAAACACCTTAAAAGGGGGTGTTATTAAAAATGGGTAAATTAAGGGGTATTTATGACACTAAGGTAAAGATTTTTCGAACTAGAAAATATGTTAAATTATATGGGGGTTCGGTTAGAAAGGGGGTTATATGAGAACTTTAAAGGGGTGCTAATAGCACCACTCTTTTCTATATTATTATTTTAAAGCATATAATCATTTTGGAGACATATCCGGAGACAGTTAGGAAGCCGAAGATCAACAAAAATTCCCAAGATATGATATTGAGGCTACAATGATAATCCATATTTAAATGAAAATTAAAAAAAAAAAGAATTTCACACACACACACACTATAACATACGCAATTAATTTTATTATATATGTAAATAATTTAATCAAGAGGGGGTCTATGTGATAATCAAGGGGGTCTAGTTGATATTTTGTGGGTGTTTAAAAGAGGGAAACAGGGTGAAGAATCGGATTTGAAACCAAGAGAGAGAGGAGAGAACCAGTTTGACCCGTTTGACACGACCCGGACCCGCGAACCCGACCGGCATATTTCTTCCATTTTTGGCCACCTCACCGACCGAGCAAGGTGTCAAATGAAAGGTTGTGAGCCGACCATCCAACCCCACTCGTCCTTGCTGCCGGAAACCATACGAAATGCCATCGTTGAAGGTCGAAATTTCCACAGGTTTATCGCAGAAGATCGCCGCTGATTCTGGCCGTCTTTGGCCGCGCCACCAGTTGGAAAAGATTCCCCACCTTAGCATCTTCCATTCCCTACCGGCCACCGGCACTGAGGAGGCTGATTTGCCGCCGACCGGTCACCCAAAAGTGCCACGGCTTCACGGGCTTGATCTGGCGCCACCGCCGCGCATGGGAGGTCACCACCGGCACCGTTGAACTCACCTCGACTAGAAGTGTCTAGTCCGTGCTTCCCCTCCACCGTTGGGTGAATTTCGATCAATGTTGACCGTAGGGGCATTTTGGTAATTTTGAATACAGAGGGTAATTTCATAATTTCTAACTTTGAGGATGTTTTTGCAATCTAAGTTGAGGATAAATTGGTAATTTTATGATTTTGAGGATAAATTAATAAATTATGAAATTGAATGTCGTATAATTTCGGATTATATTAGTAAATTACGAATACGGGGTTAATACGGTAAGCCGAGAAAATTGAGAGTTGAAATGTTAGAACGAATATTTACTTTAAGCGTTATTTTTGTGAGATTAGTCCGAATTATAAATATGGAAAGTAATTATATCGTTTCTTTAAAATAGGTGGATCTGCGGGCGAGAGTCTACCTACGGAATTGGGTGATATCCGAGTCTGAGTTTATCACTGTGAGTAGAATATATTCAAACTATTTGCGTACGTTATTTTTATATAGTAAAGCTTGTTCGTGAAATGAATATTTAAAGTGTTTTCATTAAATGGTTCTCTGAAATAAATGATTACGCATAAATATTTTGCTAAGTTATATTTATTCATTTATGCTCCGTATCGATTTTAAGTTGGTAAAAGTGATGATTGATTTTTTTAGCATGAATTAAAGTGTATTTATATGGATTTTAAGCATGATTTAAAGTGTATATATGTTGATTTTGAGTATGATTTAAAGAGTATAGGATTGATCTTGAGCATGATTTAAAATGTATATATATTGATCTCGAGCATGATTTTAAATGTATATTGATTTCCATCATGATTTTAAGTTTAAAGCAAATACCCATTCCCTCTAGATGAGATGAGATAGTAGGCCTTTGAGGCCCATCTGAACACACATATAGGCTTTGGGCCGTGTGTTTGGTCGCTTTCGCCCATTGGGGGCATATGCATGCAGAGACATATTGAGATATCATGAGATATAAGACCGGGTGGTTCGAATACGATGTCGTTAGATAGCGCAGCATAGCACGTCCGTTGAGATCTGGGTATGAGCTATGCTGATAAGCATGAGATGGTAAGTCTCCCATCTATCCGTGTAGCTTTGGGCTTGATGGTACTCAGATAGTACATCATTGCCGTCCGTTGAGGTCCGGATACAACTAGATTATCTCTCGGGCATTTGTTTAAGGATATTGATATTACTTAGTATTTGATATTTCAGCATAAGATGATATTCCAATATGAGATGTTTTTCTTGATTTTGTGGCAGTATCAAATATGCTTATATTCAGAATATGATTGAAAAGAAAGGAATTTTTACATTAAAATAATTATACAAGCAATGCATTTATTTTTTGTAAGTATTTTATGTTTCAAAAGCTATTACCCACTCACTGAGTTTTATACTCACCCTATTTTATTATAATTTCTCCCAAAAGATTACAGGTACAACAGTTAACCTATCAGCTTTACATATTTGGAGTCATTTTGGCCACGTGAGGTTGTCTGAGGACATAAAATAATTATTTTTCTTTTGGTTAATGTATAATCATCTTATTTTGGAATTATAATAGGGATGCGATATAAGAATTATGAAACGTGTGTATTATTGGATATGTTACTGAATGAGATTGGTTGAAGTATTTTGATGTATAATAAATTATTTTGGGAGTGCTTGTGTTATAATTACAGGTTTGAGGATGTTATATGTTTAGGGGAGGTTCTGCCGAAATTTCGGTAGAATTCTCATTAATAAGATGATTTTTACTATTTGAGTTCAGTTTCTTAAGATAGGTCACCTCTATGAATGAGGTAGGTCATCTCTGTTGGTATCAGAGTGTGGTTTTAGATTCTGTGGACTTTACTTATTTAGAAAGAATAAGTTTATAATTTTTATAAGAAGGAATTCATATTTTGTAGGCACTATCATGATTCATCGTAGTGGTAGACGTGGCCGTGGTCATGGCCATACGCAGCCAGTAGCTGGGTTTACTCCTAGTGTTGTACCTGTGGGGGCAGATGAACCTGTGGAATCTTCGATGCATGGGGCTGCACAACAAGTGCCTGTAAATGCCCCAAACAATGAGCAGTCATTTGATCGGTTAGCTCAGATTATGACTATAGCCATTCAGAATCAAGCTCATTCACAGGCTGGTAACTCTAACACTATAGAGCGTGTGAAAAATTTAGGAGGGAGAAGTTTTGATGGTAATGGAGAGCCATCCGAGGTCGAGTCGTGGCTTGTCAAGTTGGAGCATATTTTTGAGGTGATAAGGTGCTCAGCCGAGGATAAATTACCATTTGCCACTTTTCTACTTGAGGATAGAGCTTATCACTGGTGGCAGAGTGTGGAATGTCGATATCATAGGCATGATGAAATTACTTGGGACATTTTCTGTAAGGAATTCTATACTCATTATTTTCCAGTGGTGTATCAAGACATCAAGTGAAGTAAGTTGCTCCGATTAGTCCAGGGCTCGACGACAGTTAAAGAGTATGAGATCAAGTTTATGGACCTTTCTCGATTCACTACGGCTGTGGTGAGTGATGAGAGAGAGAGATGCAGACGATTCGAGGAGGGTCTTCGATTTGAGATTTGCGCTGTTATAACTGCATTGAGATATACTGAGTTTACAGAGGTAGTTGAAGCAGTCAGGAGGGTTGAGCATAGTATTGCAGAGGGACGTAAACTTCAAGTATTGAAGCAGAAACGGAGCCAGAGCTGAACAGATGGTGGCTCTAGTAGTAGACCACCTAAGCGAGGAAGCATTGGTGCGGGATATTTTGATGACACTCAAATAAGTCAGGGTATAGACATCATAGGAGACCTAAGGCAGAATGTCAGCCATGGCTCAGTGCAGCAGTCGGTAGGAAGTAATGTCAGGAATCAGAGACAGTATGACAGGAGCAAAGGGGGATATCGTGATGATCGTCCTAGGGCTGCTCAGCATAATTTTTGCCATGTTTGTGGTAGGAACCATCAGGGTCAGTGTTGAATTGGAGAGAAATTTTATTATCATTGTGGTCAGCCTGGACACGTTAAGAGATTTTACCCTACTTTATCCCAAGGTGATGTCACCTACTCGAGGGACATCCTCTCTGTACCAATCTTACCCTAGACAGACTTAGGGCTAGAGAGGTATGCAGATCGGTGATTCTACATCGAATGGTAAGAGTTAGACGACTACTTCAGCTCAGAGAATTCAGCCTGGTCGACCTCATCTCGAGTCTTTGCTTTGACACAATAGGAGGCACGTGCTACACCAAAAGTTATTATAGGTATATTATATATCTTTGGCTGCGAAGCACAAATTCTTATTGATCCTGGATCTACACATTCTTTTATTTTCCGAACGTTTGCTAAACATGTAAAGTGAGAGCCTGAACTACTAGATTGTGACTTAGTTGTTAGTACACCTACGGGAGAGTCACTTTTTGCCAAGAGTGTGTATCGGAATTGTGTGATTGGAATGGGTAAGCATGAATTCGAGATTTCGATGCTATCTTGGGTATGGATCGGCTTTCATCTCATTATGCTATAGTGGATTATTTCAAGAAGGAAGTTGTGTTTAATGAGCCAGGGGAAACTATGGTGAAATTTTGTGGGGAGCATAAAATTTTACCTTCATGTGTCATTTCCGCCATTGATGCGAAACGGTTACTTAGAAAAGGATGTTCAGCTTACTTAGCATATGTGGTGGACACAAAAGTTCAAGAGTTGAAATTGGAGGATATTCTAGTAGTCCAAGAGTTCCCAGATGTATTTCCAGATGAACTGTTGGGGATGTCACCTAATAGGGAGATTGAGTTTTCTATCGACTTAATTCTTGGAACATCTCCTATATCTATAGCACTGTACAGGATGGCTCCAGCAGAATTGAAGGAACTTAAGGTTCAATTACAGAAATTAGTGGATAAAGAGTTTATTAGGCCTAGTGTTTCTCCTTGGGGAGCTCCAGTTTTGTTTGTTAAGAAGAATGATTGTACCCTCAGACTTTGTATTGACTATCGGCAGTTGAACAAGGTTACGATACACAATAAATATCCACTTCTGCGTATTGATGACTTGTTTGACTAACTCTAGGGGGCTAGGGTATTTTCTAAGACGACTTGCGATTGGGATATCATCAGCTTAGAATTAAAGAGGATATTTTAGTGTATTCTTGAAATGAAGAAGAGCATGTTGATCACTTGCGGATGGTTTTACAAAGTTTGAGAGAAAAATAGCTATATGCTAAGTTTAATAAGTGTGAGTTCTGGTTGGACAGAGTGACATTTTTAGGCCACGTAATATCAAATGAGGACATTTATGTCGATCCCCAAAAGATTAAAGCAATTGTGAAATGGGAACAGCCTACAAATGTCACAGAGGTTCGAAGTTTCCTTGGTTTGGCAAGGTACTATCATCGATTTGTAGAGGGATTCTCTAAGATTTCCACTCCGCTAACGCAGTTAACTAGAAAGAATGCCAAGTTCCAGTGGAATGATTATTGTGAAAATAGTTTTCAAGAACTCAAGACACGTCTTACCTCAGCATCAGTTCTTACACTTCCATCGGGCAAGGAAGGGTTTGTGGTATACAGTGATGCTTCCAGGCAAGGGTTGGGTTGGGTTGCGTGAGCAAAATTACCCAACACATGACCTAGAGCTGGCAGCAGTGGTGTTTGCTCTCAGAATATGGAGAGATTATTTGTATGTGGTAACTTGTCAAATTTTCACTGATCATAAAAGTCTCAAGTACTTGTTTACTCAGAAAGACTTAAATTTGAGACAAAGTCCTTCGGATGCAAGCACAGGATCCCCAGTTAATTAAGTTGATAGAGGATGTGAAAAAAGGTTTACGAATATTAAGGAGTTAAAGAGGGAGATCATGGAAGAAGCTCATTGTTCAGTTTATGCAATGCATCCTGGAAGTACGAAGATGTATTGTACCTTAAGGGAACATTACTGGTGGCAAAGCATGAAAAGAGAGATTGCAGAATTTGTTTCTCAATGTTTAGTTTGTCAGCAGATTAAAGCTGAACATCAGAGACCTGCAGGGTATTCCCAGCCACTTCCTATTCTTGAGTGAAAATGGGAGCATATTACTATAGACTTTGTATCGGGACTTCCGCGTACCCAGCGTGGACACGACAATGTTTGGATGGTTGTAGATCGACTTACAAAATCTGCTCATTTTCTACCATTCAAAACTACCTATTCAATGGATAACTTAGGGAGTATTTATATGGCTGAGATATCTCGTCTTCACGGAGTACCGGTATCTATTGTTTCAGATAGAGATTCTCGGTTTACTTCGAAGTTCTGGACTAGCTTGCAAAATGCTCTAGGTAAGAAATTGAATTTTAGTACAGCTTTTCATCCTCAGACTGATGGCCAATCAGAACGTACCATTCAAACTTTAGAGTATATGCTGCGAGCATATGTTATGGAAATTAAGGGTAATTGGGATATTTATTTACCTTTGATGGAGTTTGCGTACAACAACAGTTATCAAGTTAGTATCAAGATGGTGCCATACGACGCTTTGTGTGGACGAAAAAGTAAAACTCCAACATGTTGGGATGAAGTTGGTGAGCGAAAGTTATTTGGCCCAGATTTGGTTCAAGATACTAATGAGTAGGTACAACTTATTTAGGATAGATTAAAAGTGCCCTAAGATAGACAGAAAAGTTATGTGGATAAGCGTAGGCGGGAACTTGAATTCAGTGCTAGTGATAGAGTATTCTTACGAATATCTCCTTGGAAAGGAGTACTTCACTTTGGGTAGCGCGGAAGCTCAGTCCACGTTACATTGGGCCATATGGGATTGTAGAGCGTATTGGTCCATTGGCTTATCGATTAGCTCTACCGCCTGAGTTGTCCAAAATCCATAATGTGTTTCATGTTTCAATGCTCCGAAAGTACTTGCATGATCTGAATCATGTTTTATCGAAGCAACCGATTCAGTTGAAGGAGGATTTGACTTACGAAGAGGAGCCAGTTGAGATACTGGAGGGAAAACACTAGGTGTTGCGTTCGAAAACCATCCCTTTAATCACTCAAAGGAAGAGGCTACTTAGGAATCCGAGGACTTGATGCAAGCTCAATACCCTCATTTATTTCTAACAAGTACGTAAATTTCAAGTACGAAATTTTTATAAGTGGGGAGGATTGTAACATATGCAATTAATTTTATTATATATGTAAATAATTTAATTAAGAAGGGGTCTATGTGGTAATCAAGAGTGGGTTTATGTGATAATCAAGAGGGTCTAGTAGATGTTTTGTGGGTGTTTAAAAGAGGGAAACCGAATGAAGAATCGGATTTGAAACCAAGAGAGAGATGAGAGAACCTATTTGACCCGACCCAGACCTGTGAACCCGACCCACCGATTTCTTCCATTTTCGGCCACCTCACCAGCAGAGCAAGGTCTCAAACGGAAGCTTGTCAGCTGCCGTCCACCCTTACCCGTCCTTGCTTCCGGAAACCGCGCGGAACGCTGCTGGTGAAGCTCGAAATTTCTGTGGGTTTATCGTGGACGATAGCTGCTGATTCCAATCGTCTTTGGCCGTGCCACCACTTGGAAAAGATTCCCCACCTCACCATCTTTGATTCTCGACCAGTCATCGGCATAGAGGAGGCTGATTTGCCGTCAACCGATCACACCAAAGTACTGCGGCTTCACGGGCTCAATCCAGCGCCACCGCCGAGCGTGGAAGGTCACAACCGGCACCGTTGAACTCACCTCGACGAAAAGTGTCTAGTTCGAGCTTCAGCACTGCCGTTAGGTGAATTTCGATCAACGTTGACCGTTGGGGCATTTTGGTAATTTCGCGATAGAGGGTAATTTCATAATTTCTAGCTTTAAGGATGTTTTTGCAATCTAAATTGAGGATAAATTGGTAAAATAGATGATTGATTTTCGAACATGAATTAAAGTGTATTTATATGGATTTCAAGCATGATTTAAAGTGTATATATGTTGATTTTGAGTATGATTTAAAGAGTATATGATTGATCTTGAGCATGATTTAAAATGTATATATATTGATCTCGAGCATGATTTTAAGTGTATATTGATTTCGATCATGATTTTAAGTTTAAAGCAAATACCCATTCTCTCCAGATGAGATGAGATCAGTAAGTCTTTGGGGCTCGTATGAACACACATATAGGCTTTGGGCCGTGTGTTTGGGCGCTTTCACCCTTTGGGGGCATATGCATGCAGAGAGATATTGAGATATAATGAGATATAAGACCGGGTGGTCCAGACACGATGTCGCCAGATATCGCATCATAGCACTTCCGTTGAGATCCGGGTATGAGCTATGCTGATAAGTATGAGATGGTACGTCCTCCCGCCTATCCGTGTACTTTTGGGCATGATGGTACTCAGATAGTACATCATTGCCGTCCGTTGAGGTCCAAATATGACTAGATTATCCCCCGGGTATTTGTTTAAGGATATTGATATTACTTAGTATTTGATATTTCAGCATGAGATGATATTTCAATATGAGATGTTTTTTTGATTTTGTGGCAGTATCAAATATATTTATGTTCAGAATATGATTGAAAAGAAATGATTTTTTCATTAAAATAATTATTTGAGAAAAGTAATTATACAAGCGATGCATTTATTTTTTGTAAGTATTTTATGTTTCAAAAGCTATTACCCACTCACTGAGCTCACTGAGTTTTATACTCACCCTATTTTATTATAATTTTTCCCCATAGAAGATTACAGGTACAACAATTAACCTAACAGCTGTACATATTTGGAGTCATTTTGGCTACGTGAGGTTGTCTGAGAACATAGAATAATTATTTTTCTTTTGATTAATGTATAATCATCCTATTTTGGAATTATACTAGGGATGTGATATAAGAATTATGAAACGTGAGTATTATTGCATATGTTACTAAATGAGACTGGTTGAAATAGTTTGATGTATAATAAATTATTTTGGTAATACTTGTGTTGTAATTGCAGGTTTGGGAATGTTATATATTTAGGGGAGGTTTTACCGAAATTTTCGGTAGAATTCTCATTAATACGATGATTTTAATATTTGAGTTTAGTTGCTCAAGATAGGTCGCCTCTGGGAATAGGGCGGGTCGTCTCATAGATTAAGTATGACCCTATTTAAAGTGAGATTAACTTAACTTGAGAAACTCAATTTAAAACCATGTATTGTCTTGATTTATTTTACTAAGGTAAACTTATTTTAGGCTCATTCTTAGTTTGTGTCCACTAAATGGGCGGTCAACCAAAATAGAAATTTTTAATAAGTAAAATCAAAACAAAATGATATAATAGACCTTAAGTAACATATATTTATAAGTCAAATAATCATTAAACTCATTTAAAACCCAACTACATTAAAGTTTAGCTCATAATGAGCTTTAAAACAATAACTGAATGAGAGTTTGTCATCAAATACATTATCAACAAGAGAATAAAATAAACAAATATAAGAATAAAGTTCAGATTCAAGGATAAAGTTGAGATACAAAAGGAATTAAAGTGACATGCTTTAGTCTTCAAGTATAAAGTTGAGATATAAGAATAAAATTGAAATATAAAAAAGAATAAAGTGTCAAGCTTTAGTTTTTAAGTATCTCTCATTCTTCTCCACAAAATTCCTCTGTTGCAGCTCTGAAATCTAATTTGATTTTTCTTTGTGTGTGATGGCAATGGCTAAGGATAATTGTATAGATGATGTGTTTCCTTAAAATGTGCTCTTTTGTACCTTAAAATTAGGGCAACCCAAAAAGACATTAGGACACTTGTTAATCTTTAGCATTCAATTACCACATTTCATTTTATATAACCTGCCACGTCTGCCATTACTTTGTCTACATCTGACAGTGGTAGTATAGTAACGGCAGTAGCAGACTTTTTCTATTAACAAGTACATAGGTTGGATAATTTTTTCTATTTTTCTCCTAGATTGTTGTAGTAAATATTATAACATTCTCTCTAAGTTAGACTTGTTTTTGTTTATGTACAACCAAGTCTTTTGTCATTTTTTGCAAGTCTGTTGCTATAGTAATGCAAGCCTTCTTCTTCAACAACCTTTAATAAAACATAGGCTTCTTGATCACCTATAATAATACATTTAATCAGACCATAAAGTGAAATAAACACATCAAATTATTATACTTCAGCTTAAATAGATACTCATACAAAATCTAATTAAAATAGGACAAAAACTCATCATTATTCTCTAAGCAATACCATTTTAGGTCTAGAAATGTTTTGATAGCTCTTACTTCATAGAGTTATCACACCACCAAACTTAAACCATTACTTGTTCTTAAGTAATGACAACAACACAAACACTTCAATCACATAATCATGTAACAAACACTTCAGCCCTCAAATTTTATTCTCAAACTTGCAAAGTTGCCATCAACAGTTCTAGTTTTAAAATTGGGTTTTATTCTGTCCAATGTGTGTATGTGACATTTCATCAAGTTTTAGAGTTGTTGTAACATTATTTAAGTATCAGATACATCTCAAAGATAAAATAATCAAAATCATTTCATTCATAAAGGAACATAAGTTATAAAAAGCTACAAACTGTGTCACATCATTCATTGTTTTTTCCTTCATTTATTTTTTATTTTATTTAAACCTCTCAATGTAGCATTAATTTTCTCGTGAATGCCTATCACTTATAATGATGCCTCCTAATAACTCAATCAATGTACAAATTAGAGCTGCTATAGCATAAACATCAAAGATGCTATTGACATGGTCTTATTATTAGACACCTTTGACTCAAGGCTGAACATGGGGTTTATGCACATACCTGGTTACTCAGTTTTCTAGACAGAGGACCTATCTTTCATTTAGGTTGCTACAACAATGCTTATAACTCTTATTGCCTTTTTACTCAAGTATGTATATAAAGCTTATACACAACCCTGATTACTTAGCAAATAGGCTATTGGAGCAAAATTTATTTTATTTTCAGCATAGTTTGCAATAATTTTTAAAACATTTCCTAATTTTCTCTAAACTTTAGCTATTATTATCCATATTTGTTGAAAATTTTCTAAATTGCTCAACTTATTTTTGCTATAGCATACTTATTAAACTCAATCAAAATCTATGTGTTAAGATAGAATTTTAATCTACATCCACAAACTGTCTCTACTTGAATATAACTCATCCTATATCTCATCACTCAAATTATGCTCATTGGGTTTCTTAAATAAAAAGCAAATACTAGATGGACAGAGTTATACACTCAATCACATATATTCAAATAAACATCCAACATACTGAAAAACTTTACTCATATTCTTATACTAAAATTAATTTTTTCAACACATAACATATTGATTCATAAACATATTACACCATAACACAACTCCTCCCAAACTTGAGAAGTGATGTGTCCTCACATGCACTCAAAATAAATTAATGACATTCATGCATATGATTTAAATTAAAGGCATAAAATTAAAAACATGTAAAATAAACAAGATAAAATAATTAAAAGAAAAGAAAAGTTTCAGAAACTGTAAAGATAAACTAGCAGGTAGGGGATACTTCCTTGTTGTTGAAAATTATACTGCAGCACTTGTTATGCATATTCACTTCTTCTTTGCTCCTCTTCTCAAGCTCTTCCTCAGTGAACCCAGTTATGCAGTAGCTATCTATTTTTTTTCTAGTTTTGGTTTGGACTAGTTTGAGAAGTTCCAGCAGCTTGTTAAATCTTGGGCAAAGTGGGCTTTGTTTTCTTCAATTTTGGTTGTTCTGGTGCCTGTGATGCCGCAGCACCTCCAGAGAGTTATACCCTTTTTTCTTTTGCTGAATGCTTTAGGAATTATGATAGAAGACTTCGTGGCAGTCTTCTTTGTAACAACTAGTGGAGGAGTCGTTATTGCATGTTGTTCAATAGTGATGCTAGTAATGAGTTCCTCCAAGCTCTTATTTTCTCCTTCTATTTTTGTAATTCTGCTGATAGCCGTTATAATGGATACATCAACATCTTCTTACTTATCTTCTTCAAATTCCTCCTCGAGCATAATTTTATGTTTTTTCTTACTTTTAGGAGTCACTAATTATGGCTCTTCTTCCTTTTCTTCATCTGATTCTTATTTATTCTCTTTCTCTTTACTCTGCTTCTTCTTCTTTCTCTTCAGGTTTAACTTCTCTCTCTGGCTGCTGTTATTTTTTAGACTCGTCTTAGTCTTTTCCTCTGCTGGAGTAATCTCTACTACTTTCTAAAAATTGAATTGTTATAGTAGAAAAACCAAGAGATTTACATTCTTGGTCTTATATAGCTTAAAAGTTGGTGCTTTTTAGCTTTTAAATGCAGTAGGTAGGCTCAAAGCCTCAGATTCTCTTGTTTTTGCTCTTCTCTCAATGTATTCAAGCTATTATTCAGTTCTTGTAAAATTTTATCAAGTCTAATAGTTCTCACTGATTTTACTGGAATTGGATATTTTTGAGTTGCTACAGTAGCTGACTCTCAACAATTCTCTCTACTGTTCCAACTATCAGGGCCCTTTTATTCTTGATCCTTTCATCATTTGCAATAATTTTTACTCCAAAAACTCACAACCTATAATCTCTTCTTCTATAAACTTTCCTAACATTAATGGTTAATTTATATAATAATAGCATACAGAAGTAATAATCTATTATGTGACCTAAACCTTACAATTAGTTTAAGGTCTACTTATTAACCACTCTAGCTTTCTCTTTCACCCATTCACTCCCCTTCACAATTAAGGTTTCAAACACTTCTCCTCATTTTTTAACACTCACACTATCAACAAGGTTAGCATATTTATAATGAATGGTATGAGGTAAATCATAGAAAACATTTATCACTCAAAAATCTAAGGGGACTTGAAATTGTTGGAGAATTTGAAGGATTAAAC